>JAPYZF010000139.1:0-589723 GCA_030523045.1 Meteorus cinctellus
AACACGAAACAAATGTAGAGAAAATGAAAGAGAGAAAAAAAAGGAGGAGTACGCACATAGAAGAGAAGAACAAGAAGAAATTGGGTTCCTTTTCCTTGAGAGTTCTCGAACAGAAAAGCTTATAAAGCTTCAGAAAGGAAATAAAGAAGTTTCAGTATCATCAAAGTCGAGCCGTATACGGTTTATATGGAAGTTGCGTTAGCTCGGTCACGGGTAATGGTTTTACGAGCGTCAAGGGTGATATAAAGAAAATGAAAAACACCAGCGATGCCAACATGCACGGCCAAGGCGTATAACTAACTACGTTGTCTCATCCCTCCACTATATATACACTATCGCTGCCCAACCTCCCAGAAACCTCCAACACAGGCACTCTCACTCTTCCTTTTACCTCATCTCCGTCTCCCTGTGTACCTCTCCTTAAGTTATATAGGGAAGCAAGTCCCCTGCGAACCCCTCGTCCAGCGTCAACTCCCCGCGGAGTGTATCACAATTAGCTTGCACACCCTCTAACCACCCTCTTTATCCACCGTCTGTGACCACCCCGTGTATAACCAACCTAGGTTTACTTGGCACCCACCACCACACCACCGCACCACACTGTCTTCCATTCTCTCCACCACTTTGGTATATAGCTGCGCTCCGAAAACTCCATGCAAACTTTGAAAAGCTTATTTCAATATTACGTAAAACAAGCGAGGCATTTCGCAACCACACGCGCTTTGTTGTCGCTCAACAATTTGTAACTTCATTACAGTCAGATAGTCGACATGCTCCATACATAATAAAACATTAAACGTTTCTTGACATCTCGCGACTTCTCGATAAAACACACAATATCTT
Organism: Meteorus cinctellus; assembly: GCA_030523045.1. Classification (NCBI taxonomy): domain Eukaryota; kingdom Metazoa; phylum Arthropoda; class Insecta; order Hymenoptera; family Braconidae; genus Meteorus; species Meteorus cinctellus. The sequence continues at coordinate 844 of JAPYZF010000139.1, forward strand.
CATGCGTCTTATGTATTTATGAAAATGTAAATCAGATGATGACATATGCAGGCAAACCGCATTTTTGTAATAAGACGGCATCAATTTCAAATTCACTCGCAGACACACATGGTGAACGAGCCATAGTGCAAGTGATGAGCAAACAGCCACAGAATACAAGAACAGAATAGAGCAGAACAAAAAACAATGTTGATCTGGACACCATGGCAAATTTATTGCATGAATTTACATATCGATATCACATGGAAAATGTGATTTGAGCTCGAGAAAAATGCTTCCATCATCAGTTGAAGCTATTTCGCTTGGTTTTGTTAATAATATATGAACATATGAAGAAAATCTCATCACATAATACAATGGAGTAGTACTTCATTACGAATGTCTTAATTAATTATCGAAAATATAGTGCGACAAAAATATCAATAATTTGGAATGTGGTGTGTAGATTCATGCTCACCAAATCAACATGAATTTTCTCGACAAATCCTTATGAATTTTCAAACACGAACCTCTCTACTTTGCTCATTATATACATACATATGCATTTATTCAACCGGAAATGACTCAGCAGGATAAGAATCCAGTTATTCATAACAGTAACAAATAACGGAATGCGATGTGAAAAATGAATTAGAAGTGGCGAATTTGTGAATATTAGGATGAAATGAAATTGGAATTTTGCGAGTTATGAAAATGATTGAATTGGTGATTGGAGTTTCATGGGCCGTCGGGCGACAATGTTGCGGCGAGCGTACAACTGCCGCCGCGTGAATGTGGCTCGTCCACGCCATCTCGTTTCTCTCATACGTTACGTCATTTATCCACGGCACGCGTATACCCGTGGCGTTAATTGAACGTTCCAACGATTACTAAGTACGGGACGCGATAAATTAAACGAACGATATTTATCGACTCTTTCTCTCTCACACTCTTTCTCTCTATCCCTCGTTATCCCCTTTTCTCTTGCATATCTTCACTGTTTTCCCAAATATATATCTATACAATATACGAACTAAACTGAAAGAACGGAATGTACGCGGATAGGATCGCGTCACTTCACGCGTTTGTCTTGGTTGGTGGTCCGGTATAAATAAACCGTTACAGAAACTGGAAATGTCCGATGTAAGTCATGAATTGCAGGTAGGTAAACGTATGTATATATATATATATATCTGCCGTACCCATAAACTCATTTTTCTATTTAGTTTTTATTTTACATGAAAAATAAAAAAAAAATGTATATGTATGTTGAAATGATAAATAGCTCATTTGGTAGATGTGATAAGATCAGCCAACATGTATGAATGATAAAAGTAATGAGGAGCACCAACTGAATATACGTATACAGTATCTATTTACCACAAGCACTCCGATCTATTCCACATTATCATTGTATGTTACGTTCATTGCAATGAAGAGGAAGAAAAACAGAGAGATGTATTTGCATGCGATACTTTTTTTTTTATTCACTTGCCTTGATGGATAGTTACAATAAAATGTCACTGTGATTGAATTAACGGTTTGTTCGGTACACGGGTTATAGAGTTTGGGTTATATCATAACGGGGCTGAGTCAATGTGTGCAGACCGCACTTCACCCTTGCCATACACTGTGGTGCAAAATTTATTCACAGGACTCCTCAAATGGGGAAAAAAAATTGTCACACAAAAATATTTGTGTGTGTATATACATAGGTGTATTTACGTGGACGCATCGACATTGTGTCGTAGCGTTCGTATGGAATTTTAATCCATACGACGGACCCATGTCACTATACGCAAATTCACGGACAATTAAACTCTTCCGCTCTTCAATCTCCATTATATCCTATGGAAAATATTGTCCAGGAAAAATAACTTTACGCGACATTAGGGTTTGTAGATTGGTCTCCATATTTTTTTCCATTTTCATATGATAATATGTGATAAAAAAAAATATATATGTATATACATATATTTCTCGATAGATCTTTAGGAATATGCATTGGTAACGAGTATGAATTATGATTGAGTCTGAACGTATATAAATACACACTTCAAACACCACTAATCTCATACTTATACAATTTCATTCATAGTTGGATTGGTGATGGAAAGTGATTAACGTAATTATGTGGCCACAAAAACTGTTAATCGAATTATCGCGTTGACTGAGCGTATTAAGTGGTCACGTAAGATAATTTGGCAACGCTGCAGCCGCCATGACGCACCACGGGAAGCCCAGGGATGGGTCGCTGGGCGTCGTGGGTTAGAAATATCTGCAGGCGCGAAGAGAGGGGCGCTAGAGGAGGAAGAAAGAAACGTATGCTAGGCTCCGGACTAGACTTTTAGTCTCAGAAAGGAGGGGAATGGAACGAAAGGAAAAAAAAAAAAAAAAAGGAAAAAAAAGGAAGGAAAAAAAAAAAAAAACGAAAACACGAAGCATGGCTTTTGTGCTGCGCGTTCCTCTCTTCTAGTATATAGGTTGTCTCGAGTTGTTGCGTCCTCAGCCGTTGCGTTCCACCGGTTGGAGTTTCATCGTCTTTTCTTATCCTCTCTCTCTCCCTCTCGTTATATTTTTCTCTCGTTGTCTTTCTCTTTCTCTCTCACGCCTTTTCATCTTCTCTCGCTCCTTTCTGATTCTAAAACTCTAAACTCAAAGTCTCAACCGAGGTTTTTCTCTCTCACTACTTCCTCTCCCTCTCTAACTCTCACCCCTTACATTTTCTCCTTCCCACTTTTTTCATCTTTCTCTATTTCTGTTTTCATTCGTTCCATCTTTCGTCTCACACAAAAGCAACGGAGCCCAGGGATTCTGGGAGTTTTTGGAGTGCGGCCTCTCATTGTTGTGTAAATGTGAACCAATGGCGCCGCTAGACGGGGCACTACTCACTTTTAAATGCTAATATCGCATTGCGAGATATACCAGCTTCAGCAATTTCTATGTATATGTTTTTGCTTCCTGCATATATATACATATATATATATGTGTGTATATAGGGAAACTATTGCGCAAGGTACATAGTCGACTTTCATGAAAACCATACGAGAACTATATAATCAGTTTTAGAAGTTCCTCTGCAATGAAATTGATTTCAGTTACTGTATGAAAATGCTAACTCTAATGGTATCTACACATTTCGAAAAGTTGAAATAGCATCCGAAAGTTTTTTAAACTTGTTTCTATTTAATCTCCACTATATTATTTTCACATAATATAGTATGAATTTATTGAAAAATTCGGTAACTTCTTCATGATGTATCGAAACGAATATATAAATGAAAATTAAATGAGCTAAAATCCACACAAGTTGCATTATAAAACTATATGATTTGTGAGTAAACAGTTTTATATAGATATTACAGATATTAAAAATGGTGAAAAACGATAAAATTCCTCCCGTATACATATGTAACGCACTCACGTAACATAAGAGCGCAGTCTAGCGGGCAATCTCTCAACCTGTTGGCCTCCCCTCCGTTCTGAATAGTATATGGAATCAACTATATATACTCCACAAGCAAACAAGGCAGACCGCAGAGGCGTAGCCTTTTATGATCCTTAAAGTGGTATCACCTAATAATTACTCTAATAAATGTCACGATAAAATCAACAATGGTAATATTTCGTCTTGATCGTTATGCATAATAAATAATGGAAGATCGTAATGATTTAATAAAGTATAAAACCCAAACAAATCATAAAGGAATAAGTGTTTTATAAATACCTCTCTCGTGTATGAGTGAGTGCTCACATGCATTTTAACGATAAAAACTACACGTGTGAGTAGATTAAATCTCAATAAATGGAAAATAATGGCAATTGCCACAAGAACTGAATGAAATGTAAATAACCGCACAATTATCATTCGAATACCGCTGTGTATATAACTGTTATAATAATGACTACAAAAAAGTGAGGGTTAAAAAAAAAGTATGAAATGATGAAGGGGGAAGAGAGAGAGAGAGAAAGAAAGAGGAAATAAAACAAAGCGAAAAAAAAAGAATAAAAAGTAGAGTGATTGAAAATATCATATGATAGCCGATGGCTTCATTGATGATGTTAGAATTTTTGTAAAAGCATTCAATAAGATAGGTCAAGGTTTGATTACAGGAAGGAAGCATTTAGGCTCGGCTGGAGTCGTTAAGCCAAGTTTACGAGGTGTTACCGGGAGCGCAACCTGTAAATCTCAAAGCGAGCGTGAGCGCGTGCCAGTGGCCGCCCTTGGCAAACCGATGCGGCGTAGAAGGGGTAATGGGTTACGTAAGCCAGGCGTGGGAGCTGTGGCACAAGACTACACTCGCGCTACTCACGTCTTTATGGATCGTAAATGTCTTCGTTTACAGCCAATAAAAATTCCCTTTCCCGGATTTGATAGCGTAAACCGCCGGGTATCAATCAGCCTCTGTGTGTTGAGGGGTTTTACTACTCAATAAAATTACGCCTCACTGCCATTTATCCTCATTCGAGCGGAAAATTTTATTACACTATTGAATGATATCGACAAAAGTAATGAGAGAATGGAGAAAATACGAGGAATTGAACATCTAGTTGACACTGACTTAACTTTGTCAAAGTTCATCTATATGTGTGTATGTATACATGCTTTTGAGTAAATTATATAAAGTCATATACAGCAACTACATAAGAGAGTTGATCTGTCGCGCAAGAGCTTTCGGGCAAGTTAGCTTGTAGTGGTACCGTCGATAAAAACAAACCATAAACTGTATTATGGACGATCATCGACCTAGCGGGGAGACGATGAACTTGATATGAGAAGGGGACACGTAAATAAAACAGCCTACTACAAATCGTAAGTCGGTAAGGCAGAACACGCTTGAAAGGTATCGTATGTTTGGAGATATAATACTGCCACCTGTCGTCCAAATGGCCAATAACTAAAAGTAGTCCCTGGCGTAGGCTTACATAAATTTATCATGCTTCGCTTTATTCGAGTGTTTTGGCGGTAACATTTTGCGTTGGTGATTTCTGTGTAAAATAATAGAACAACTCGCGAAATAAATACATTAAACAATGAATCGTCGATATAATGAGTAATATCCCCGGTGACTAATTTATTTTTATGAAAGATTGAGTGATGTTTGCTATTAGCAACAATGGTGCTCCCAGACTTTATCTCCGCCTACCAACCACGCCCACGCGTCCGCTGGGGATGGGCAGCCATAACTAAGGAGAACGTCGTTAATGCCGCTAGATGGTGCTACCGACATCCTTTATGGACTCTTAAATTGTCAGGACATTCGATATTACTAAAGTCTTTTATCAGGCGACTCTCACGGCCGAACATACCAGTTTCGCATTCTGACAAAAGTTTAATTGATACATTCGGCTTCATGGGGCAATCATTTTGTTTCCCATTTTTCTTTATTTTTTTTAATTTTTTCCCCGCCCGAATTCTTATTCCCGTTCTTTGTGACAGTTCAACCGTGCTCTCTATCACAAGGTACTTGTGTATTTTTTTCTATGAATAATTTCATTATCCTCGTTTGAATACAATGGGGCTGCTATTTATTTTTCATCGGGAGGGGCGAGAATTGTACGAAGTGGGCATACATAGTGTGTCCTAGCTCACGTACAATTTTATGGAGGCCACGATCTTCTCTTTCCCACATACTTATAGTATACATCCGAGAAGAAAAAAAAAGTGTATGCTATGTCATAAGAAGAAACTACTTGCGTATTAATCAAACACATAAAATCAATTGTACACTTTCTCAATGACTGTAAATTATACTTTTTTTCTTCTCTTTCCTTTCCTTTCCTTTCCTTTCCTCTCCTTTTCATCACCCGACTACCATCTTATATGTGTGGAAAAGAGAAATAAACAAAAAATTTTAATTATAACACAAACAACTGACCCGAGAAATGGTGATGAGTTTTTGAATACATATATAATGACGGCAAGACTATAAATCACGTGTGGTTGATATGTGATTCAGCTGACATGAATATTAACTCTCTTTGGCAACGAAAATATTTCCAAGATGGATCGCGCCGTTCCTGACTTCTCGCACGGGTTCAGAATTAATATTGGATTCGCATAAACGACCAATTCTTTTCTCCATTCAGTTCAACCTTACATATATATTTTCACAAAAACGCAGAAATAAGCATAGATCTTAAAGCTGATGCTTACATCTGTCTCTTTTTTATGCTCTTGCTCCTTCATATCCTTGGATATGCATGCATACATATTTGCCAGCGGCAGTGGACAACAAATGAGAATTACTACTATTACGTACGAATGAATACTCTCGCGTTTTCAAGATGATTTGTATGCCGAGGGATATACAATTGAGCAATGGTACTAAATTACCCATACCACTGAGATCCAACTCTCTATGTATGTACATGCAAATAATACTTTTTCAAAGTGGTCGTTATAGTTTGAAATAACTTGTTACACAGATTGTCAAATGAAATGCATGACATTATAAACGTGATTTATAATATAATATGCATGACATGAGTTAGATTCTCCAGCAAGTGAATTAAACTGTTGTCAAACAATGATTTATCAAACAATACAAGTAAGATTATTGGCAAATATATAATAGATGACTCAATTATGATTACGATTGGTTAAGAAAACGACATGTAATAATCCACACTTGATGAGTATCAATTGAATTTTTTAATTGACTGCACTTTGTCGACACTGAAATCAATCATCCACAAAAACCTGTATCAATTTGTGCGCATACAGCTAATTAATATCGCATCACAAATATTTTTCGATTTATTGGAGTTTTAATATATTCGGAATTCACATATTTTTCTTGTCCATATGACGTCTCAATTAACAATCAATATATTATTAAAGGAATATTTAATGAATATGTCGCGGTAAAATCGTTGAGAAGAAAGAAACTCATGTCATGAATTATATTTTATATGTCGTTTAACAATTGCAATCCATTTATGTATGTATTATATAGTCGGATTATTTGTACATAGCGTGCCGAAATATGCAGAAGCTCCCGTGTGTCGTGCAAGTTTGAGAATTTCCATAAACGCTCCGGCTGGTTGTGTTCCATCTGCATAAAATCACGCGGAGATTGAAACCAGCCAAATTTATATCGCGATCGCGATGGCACTGCCGCGTGTTGTAACATCTCTACTTGCTCTGTTGTGTCTCGAGTTCCGAGAATAGAAATGGCGGCGCACACGCTCCGATATGCGAAAGAAAAGGGAGAGACAAAGAGAAAAAGAGGAAAGGAATGAGCAAGATAGGATAAGCGGGCTAGGCTTATTTCAGGGTACACAGCCGTCCCACAAATCAGGCCCTAACCATCATCCGTTTTTTTTTTATCTTCTTTTCCTTCCCTATATTTCCGTCCTCTTGTTTTCTATCTCTATTTTCTTCTCTTCATTTCGTTCATTTGGACATTGAGGAAAGCCGACGACGATGAGAGTAACGTTATTTCTGAAAACATCTGGGAATATATACACACACACGTCGACTTTCGAAGCAACGTATTCTTTTCTTCTCGAAAACTCGTTGAGCATCAGTTCATTCCAGAAGAGAAATTTAGATCTTCAACACGAAACTATATAGGAGGAAAGAAGGGAAAAAAAATATTCCTGGAGAAAGTGTCAAGAGAAAGTGTGGAAATGCGCCAAACTTAAAGTCAGCCTTTTTTTTTATGACAAAATGAAATTCTGGCGGCTACTAAAACGGAAAACTTCGGTCAGAATTTTGTGAAGAAAATACCGTTCCGTCCTGCAATAAAATGTGTTGGGTAAAATGTAAGAGAATTTCCATCCATACTAATTTCTCGTTACCTAATGTAACATGAAGAAAAAATATTTTTTTCAGTGCCTTCATAAAATTTTGTATCCCTCTTAGGCTGCTGTATACACGAGGGTTGTTGTATAGAAAGCTCATAAAAATGAAAACAAAATCCTAACGTTTCACTTGGAATGTTTCACAAACAACGCGTGAGGGGAGAGATGGCGATAATACAGAGAATGATGCATACGAAGCCAAGCTCGTCGCGTGAATGCGGGTCTAAATATAGCTAATGAATAAATCGTATAAACTCTGTCGTTGATTAATGTCATTCTCATATCTAGTCAACAACAAGAAATGAAGACAAAAAGGTGAAAATTCTCTTGAATACTCAAGTGTTTGCACGAATTCTATATTGTATGATCGCGTGTTTGTTGATTGGATGCACACGTGGCACTGACAAAAAATGATATTGTCGAATAGAATTAGTAAGGGATGGTGGGTAGATAAAAACGTACCACCTTCATACACTCTAAGCACATCAACGCGTGTGGGATAAGTAATAAAAGAAATAAAAAAAGAATGGGACACAAGAGTCATATTGTACACTATTATATACAAACTCGTAGAATCACGAAGCTGTAACATTTCAACTTTAAACATAACGCGCCAGTGAGACTATCTCTTTTTAGGTACGTGTTAAGCGCGAGCGTGCTTGAGCACGCGAATGGAATAACTTAGCAAATTATGAAGGCGCACGCTTGTACGCGGTTTAGCCTCATTAGATATACCGTCGAAAGATATCTTTCGAGACGTAACGGGCGGTGTTGGTGCGATAGATCTTTCTCTTGCCTGCAGCGCAGTAGCTATCTATATACACCATCATTTTATTCCAATGAATATTTTTACACAGATACATGCAAAGTATAATAAGAGATATAATAATTGTAAACTGACCTTAATATAGCTGTGTACATTGCGGTGCTAACAGAGGATGATGTGGATTGGCGTTTGGATGATCAGGGGGGCTCCGGTGCAGGGCGTACCCCTAGTTACCCCCGTCAGGTCCTCCACCGCCACCTTGCTGTTGATGCACTACTGCGGCAGCTGCCGCCGCTGCTTTTTGTGCCTGCGCCTGTTTCTCCTGCTCGTTCAACTCCTTGATCGCTTGTATTTCCTTCTTCAATTTCATCCGTCGATTTTGAAACCATATTTTTATTTGTCTCTCCGTGAGACATAAGGCGTGCGCCATTTCGATGCGCCTCCGCCTTGTGAGGTAGTGATTCGTGTGAAATTCTTTCTCTAACTCCAATGTTTGGTAGCGCGTGTACGTTTGACGACCGCGTCTGCGTAGACCATTCGCACCTGAAACATCAAATGAAAAAAAAAAAAAAAAAAAAAAAACAAAGAATCACCAAAGAGCACACCAAACACCCCAACACACCATAGTCTCTCTTGTCGCTATACATGTAGAAAAACCAAGTCACCAAGTAACAAACCAACCAACCAACCATCCAACCAACCAATGTATATATTATATCTGCATTCTGTCTTTTTTTCGGATCGTAACTGTCTACAGCCGCGACAAGTATCCGAATTAATTGGCCTTCGAATTCCACTCTTGTATCCGAATGAAGAAAAATAATTGACATTCCGAAAAACCAGACGCGTAATTATATTACTGCGCACCAACTTCCGAACGTGCCTGAGATAACCAATGGTTAATTAACAACATCAATTAATGAAATATGTATATAGCAATGGAGAATAGATAGAATTTTTAACGAAAAAAGTATTGGCAGTTATAAGTCATTGATGTGACAATATACATAGGCATGAATACATATGTATATGAAAGAAAATCAAAATGAGAGCAAATATTTTTATGGGGGATTCGACGAGTAGAGTATCGAGTAGAGTGAGTGGATGGGTAGCTATTATATATATGTATCTATATACTGTGAACAGCCACTTGGGTGTTGTATATAGTAGAGTAAGCTCCGTCGGGGGCGAACGCGCTCACCTTATCGGCCGTTACTGCCTCGTAAAACGCTCGTTTCACCTCCTGCACTATACTCTCTCTGTGATCCACCCTGAATATAACCTGACATACACACTCAACACCCGTTGTACATCGTCTTTCTCAACAAAATCTTACGTACACCTACAATTTGTTCATTCATGATGTAGAAATTTTTCAACATTCGAAGTGAATTGAAGAATAACAATCGTTAAGATATACGCATAGATTTCACAAAGAGATATGAGCAAAAAGTTATCAGTGTATTTATGAATGGAGGTTTGATGCTCAAGAAAAATATATAAATACAGACGGAATTGAGAGAGAGAGAGAGAGAGAGAGAGAGAGAGAGAGAGAGAGAGAGAGAGAGATGGAGTTTGTCACTGAAGAAATGTTAAATTACTATCATCTCTCTACACTATTTAACCCAAATCATAAAATTCCAATGACAAAAACATTGGCAACGGTCAAAGTATGGCAAAAACTGGGCGTGTGGAAAAAAGCAAAAGGGATGAGACGATAAACAATTGGAAGGATAGAGAATGTGACTAGTCTGGAGCGATTGGTGATATCGATTGCCACACGATGGCCGAAATCGTTTGTCGCATATCGCCTCGATTTTAACGCATTGACCTGGTATATATATTTGTATAATATACTTGATACACAATTCTGAACCATCAATATTCAAACACGAATCATCCTCCCAATAAACGCGTCATATTTACAATCATATCTGCAGTAGCAATTTATTTTTCGTATTGGCGAAATATATATAGGGAGAGAGTGAGAGAGTTGGAGAACATGAGAGAGCTATAACAAAGTCCTGCGGCTGCAATAATGGCAAAACACACAACGTTGCAATATACAGAAAAGAGAAATAGAGAAGAGGAAGTTCATATCGGCGTCATGTTTATTATCGCGACGTAATCAAGTGGGATAGCTAGTTCAACTGGCCACCTCTTCACTCCCCTAACGCCCTTCATACGGCTTTTCCTGCTCCTCGCCATTCTCACACCATTCTCCAAACTCCCAATTCCCCCCTCATGGCATGCCACACCCCATGATTCTCATTCCAGGTTGTCAGGGTCCGCTTGGTGGAATGGGGCTCGAGTTATGGCTCGGCGTTTATAAGGGTTATTTGTCACTCGCGCGCTCCCAAGCGTTTTCTATCTCGCTTGGGTACGTATATACATGTATATATATGTATGTCTATATCTATATATATATGTATAGATATATATATATATATATCTATACCTCAGGGTAGAAGAACAGTTTGAGCACGTAGAAGCTGCCATTGCTCCTATATTCTTTTGGCCTTTCCTACTACTACTTCGCCCTCGCTCTATATATTTTCCACTCTTTACAAAACGACGTTCACCAAGATGCCGCGACGTTGGTATGGGCTTGTGCGATAGACTCCCGAACTTATAAATAAAAGAACAGGGGGCTTTCCCCAATTAAGCCACCCCCATACGTCTCAGCAAAGTAGAAAATGTGACAAGCTCAAGGGAAAACCTCTTTTTCTTTCTATCTCTATCTCTGAGGCTAGCAACGTTGCTTCATTTTGTACTTTCTCTCTGCCTCTTTCTTTTTTTTTTCTGTTCACCCCCGTTACAATTATACTGATTTATTTTTCAACCTGTATCGCGCACTATCATTTTTCTACAGCATGGTGCATTACAACTGCTCTTTGTTGTGATTCACATTCTTTTTCCATCGATTGTTGACATGCTGATAGAATTTTTACATAGAAGATTGGTGGTGGGAACAGTCACCATCAGCTGGGTCTTAGAATTTGAAAATTTTAGAATTTTACAGTATGCGCACTTTCATTTTTTTCTTCTTCAGCTTTACATCTTTTTTTCAGTTAATGAGAATGATTGGAAAAATATTCCATTTCAACGATACTTTATCTTTTATGTATTTTGATAGAATGAATGGATTCAGTAATTATGGAACAAAGAAGTTCATACCGGTATTTTTGTGTGTGGAATAGGGATATCGCGTGAGCCAGAGCGAAAGAGTAAATGAAGCGAATGGAAAGAAGGAACGTACGCGGCTGTTCAATCGATGGGATTGGATAAATTAAATGCTAAACTTGTGGGACGTCTTTTATTTGGTATGTGATATAGCAGTATAGAGAAGAAAAGAAAGTGGGTTCTGGTATCTGTCGGCAACTGAGCAGCGGCGGCCGTCTCGACGAGGGTTGAAACAAAACTTCGGAATGAGATTATGGTGCTAGTGTATAAAAAAGAAATCGGACTAAAAAGTAAAGAGTGAGAGATATTTTTCACAAAATATTTATTCTCATATTCTAACAGTTTCATCATGTCGCCGGAAAAGATTTGCCATCATTCCGTTCACAGAGACATCAATGACTCGTCAAACAGCTCAAAATATCACGAGAACCATCGAATTCTACTCAAGTCAGAATAGACAAAGATATTTATCCTTCTATTTTATATCTGAATTGAGTCTGTTTTAACACAATATCATCCCAGAGTGAGGGTGAGTAAATTTAAGGAAGTCAAAGAAAAAGAAAGTGGGCACGAGTTTATATTTGGCATTATGAGGGCGGCGCAGAGGGGATGAATGAATATATACAGTTGCCAACTTCAATAAGAAAAGCCAATACGTTGATTACTGCCCAGACATCTCTCTTGTGGTTCACAAAACACAATGCCAAGCCTCTCTGAATCTTCCATCCCCTGTATATGTAGCGTTGAGAATGGTGGGAGACAGAACAAATCATAGAAAGAGACATCCATAACACTACGCTAGGAGCAGATCATAACCGAAAGCCAATCAAATCAAAGTAAGTGAATTGGTCCCAACAGAAGTTCACGAGGGGCATTTACCACGAACAATATATTCCCTCAGAACCAGTGTGGTGTCTTTGAAAAACAGACCAACTTCTCCGCGGTTGTATTTACATGAGGGGTCGTTTGTTACGTACATTGTACATAGATTAGAGATAACAGTTAAATTGACGATGTCTCCAAACTCTGGTGAATTTGTTATTAATTGAATTGATCCTCACTGTGACTAGTCAGCAAATCTATGTAAGTATCTATATAGTTTATATGGCATTATTTATCTGTCATTATCATTGACAAATCATATTTTTTATTCATGCAAAGTAAAAAGATGGAAAGGAAAAAAATATTTGACTCGCTTTACCAACAACACATGGAGAAAAAATTGACAAATGTGTCTCGATAAACGTTCATTATAATTCGTGGTGTTTCATCCTCCGGATGTGGGTTCTCACACAAGACTCAACGAGTCTTTCGAATATCGATCAAACGAATCCGCACGACTTGAACCACTTCACTGTATATAACCGTTTTAAATAAAAAACTTAGGGAAACACAGAGCAGAAAGGAAGGGTGTTTTCTTACAGCTGGCTCTCGTTATACCCTTATATTCTGTCCAAAAGGAGTGTTCGCCCATCTTGTGCTCATATTTATGGAGGACGAGCATTACGTCACCGACGCTAAGGTTTACCTCTCTTAGAGCCCCAAAATCCTGCCTATATAATATGTGGAATGAAGAAGGTGTGTGCAAAGCTAACGCTACCATTTGCTTTTCGTCTCAATTCTCAAAGTATTCAATTTCAAAGTTTCTACCATATCGTGCTTTTCTACTTAATATAATAAACGTGCATAATTCATCAATTATTTCAAAATTATTGACCTATCAATTAGCTGTAAATGTGTTTATCTGTGTATGTGTATGTACATATGCGTGTACGTAATGTATCATCAATATTGGAATTTCACTAACGGAGATGAGAAGCCTTCTGAAGTTTGCTCGGTTCAAGTTTCTAATCGAAATTCTCTTCATCACGAAAATATAAGTCAGAGAAACGTAGTCAAATAACAGGATTGTGAAGTTCGAAAAAATGGAAGAAAGAGAAAAGAAATGTGAAAGAGATGAAAAGAAATTGAGAGTGTGGGTAAGAGGCGGGGGAAGGGTGTATATGTTCATACACAAGGAAAAAGTGCGGTGGAAGGGACGCTGGCAGTAACTCACACGCCCCCGAGAGGATTACCTACCTCGGCGATGCTTGAGTAGGGTGTATCCCCGAGTTGAGCTACGGTTTGGCTGCGTAGCTACGCGTTTCTCATACCAAATTTCTCCGACTCACAGAGGCCACGATGGATATACATACTTGTTTGCTTCGTCTCTACTGGTATATCCGTCACACACACACACACACACACATACACAACCACACATATTCATGCACACACTCGTATCAGCATGTGGTTGGTTGGGCATATATATATATAATTGTAAGACGGTCCGGAAATGCCGAGGCTGAAACTTACGATACACGAACGGAGTCACCGAAGGGCGTTGGGAAAGAACGGGGTATAGAGGGTTGTCTTACTTTTCCCTGCAATAAGGGCGCGACGCGCGCGACTTGGTAACGGGTTTTAGGGGAACAAAATTATCGCAATTACAACGCTTGGCATCCAATTTTCTTGGGGAATGTGCACGCGAGAGGGTTGTATAAGAGAAAAAAAATAGCACACTGAAATGAAATACATGAAGCGAAAGTTGGTTAATATATAAAGGAGACGGAAGAAGTGGAAAAAGGGACAAATTGAGACAAGAAAGTAATACTTAAGCGCAAGAATTTCGTTTCTTTTCCTTTTTTGTTTTCAACTTTTTACTAATCTTTGATTTTTTTTAGGTCGATCATGGATACAAATTCACATGAAAATAATCATCTCAAGAAGAAGAATAAAAGTAAAAGTGAATGAATAATGAGGAAAAAGATGAGATTACAGAAAGGTGGATGTATATGTGTGTGTATATCGACGATCCACGAAGTTACGTGACGCGAACAAGAATTTCGCGCCGGGAAGATGGTAAAAAGGTAATACTGTGAGAGGAACGGATGGAACGCTTCTGAATAAGATATCGGCTTTACATACTGTTCGTTATATATATGTATATATGTTTTTTTCACCATTGGCCTCTCTTCAACAAAACGGACCGGTCGATTTTTATTCGTCGTTCCAGCCATATGGGACTCTCAATATACACCATCCAAGAGTCAAGATTACATATCGCGGGGATGTACCAAAGACTTCTCCACTTTTTGCCAATGTGCAAACGATATTGATATTAAATAAATCTTTAATCACATGAGCACGTGTAAAGTTTATCCAAACTACTTTTTACTTTTTTCATTAACATATTCTAAATTGCCACATTGTTATTGCGCCACTATATTGTATGTCATTAATCATCTGTTCCATATTCTCCGAGGTATAAGTACATATTGTTACATGATATACATAACATATACAAACATATACAAACAAGAAAGTGGAAATTTCCCAGTGGAGTTCATATGTCTTCAAGTTATCTCCATATCACGCGGAAGTTATTTTTGTTGACACCGTTTTTTCCCCACATAATTTTCATCATTCATTTGTATTTCGCGCCTTTATGAAATCTCAACTGCACTTTTATGACTTTATATTAAAAGAAAAATAAATTAGAGATATAGCCAAGAATTCACCAGCGACAGACCCAAGGGAGAGAATGAGAATGATGGAGAAAACACATAATAGAAATGGGCGAGTACGAAAAGCAGAGAGAAAAAGGGACGATATGAACGAAGCCACCAGCCAAATGGTCAGATAGTGAAGAAGAGATGGCATGCAAAAGAGCTGTTCACGAAGGAGCAAACAAGCCAGTTGTAAGACGACACCTCGCTCTCTCAATTCTTCTTTCTCTTCCGCGCTGCGCACTCTCTTATTCTACGTTCTTTCCCTGTTTTATTTTATTTTATTTTTTTTTTTTCGCCACTATCTTTCATTCTCGTTTCACCCAACAATTTTCCGCTGTGCCCGCTCATTTTTGTTTATCCTTTTGTTTTTTTTTCTCTTATTTTTTTCACAAAACATTTGGGATTCACTGCACGGTTGTGAGTCGTGACACATACTGGGCGAAGACTTGTTTCGAGTTTATATAGTGAAAGATGTATAGCGGAGAGAAATAGGACGAACGAATACTATTGGTGAAACGTATAAGTGTACTTATATACATAAATACATATATGGATAGCAGCTCAATACCCGCAGGTGGGCCAAGCCCTTCACCCCACCAAATACTCATACATGCACGCAATTGTGTACACATATGAATATATTTTTTCACACACAGTTTGACTCTAACGAAATGGAATCGTTCATCTTACTTACTCGATTTCACATCTATATGGGTTTTATGTCTCGCTACAGTGATCATGTGTGTGTGCGTGTGTGTGTGTGTTTGTCTGTGTGCAACACACATGGTGATCGTGTCGAAAACACTTATATTCATATATAGATACATACACATATGTTTATATATATATATATTTAATACTAAGATATACGAAAAAAAGAGACAGGGGCCTCGGTTATGGAACGAATACGGCCCGTAACACACCACAGTCACCATCCATATATCTGTGTCCTAAGAGGAATTCCAAAGTATATTTTACATATGCTTTATTGTCACCTTATTTTCCAGTGACACCGAGCAACACATACACTCTTAAATATATATACTACTACAAAGAAATGAATTCGAGATAATATTAACCGAACATCGTATAGCCACACCTGGATTATTATCTTGCTAGTATATATATATAAATGTATTCATACAACTGTATATGTGTGGCTGCATGTATAAAGGAAATTATAGCAACATAATATTTTAGATGAAAGAAAAAGAAGGGGAACCGAACTCATTCGCTCAAAACGAAAAATTGTTCAGCAATGAAGCGAATAGTCAAACGTCAATCGATGCTGAAGAATAAACAAAAGATACGTATGAAATTCATAGTGTCTGTGAGACTGCATTCTCCTGTAATGGCTTAACTTATAGCAGTTAACAAGTATCGGCTAGATGATTTGATAATTTGCAAGTGGGATGGTTGATCTGGACACGACATGCGAAATATACAGATGCATATATATATATATATATACATACAAAGAAGTGTGGATATACATGTGGCTGAGATAAGTAGGAGTGCAAGCAGAGGCTGGATGGAAAAGGAAACAAGAGAGGGAGACAGTATTACTATCCTTTTCTTCATTCCATCTCTTACATATCATATACATTCTTCTCTTTCTGTTGCGCCGGGGCCTCACGGCGTGAAGGGCAGGCCCTAACGTCGGTCGCGCATGACCCCCGGGGCTTGTTCGGTGCCCAGGCCCCCCCTGACTTGTATGACGTTGAGAAAATAGTGGTGGGGAAAGCCGGTTCCAAACTCAAGAAAAAAATCCCACTAAAAAACAAGAGATGGCGAAAATGATGAAGATGACCAGAGAGAGCTACGCCATCGCGTGCCTCGCACTCCGCGGCCAACTATCATTATGGTTGGTGGGATCCGAGCTTTTAATTTTTTTCGCACGTTTTACACAATTGCCTTGACTAATCCGGATATTCGAGTTCAAGGAATGTTACCGCATTTTCTTCAAGATAAAATGCTACACAAATTGGTGAATAAAATGAGAATTTTGCAAAGTAAAATATCTACCGACTTCCAGAGAATTCATTAAATAGTTGCACATGATTTTCAAATATGTATTGATTATTATCGAACACTTCGATTTTACTTTGTCTGTTCAGGTCGTTTACCTGCGCACCAATGAGATGACAATCGTTTAGATGGAAGTTGAATTAAAAAAATTAAATGCAGCGAAATAAATTGAAATAAAGAGGAAACATTGGTAACCTCCATTATTCAGAGTACCATGTTTGTGTGTGCAGACGTGCGAAATCGCGCGCGTGTGTCTGCCACATTCGTTGCTCATCTACCTCTGACTCACGTTCTCGCGTTTTCTGTTTCCGTCCCTCCCATTCTCAAGTGCTTGAGTTCTCGCTTGCGCGTACCCTCTTTCTTTTATTCTTCCTCTCTGCCTTTCTATTCGATCCCTCGCTTTTTTCGTCCTTCATGGACGATCCTCTCGACACCATGCCGCAAGCATCGCCGATTATACCCTCTTGCGCACGCGGAAATAATAATGAACTTACATAAATCTGAAAAGTTTTGGGCAACCTATAGTCTGCAGTTACTTCAATCCCTGATTCGTATTGGCGTGAGCATGGCAATTCCTTCGCTTTCAGATAGATGCCAAAAATGTTTTCAAACAATTTTTTTTCTTCGGCTTATACAAATGTTGGAACCATGATTGTACGCTCACTATGCTGTTGATATATTGAACATGACAACTCTGAATTCAGATAGCAAGAGAAAAAATGAGAAATACCAATTACGTTATTCACTAATTTTTTATGCATCTCAATTTTTGTGATATTGATATTAATATTTCATTTAGTGTCTATATGTAGGATATGCAACAGTAAACTTCCACATTAGGAACGGCTGTACAATTTCTGGCATGCAAAGCGTGATTATTAACCCATTTCTAAAAATGTTTGTTTCATTGGTCCAATTGACTTGCGATCGACAAACATTTGTTTGAAGACAATAATTATAATATCTATGACATTGTTATTGAATCAATGAAGATACTGTCTGGAAATAATTGTGTGACATCATTGGGGTGACATTCCGGAAGAGATGAATAAAAATATGCACGTCAAAACCACCTCGATTCAAATAAAGTCTCTGATATCTGAAGACGAAGTAAGAACAGAAAGTTTGCAAGCGGAAAACTAGTGATGATCATAGTTATCAATTGAATGCTTGATCGATTCTAATTGACTAGGAATCGTCTGGAATAAAAAAAAAACCACTTCGTACGAACAACGCCACACAAATAATTTGTATGCTCGCATAACTCAAGATATAACCCAGTAAATTTGCGACCTAGTAGCTACTTTGTTGTTTTTCGCGAGCCTGCATAGGAAGTAATGGAAAATAACCTGAGTATATTTAATTTACAGATCTGTGAGGATTAGGGCGAATCGGGTCCAAATTTGGCTATTTCATTTAGGTGTAGTTACAGGTTGCCGTTGGTTTCTGCGTATAGAAGACGAACGAGCTGCGGCTCGGCGTGAGATCTTATCTACCACAGCAGCGGCCACTGAATCATCCTCTTTGAATGGGTATATTCGCATCTCTTTCTATCTTTAATGCCGCACTCCGTATATTATATAGACAACGTGTTTGTATATATACAAATGCAAGAAAAGATGGCGAGCTCATATCTATGGCAACGATAATATACAATACTTTTGTACACGATATAATCCTCATCTTCTCATCGCGCGAACGGCGTCTACCTACACACACACATACTTCATACCCAAAGCATTCAGCGCATTAAATTACCCGAAAGTGTCGCATTCGCACGCGCGACCGGGCATGCGCAACGAGTTTGGAGTGTGAATAATATGCTTTGCTTTTACATTGCACACCTTGCGGGTAACTTGCACAGAGACGACTACGACGCGACCCTCCTACATGACTTACAAGTTAACGATAACACACAGCTACCAGAGTCTTAATCAGTGTAAATCATACCGACAATGCGGTTCGCCGCTACATTGCTGTTTCTCGCTCTTACCCTTGCTACGTCACCTTCTCACACACTTATAGCAATAACAGAGCGTTAGCTTTGAATTCCCTGTGGAATTATACTGTCGCAACACGGGCCATACCGCCTCTACGAATTATCGATGTGCTTTGATTGTTTATGTTGCATCGTATTCACAACACACAATTATGTTGTGAAAATATTCGCAATCTCATGTTTCTAGAAAGTATTTGTTTTTGAGTAATTTATCAAGAATAGATACGCGATTCATTCACTTGTAAAGTTGATTAAAAGGAGGAAGAAAGAAATCAAGAAATATTCATAAATAAATTTGCAATTGAAAGTTACACTTCATGGTGTTTTTGTAGTCAGATAAGTTAAAATATAGTGGGCTTTGATCATATACATCATAAACCCATTATCACGACAGTCAATTAACTTTTATGTGTATTGTGTACAAGACAAATCTCCATTGCTGCACGAGCTTTTTCATATAAAACAGATTTTAATCATCCCGTGTGCACCATCATTAATTAACCAAAGATCTAGATAAATACGTCAATCTGTACACATGTTGGTTAATAAATTTAAATATGTACATTAATTAGTACCGTTCTTTTGGTGTACTTTAATAATTAATTGATTTTAAACTCGAGTGAATATATATGTATGAAAAAGCTTTCATGTGCATACTTTATATTGAATTGGTGTACATTGTAAGAGGGTAATAATGATAATTAATGAATTGGATAGCAGTAGCTCCTACATATGAATTCATGATGTATTTCATTGAGTGAGTTGAAAAGAATTTGTTAACATAGGTGAGTTAATGATCAATATGTATAGATAAATTATTGAAAGTTGATTATCATTTCAACATGAAATCAATCACAGAATGAAGAATTCTCCCATTTTCACGCGCTAAAGATTTTGGTAACGAAATCACACTATTGGCGTATGTGCTCACACCATATAGTAACGAGTCGATCCATTTCAACGGAATATAACACTCTCGCGTGGGTGTCGATAATGAGACGGCATTGCACATAGCACGCGAACACTTCTCGCGGGGGTTGATGAGACACGCCATCACGACTTCTCGAGGAGGATTTCAAGTTTTATTTTTTCATTTTTATTTTTCATCACGCCCTTTTGACGTTTGTTCAAGGGTTGAATTAATTGTTTGCGAATGCATCCATGGATGTGTCAATAATTTAGCAGTATGTGAAGCATATGTACCGATACTTGAGATCACATTGAATAATCATTTACACGACTTTTTTTGGTGACTTTGCACAGTGAATTGTTAGTACTACAAGCCATATGTAACTTTAAAATCCTCGACGATGAGAAGTACTGTGTAATTGTAAACATTGGATTAATGCAAATGCCCGCTTAAAAGCTTAATTGCTTCTGATAAAGAATGGATATGGGTATGTATAGAGATAGAGAAAAATAGAGATAGAGCGAGAGACACTGAGGGAGACAGAGAGAGACAGAGAAAGTTTAGTTGATGTTGCGCTGAATGAAGAGCACAAGAAGGGATGAAAATAAAAAAGTGGAGAGACTGATGAAGAGGCAGTGGCGGGAAAGAGAACAAGAGATATATAGAGAGGAGCGCATAGGAATGAATGCGATGAAGTGGGGAGAAGTGGGAGGATTGGCATTAAATTCAAATACATGTAAATTCATTCAAATTTATGAGAAATAGGTGGACGCGGAGCACTTACAGGAAAAGAGGGAAATAAAAATTAGTCCCCGCAGACTCGGCCCCCGTGTGCAACGAAACTCTATCTTTTCGTTCCTGTCTGCTCATTCTTTCTCCTTCCTTTCACTATATTTATACATATATTTTAGAATGCTTGCTCGGTTTTCAACTTGGTCTCGTCTCTTTTTCATCGGCGCCATGTTGCGGCATGGAATTGAGCGTGATGCTGTATAAAACTTTTATACTATATGTATGTGTACCTAGTTTCACTTTTCCGGTGAATTTTTGTCTACGACAGTTCCGGCTTTCTCGTGAACAATATTGACTTTAGCAATTTTTCTCTCCCGCATATATATCTTTTTCAGGTCCGTTTCTACTTTAACTTCCATTAAATTGAGTGAATAATATTTTTGTGGTCATGAGATTAAATGAACCATACAGCAATGTCCAAAAATTTCGAAGATAATAAAATCCCATTAATTTTTCGGGGCTTTGATTAGATATGCATGATTTTATTGTGGCAAAAAAGTAATTGCTATTTGAATAGCATGAGGGTTGTGCGACACTGTGTCCACCAACTTTGTTTTATGTTCCATGAATGGATACACCGTGTGTTGGTGTTTACTGATGAATATCTAGAAAACCCGTTCACATATAAGGTGGCCATTGAGACTCAACTATATACATGTCCACCTATTCGCTACGAATACTCAATGTGTAAATGACATGTCAAGGTGGACAATACAGATCAAAAAGCCAAATCTTTTTTTCAATCGCGAGCCATTTCGATAATCACTTCCGAATGCACCAGGCAATAATGAATAATAACACTAATACAGTGAGGAAATGTGATATAAATATTCTCCTCTCGATCTTCAATAATTCGAAAAACCGTGGAGGTTTTTCTCTTTTAAAAAAATTAACATAATATATCAACTTATAAGCATAAATAAATCGTAAATATGTGGTGGACAAAGCTCTCACGTGTTGCGGGTTCAACAGCTTTGAGATTAATCTACCAGAGTGTCGACAGGTTGCACGATCTTCAAGTCGAAAAGATAGCAAAATGTACACGTAAACACGATCATGGACTTACAGCGAAGGCATAATGTACCGGGCTACCATATCCCATTCAATACGATACGTTATATTGGCAAGAATATGTAATTACCGGTGTGAACCAGATAACGCTCGATATCAAACGGGTTTTATACCGACGATCGAATATCCACGGTAATTCATTTTCGTGCGTGTGCGCTTTCACGCTCACACGCGTGTTTATACTGCTTCAATTATTGCCTCAATATTTTCTCAATTATTTATATATTCATACAAACGGATCACAATCGTGTCAACAACAAAATGATAACACTTTTTCTTCCTATGAAAATCTTTCGTATCAAATCATTACATCATTCAAGTTTATATTTATACGTGTAAGAATATTATTGGAATTCGTCAACACTCGATCAGCTTAAATGTTTTTCATACGTATTTCACTTCGGGAAATTGTCAATTCATAAAATACAATATATATAGATATACTTTCTGTTCTAGATATGAATTAAAGTTTTGCAGATAATTTTTGCTGAATTAATATTCTATTCTGAAAAACGATATATAATCTCGTTGAGATCTGAATTTTCACAACAGTATGATCACATATATAAGACTGATTGCACTTAATATTTGTCTGAAAATAATACTGAAAGCCTTTTTCATATATCGTTATGTTGTAAATCCAAGTATGTTACCAAAGACGTAATTTCCTATCGTTATATTCCCTATGGGATTTTCCATATAGAACATTACACACATGGAAACGTGTCAAGAGGTACTATAACACTTCAAAGAGAAAATTATATGTTTGGTAACAAACTTGGATTTCCAATATACTCTGTAAACTGACTCGTTTAACACAGTCCGCGTTTCTATTTTATCTGAAATCTATGAATTTCTAATTACGAACTGATATCTCCAGTCAAGTTGAACAATATTTCTTTTGATTACATTGAAAATTTGTTTTTGTTAATACATGAAGATGCACTCAGGGCCTCGTGGCGTTATCCAAGACTGCAATTCATCTACACTTATTTGAGAAAAATTGACATTTTATTCAACACTGCTAATACATACCCAGGTGTGCTATCAAATTTGGAATCCATTTGGGAATACATTGTAGATATTATATTTGCCACGTATATTTGACGTAGATTTGACGTGTACGCAACAACTGCAAACTTTCTACCGTTCGTTTCAAAAGCTGTCCAGGATGGTGTTGTCAACTAAATCCCACATTCATATACAATCCTGTATACTTCCACACACGTTCGTATGGGCAAACCCTGACATTGTTTAACACCGGAGACTTAACGAAGCTGGAAAATTATGAATTGCATGCACGAAATCAATAATGAGTCATTGTGCATTGAAGAAAAAAAGAAATGAACTGGAAAATAAGTAAATTTAACGATAGATACCGTGTTGATGTTTGTTTACAAATAATATTGTTATTGATGTGCCTCAATTATACAGCAATTACCATCTCGCATTTTTTTTTAATAATAATCTGTTTCAGTCTTCAAACATTAAGTCTCAATGCCATGAATCGCCCATACACCGTTCTGTACAAGTATGTTGCAGCAAAGGCCACATTGTCTTTTCCCCATTCGAAAAACAACTATCATTCGTTTTTCTTTTCCGACCTTGCGCCCTCCTCCTTCATACATGTTTTATTCTTTGTCGTTGGTTGAGAATTGATTGGATACGATAAGCAAGCTGCTTTACTGAAACGTTCGTCCTTAAAATCGCCGATCATTATCGCTGTTTGTGATGTATATTAGTGTACAACCATTCGCATTGATCCAGTGTTTCCGGCTAGTGTCCTACTGTATTTTTCGAACCATCCAGCAACAATAATGACGCGGATGATTGCATAAACATATAGATGTCTATTTAACATGGATATAAATTCTTGGGCAGTGAGTTTTATTTGCATGCTATACAAAGATAGTATTAACCACACGACAAAAATGAGCGTGAAACAAATGTTACAATGAATAATATAATGAAAACGAAAGCGTTTATCGTCTATTGTAATGGTATTAACAGAAATATTATATAAACTACCACTTCCCTCTTCAAATAGGCGGAGCAAACGAGAGCAATTTTCTTGGAGGTATCATACTCTAACCTGACCACATGTACACATACACACATGCCAATTTCAAACCGTATATTATGGCAACATGAGTGCGTGTCGAGTTCCTCACAAATTGCCCGGCTATTACTGACATTACGTACATCGATTTGCGTTTACGCTGATCGAGGCTGCGTGTCACAGCCACCTGAAATTATATTTTCGCCACGATTATAACCTGTCGCAAAGGAAAAACCAGAGTTCAATAAAAGGGAATTATATGAGAAAAAAAATTTCTGTAAATATATAAGATATTGTTAAGTGAGTCTGTATGTAAACATGCTAATGCAAAACGCGGATTCGCCACTGGCAATCGATTAAGATTTATACTAACGTTTTTTTTTATTTTCAGTTCGAAAAAATAGCATAATGGTTACAAAGTTGCGAATGTTGATTCAACGAGTTCTTATACGTCCAACAGAACACGCTGAGAAGTAACCGGGACTAGAAGTTTGCCTTTATAATGGGGAAGAGTTAGGGAGAGACGAAGAAGGGCAGGCAAGAGAGGATTGCTGGGACGAGACGAGAAAGTATAAGAGCTTTGAGCAAGTGAGAGAGTGAATTGAGAAAGACGACGAAGAAGATGGTGGTGGTGGTGAAGAAAGAGACGAACTTAGAACGATGGAAGGCGGAGGTGAGCGACGTGGTTGGGGAGTGAAGCGTGTACGAGAAGAAACGGGTAGACTACTCGGCCGCGGGCTACGGGGGGTTGAGAGGGAAGAGAGTCAAAGAGGGGGAGATATCAAGAACGGACCTCCCAAGTCGCGGTGAGATGGCGGATCATCATCGTCGCATCATCCGTGCGCCGAATACACTAAATAAATGGCCAATTCGGCGCGGGAGCATTTTAAATTTTTTGGAAAATCGATCGCTCTCATTTCTCAGTCCATTATCGTTCACCCATCACCCTTCCTCCCATGTTTCTCTCCTTTTATTCTTTTGCATTTTATATTTTGTATGAAATTTGATATAACCTGCGGTGTGCACGTTATATATATTTATAAATACAGATTGTTTCACAATTTCACCAGCACACACTCATATACAAACACTAGCAAGCACATCAATTTCGAAACGTAAATTTCTAAATCATGTCGAAATTTATGACATAGCCATTTCCATTATTATTATTTTATACAACCTAATTCATTGTTATATTCAATTTTCATAGAACGCTCTGATGCGCATATGGGATTATAGTTTTGTGACGACGATTTGCCACGCAACCTTCGTCAATTTTTAGCTTCATTATGTCCGTATACATTCAAATTAGTTATCTTGTTAGCTTCGAACTATAGCAAGAAGAACAATTCATAAATCTTCATTCGAAACGGTTGATTCAGATTGCATGGAAATCCTCATCACTTTGTAACTAGAATAACTGAGATTTTCTTTTAATTGCATCCTGTTGTGGGCGAGAAAATAGCTTTTATCACACATCCTGCTCGGAGGGGTCTTATTTATAGCGCAGCTGAAAAAGCTCTATCCTCTTCACCTCATCAAAGTGACAATCAAAAATTCCAACATTCAGAGTGATAACAGATAACGCAGTACTCCGTATATATACACTTGAAAGTAATTTCAAGTTCTCATATAAATTCCACAAGTCATTCGGTTCGATGAGATAGCTATAGGTGAGCAGGCGCTCGCGCTCTCCAAGTTTCATGCACTATACATACATACATTCATTCCATGGGCTATGATATTATTCCAGCACCGATATTAATTTTGCGAATGTAATATATACGTCAAACAGTTGAGCTCAGTCTTTTGATAACCTACCGGCGTTTCCTTCCATGATTCACTGGTTACGGTACATACATATTTTCTCCTTTTTTTCTGCACCGACAGTTTGCCATTAATATATATATACATGTACTATGCATATTGTTATATTCAAATTTCTTGTAAGATTATAAATATTTATATTGCAACGCTGCACATTATGAACTCAGACAAATCACTATTCAGAGAAAAGATTATTTGTATAAAATAGAAATTGCTATCAGAATTATTTTATCCCAAGAGGTGTTTGGTCATGAACGAACGAGTGGGAGAAAGAGTCAGTCAATGAGGAATGTGTCGTACACATATCGGCAGTAAACACATACTTGCATCCTAACATATATATATATATACATCTGCCCGCGGGCCCTACATAAAGTACCGATGGCAGATCAATGCTTTACGAGTTTTCGGATAAATTGGCAAATTGTAAGCCTGGAACAGTTAGGGGAGGGGAAGGAAGAGCGAGGAATGGACTAATCAGGGGAATTGTTGCGGATGTGGGCAGTTGTTACTCATGAGTGGACTAGGTAACTTGATATTCTCTGCTTCTCATTTGATCTCCACCACGTTTATACAGAGTATTGGATGATCATGTATGAAACTATACGCTACTGCAGCTATTTTGTGGGTACAACCCTCCAAAGAGAACCTTCCCCTATATTGCTTTGTCTCGAAATCTCCCACACGAAATCCTAATAGTGATTCTCTTCGCTGTCAGTACGGCGTGCGTTCGACATCTGCCAGTCATTCTCCATCTTGTGCGGCATCTCGGGGTTTGTTACTTTGGCTGGTCTGACAGGCCGCGAGCAACGGAAATCTGTTAGCGCCATAACTTCTGCATAGTCGGGCCAGATTTAATTTCCAGAATAGCTTCCATGACTGCCCTGCCCACCGTGAGGAAGGAAAAAAAAATGGTTTGTTTCTAATTTTCAGAACGCGTGAGTAAGATATTTCTGTTCATCATGAGCATGTTCGAATGCAATTGATTTGAATTCATCCCTCCACTCTCTACAATAGAAAGGGTCACAGAAACATTTTTGTATAGCATTATGGCCCATTAATAAATTCTTTCGTTGTCACTCGAACGTTCTCGCGTGCTGATAATACACGAGCATTCCCTGTATTATTCAATTCTGATGGCGAAATGAGAATGAAAATATTATTCCATGCACACCGTTCATTGTCTAGACGAGGTAGCAATGATTAGACCTTGTTATTAGAGATCGTTTGTTTATTTATTGAGTACGCGACGGTATAATTACTGCATGATTAATCGGCGTATTTGGTTTCAATCAAAGATATCTCAGAGCAAATAATTCATTACATCATCGCTGATAATTCAATCAATCTATGTGTTCTTATTTTCGATAGAATGTACTATTGCACATGTTGATAGATCATGGCATCGGATGTCAATGTCTTTATTAACACTTTCGCTGCTTCTTTTTTTCCACAGGAAAAAAAAAAACACGAAAATGAATTCCAATAAAAGCCACAGGGCGTACGACACGGAGCCACAATCAAGATACACGCTGCTCAAGAGAGTCCAACAAAAGTAAAAGAGTTGGTCGCGGCCGTTGTGAGATATCAGGGAGTCTAATCTTTCATTGCAAGTCACTTACACCATCATATATATATATATATATATATATATATATATATACACATATATTGGTTCTCGCGAAGTTCTTCACGCGACAAGACAGAAGCGGAGCATACCTGGTAATAAATATTCTGTTAAATCGCCTGAGGATTTGATATATAAGTTTGTAGACTCAGTATGTCGACTAACAGTAGGCAACTCAAGAAGCGACCAAGCAAGTAAATACATTTGAATCATAATGACAGTGGAGCATCAAACTTTTTATCATATAGATATGCCAAGATAATGCATTCATATAGTTATATAAATATCATTGAATGTAGAGAAAAAAAAATAAATGAAGAAATCCATAGATACACCTACGACAGTTGGCTCGCCACGCGTGATCATATTGTGCACATTAACATGGCGAAAAGTTGGTGCACGGGACCCTGATAGTTGTGCTGGGGAAGCAACCACCAAGCCTTTAAGCCGTGGCGGGAAGTTTGCCACTGATCCTCGACTGTGCCCTCGCGCCCGCTTTACTCGGTGCACTCGGAAGGGCTTAAGCCCTGGGATTGTAGAGTTACTGCCGTCATGGAGCACCATGCACAACAGTAGTAGTATATGCCAGTAGAGCCATATATAGATATAAGTATATATATTTCTGTGGGATATATACTCGCATTGCTGGTGGATTCCAATTCTCCAGCACAACCAATACCTCTTTTGCTCACGCTTCCTCTCCTACTCTTAGTTTCTATATCCCTTCATCTCTTTCACTCTTTCCCACTCTACTTCTCTTTCTCTCTCTGTCTTTCTGCTTCTCTGACTGTCCTCTGTACTCTTGTGGTAGCCTATACCACCCTACGTATCGTTCACTATATGCCCACACTCCGGTGAGTCGTGCAACCGCCGATCTAGTGCATCCCTATCGCAACAACGATCGCGTTCTCCGGGTACCGCACGCCGCAGTAGCTGATATTTACGGTCATTGCCGTTGGATGTTGAAGTAGTTAAATTGTCGATAATAAATGTGCGTTCAGGGAGTGATTACCCACCATCCAGAGAATGCGACCGGGTTTTGGAAGCGCACATTTCGCCGCACAGTAGCCTCTCTATTATATACATAACCATATATAAATTTTACATATACACACGTATGTATGTGATGCATGTTAAAACGCAGCAGAGAGTTTTGGGTTAATGGGTTCCGGCTTACACTCACTCGACGTTTGATATCTCATTCCTTCGATCGCACGCTCTGTTGCTGAATTATTACTTTGGTGATTATATGATATCGTACGATCTTAAAAATACACGAATATACTTCAAAGAAAGTAGGCTGTCAATCAGACAATTATTCTATGAAACAATGAATGTTCGCTTAAATTAATTAATTCCATGAAAATACGATATTGTTAAATTTATTTCCATCTTCTTTTTCCTCCCTTCTTGAAATCGTTCAAAGTTATGTTTTGTGTTTGGACACAATAAAATGCTACATACATTAGTGCCCCATAGTTCAAGATAGAATCAATGTCGCCAACGACATATTGTGGGGTCGCGACAGAGGTCACGTGGGGGTTGTCATTAAATCGTTGTTGGTCAAATGGGGTCAGCCCAATTACGAAGAGGAATTGTCTGGGTTACGTTTGGCTTTCACCCGATCAAAATACCGTTCTGACTTTTCAAGGCGCCGCCACAGTAACAGCAATATCACTTCCTTTCACGGCGTATAAATGTGCAGTAGTTACTAACTACGTACATAATGACACAGTATAAATGCTGTGAGACACTAAATGAGCTGCGAATTTATTAAACTCTCGTGTGGTATGTTACACTAATGAAAAAAATCCAGGAAGTTTTCAGTTTAATAGTTTCGTTATAGCACTGTTACTTCACGTTCCATAGATATTCCTATGAATGTAAAAAAATATATGCAATAAAGCATTACTGTCAGGGAAAATCGCAAGCAATCTGATTATATTTGCATGAGACACCAAGTTGTTCGCGCACGAAATCTCGATAGTCGAGCGCAAGGTTGGGCCCTAAAGTGTAAAGATACTGCAGTAGACACAACGTGAAGTAGTAGGTGAGTATACTCACTGTATATGGTGTAAAAAAAAGGGGGAAGGTAAATAAAGTGATGGTCGATGGGGAAAACGTGAACAGCGCTCGGAATGAACGAAGAAGGATGAACGATGAAACAGCCAAAGAAGAAGGAGACAGACAAAACGAAAAAAAGTCAAGACAAAAAGTCAATGAGCATGAGAGAAGGGTGTGGGACTCTTAAGAGCGATTCAGGATTCTTCGCGAAGAATAAACGAGGCGGGGTTGAGAAAAGAAGGTGGAAAAGTGGAGCTATATAAACACAAGAAGAAGAAAGAGGCCTTGTTCTCAGTGAAACGCATTCTCGGCACCCTAAGCTTCATGAAAGGCAAATCAAGCTCCAGAAGAGGCAAGCAAACGCTATATTCCAGGATTGCGTCACGAGTTCTTTTTGTTATATTTGAATTTAAAGCTGAGAATGGAGTGCATATACAGATACCCATACAAATACCACATCACAATCCACTCTCCATTTTTTTTTTCTACTGTCGAAGTATTTTCTCATATAAGAGATGGATCTATCTACATTTATATACATTTGTGAAAAAAACGAAAACAAGGAAGGCAAAACCATTTGTTTGGTGTTTTTAACCTAAATTGAATTGGGATACACTTAAGCAAATTGCGTTGAACTAATAAATCACTTGGATAACGTTTGGATTGATTTGCATACACCGATCGACTGCCGTTATCGGAACACGCCGCGCGAGAGCGCGGGACTATTCGAATGAGATGCTGATGTCAGCAATCCACTTCTAAAATTGCCTTTTTTTCTCCCTCGCCTCCTCTCCTTTTCTCTCTCTTCTTCACTCTCTCACACATCTACCTTCTTCCGTCCCTGTTCACTCAGCCATTTGCTTCCCTGCTTTGCGTTATATCAACTAAAATATACGTGAAAAAAAAAAGCTTATGGGCCTATGTGGAAGTTTAATAAAACTTGGGAAAATAGAAAATAACGGATGTGCAAGGAACTCTACTCATTGCTCAATTGCCATTTATTTTATATTCTAAAGAAATAGAGATTACTCCAATGGATGAACTTTCTTATGAAAAAAAAAAAAAAAAAACGTTGAACATCATGGTTTTCATGTTGGTATATGCCATAGTCGCATTTTGGTTTTGGACGGTTGTAATTAAAGTAGGAATAGCAGACTAAGGGAAATCGTGACCTTAGGGATGCCACTGTAGTGTGATGAACGTGGTATCGTGTTGGTTCAAACACGACTCGACATTTGCGAGGGGTGAGAGTAGCCTCACGGGTGATGGCACTACTAGTGATGTATCGGCCAATAAACTGATGTTGGCGTTCGATTCACGAAATGGCCGTAGGATCGGCGCCATTATTGGATTAGCCCCACGCGAGCGCTTCAGGGAGTGATACTACAGACATTTTCGCAACTGTACGACCGTATATACTGTATATGTATACAGCAAGAAACAACAATCTACTACGCAAGAAATACACCGCCAAAAGTCGTCGCAAAGGACAATAAATTATCCGAAAGGTCGGATTCGTCTGTGTAAGAAAGGAAGAAAATAAAGCGGCGCCCAGGAACGAAAAAGAAACTGCGAAAAAGTTTTCATGAGCTCCATCAAGTGACTGCAATATTAACTATCCCTTGGTTTTTTTTTCTTCCTTTCATTTATTTCGCTTATTTATTTATTGTTCTTTTTTGTTCATTCTCATGGGGAGGAGCAATTTGGCACAAAACACGATTGCTAAAAGAATGTTTGATGACCATGAATTCTTTGGCTGATGCACTTGAACGATGATGAGTGTACTCGCGTTGCTGCCAACGAAGAAATAAACTGAGCAAAGAAGTCGATCGTTCAATTAACTTGGTGCACATCAACACACACCGACACACACACACACCGCACACATGCATGTCAAGAGTAGAAGATATCATTTGTGGATGGCACACAAGCGAGTAGTATATACCATGAGCTTAATTAAGTCACTCTGATTATGGCTCGTGCATCCGACACATATTTTTGCTTTATTCGCTCTTGGAGTTTATGAATATTAATTACACTCTTCAATCCAGCAATTTTTATTTTAAAATTCAATAATTTGAAATTTATTTTTTTCGAACTTATAACAGAGTCTATGAATTGAGAAAAAAAAGAATGGAAAAAAAAAAAAAACACACAAAATAATAATATTGAAGGTGGTATTAATGTGAGTATTTACATGCCGGCAAGAACTTCCCAATTTAAGTAAAATGTCCTTCCTGGCTTTGTCGAAATTTTCTCTCTCACTGATACAATCTGTTTCGGATGAACTAAATGGCCATATTATCCCAATTTAGAATGTTTTATAAATGGGAATATAATTTTGAATGTGTTAAAAAAAGAAAAAAAAAACTTTATGTTACATGACTGGGGCCGAAGCAAGGGAAGCATGCGAGTACTGTGGCAGAACGAAAGGTAATAATAGAAAAGGTGATCCTGTCTGTATCAGCTATTTCAAATAAACGATTGATCGCTCCAAATTCAATTTCAGTGAAATATGACAAGACGTAATGACATTTGAATTGTTCTCATGCATCTTCGATCTGTCGTGATGGAAACGGAATTGAATTCTCTCGAAAGAAGAGAAGTCCTCTAAATGTGTTGTTATCAACGAGTCCTTAAACTCCACGATACAAAGTCCTATAAAATTAATGCGAAATAATAACTTCTGTTTTGTACAGTTAAAAGTGGTGTGAGGAAAAAAGAGAAGTAAATATACGTGTAATATAATGATACATAGTTTTAACTCTTTTGAACTTCATTGTACAATTGTGACGGTTTTGAAAAATTTACACTCATGCCATTATTCACGCCGGGGTTAGACGGGATGACAACGCTCAGGGTGGTATATAATGTAAAGTGTTGGTGTGTGTGTGTGTATATGGGCGAAAGAGCGTGTACACGAGCCGTCGGGAGACTTGAAAATACGAGTGTGTCAGCTAACGTCGGAATTGCAACACTCGTTAATCTCGAATCTTTCAGCAAGTACACTCGTGAAGCTCTTGCGAGGTGAAAGGTCATGAGAATGAAGTGGGACAAACGGGTGGACACGATTCTTATAGTTTATAAAAATCTTCGGCAACTATATAAATATATGTATGTGTGTGTATGAAATCTTGCGTATTTGTCGCGACATACCTTTGCAACTTAAAATAGTTCTCTTATTTACTTTTTTTTCTCTCCATCGTTATGACATAGAAGCAACATAAGAAGCTTTTGAGAGCAGTTATGATCTATGGGTGGAATGATTTATTCATCAGGTCGAGCACATCAACCCCCCTATTATTCGCAACATCACCGGATGAAATTGATATAATTTTCTTGAATAGCCGAACCTCACCCACAACATATATGCCAACAATGATTAATCCCATTAGTTCTATTAGTAGTATCAAATGACACAACGAGCTCCCTTTAGAATAAGCAATGTATAAGTTTGAAGACTATACTGGTGCAAGCAAATGTTAATGCCACAGGCCAAACTCAGAAGTGGATGAAGAAAGGGGAAAGGAGGACGGTGGTAGGAAAATAAATAAATAATCGATGAGCGGAGGATCTCTCTCCGAAAGAGCGGTCGGACGTCTTGAATCCCGAAAGCCAATTAAGAAATGTTTTGTCCGCCGCGGGAAAGGAGGGTAGGCATAGAGAGTGGAGGGAGCGGCGAAGGAAAAGAAGAAGGAGATGCAGGAGTAGCGAAATCGCCCAGCAACGGATAAGGCATATGGGAAAAAGAGGTGAAAGAGAGTAAGGGTTCTCAAAGGAGGGGTGAAGAGAGGAAGAGAGGAAGAGAGGAAGAGAGGAAGAGACGATAAAACGAGGGAGCGCAAGGGAGCAAGTGAGGGAGGAAGAGTTGAAGTGAAGATGGCTAACGAAGCGATGGCCGGTAGAGCTGAAAAAATTATCAAAGGGCAGCGTCCGCACGTGCGTGTATCTGCTGTGCGGTTGTGTTTGTGTGTGCATGTGTGTACGCGAAAAGGCAACAAGAGTACGAGCCAAAGAGGCAAGTGAAAAAACTGATCTTACTCAGAAGAAGAGAGTCTCTGACGGTGCACACAGCGTGCGGCCAGTATGAAGGATCGAATCAAATCATGGACGGTCGCGAATACCTTCGATGGATCTTATAAAGTGGCTATCGAATTCATATAAGCGGCAGAACGGCAGCTGTTTCAACCAGCAAATTAGTAGCCGGCGCGTGATTGGCCCGTTGCCGCCCCGTCCATGTCACAATATATTCTGACACACCAACGCGCATATTATACGCAGAGATGAAGAAAAAGTTCATTTCTTTCACCCTTTTTTATTTGTTCTCAATTTTTTTCTCATGCCTTTTTTGGTGATCGAAAAGAGTTCCTGTTTCACTCTTCTCCTCCTTATTCCACTTGCAATTTATTCCCGATATCTTTATGTCCAAATTTACGAGCAGATAATCATCGAGGGATGTTCCGGCATTTTTCGCGCAAATTATTATTATTTATATATTGCACGCGAAGAACAAGGATATATAGCTGTGAATTTCACGCAGGCGCGCGCGTACACAAACGTGGGGGCATCAATTAAATACGGGGGCAGTGCCGGTTGGTAACTCTCACAAATGACTCTATTATCGATTGGGGATTTCGGGCCCAATGTAAAATAAGAAATATACAAATGAAAAAACTAGTATAAGAGGCAGATTGGGTAGATGACCTGTAGATTGAGTCTTTAATCGATACATCGGCTACTCTTATCTCCCATCAATTGATCATTTATACTTATTTATAATTGCTACACGGAGCGTATTAATTTCTGTACTTCTTCATCTCCAAAAGGATACCATGGGCGAGTTACCCGCAGCCTCTTTCCCACATATACATTCTCTTATACAATGTGGCTCTCAGGTTGGCAAACATCGATCCATTACATAATGTCTTGAGACAACATACGGGATATTCCAGCGAAATCATCAACACTCTATAACGAAATATACTTTCATTGATGCTTGCAGTAAAATAACCAAGAAAAGGTTCAATGTCAAATCGCGCTAAAATCACAAAGAGAATCAAAAACAATGCGACAAATAAGTAAACAGAAATCAAACCACCTCTACTAATTGATTATGCATGGGGTAGAAATATAAATTTTGGAGAAAAATCATTTTAATGACACGAAAACATAAATGCGATGAAAATGAATTGCGATGAGTCTGGTATGATAAAGTAAGTAAAAAATGAAGAGTTTGTTGATATAGATACGCTAGATGGGTCGGAAGATCAGAGAGAACGTCACGGAACTCATGCAGCGTGAGCGAAACCACTGCACGACTTCTAGCCTCTGCATCACAACGATCCACGTATCTCTTGTGATGCTATATAACAAGCCAGGATCAACATATATAGCCAACGTAATCCTATTGGCGATGCGATTCTTGTATGGATGTATACGTTTGCCTCGCCGCAACAGAGAGAGCATCTCGATGAAACCGCCAGCGAACAGCTATACGATCGTAAATCCTCACTAGCAACCGTCACGGCACATCCAACGAGCATACAAGTGTATGGTGGAGGTGTACGAACCCTCTGCGCGGTACCCTCATCCACCAGCTCTATTCTATATATGTATTATAGGCGGGTTTGGCATCTCCTCTCTCATCGACTCCCGCCGTGTTACGCCATGGGTTCAATCCTGATTCCCTCAAGGTGCATGTGTCGGAGAATACCTATTGATGCCTATAGGCTACCTGCTGATTGTATTTATTTTATTGCTATACGCTACCTACTCCGTTTAATGTAACAGACTGATTTTGAATTTAACAACAACCTCCCATTCATTACCATACTGTCCTACATACACAATATGTTAAAGCTTTTACTACTTCATCTCTTATCTCTCACATACAAATGTACAGAGAAAATTCATTCAAGTTATTTATATTGGAAAAGAACTTATTTTTTCAGAAATTCCGATTGTATACACAAACGAAGATTTAACAAAACAGTAGGTAAAGTTGAATTTCACGACATAACCAAAAATTCGTTTATTTCACAACTAGAACTATCATAATAGCCCTCATAAGCAGAATTCTCCTGAATGGCTATCTATATCTCCTACTTAAAAATTGATCAACTGTAAACGTGTATCTCTCAATTTGCTACGAAAAAAGGATTTTTCGTATGTTTTTGATATGATGAGTCAACATTTCAAACTTTTTGTAATGGAACAGTTTGAGTATAATCGTTATCAATCGTAATTATGCAAACATGTCATGAAGGATATTAATTGATCGTATAGCGAGTTTCTACTCACTCACAGTGGAGATTTATCTGTATACCTCAATACGCAACGCAGTGAAATCCTGTCTGTTCTTACCTGAAACAAAAACAAACAGGAAAATTTGTTAATATTATTTGTTTATATACTTTTCGATCTTTGATGTTACAATTACTAATATATTATATTAATTATTGCGTTTTCTCAAAATGGTTATGTTTAACTCAATATGAATTTTCTCTGGTAAATTGCCATGATTGGGTATATAAATATATTGCGAAAACAATCCCGAAAAAGGATGACAAACTTATTGACAATGATGTAAATATAATAATTACTTGAAAAGTTCGCAAGCAGGTGTGTGTGTCCTTCTTTAGGATAAAGTCAAAGGAAAGGAGAAATAAGCAACGCAAAATGTAGCTTTTGGTAATGTGGACCAGTGAGGAAAAAGTGGCAGGCCGCACCTGAGAAGTCTCGCCATAATGTCGGCGTCAAGTTTTATTCTCGTCGCTTCCCCCCTTTTTTATATATACTTTCTTCGTTGACAATGTCACCAATTCGCGAGTGTGTGCACGATGGCGATGCAACGAAGCCGCTTGACATCCGTAGCGAGAAAAAGTTGAACGGAAAGACGCGCTGTGCAAGACGAAACGAACAAAAGAGTAGAAAGGTGAATAGAAGGGCACCCCGTACCAATACTGATGAAAGAAGTTGGCGTGTCACAACCATAAGTATATTGGATCCAGAGGGGTATAAGAGGCAGAGGCAGAGACGGCGGTGAGCCAGGGGGGCTAATGGTTCGCAATTAAACGATTCGTATCAAAGAGCGCCGCCGCATACGCACACGGGAATGTCGCGAACTAGGAGCTTGGCAAGCGAACATATAAGCGAGCGTGGCTTGAAGTTGGTTGGCCGATTCGCAACCATCGCCGACGGCGAATTGGTGAGTGTATATATCGGCCACAGAGAGCTGAGAAGGGCCGCGCGATGAAGAAAGAGGAAGCCGAGTGCAGGAGAAAGAGTTAGAAGGAGAGTGAATAAAATAAAGAGAGCAAAAGAGAAAGAAACAAGGGGAGCTCTAGAAAAATCTCGGCCACGTCCAATTCCATCTCATTAGCGAGAAAACGGCAGCTGATGCTTGTCTCAGCGCAGAACTTAGCGCAAGAAGAAGAAGCCTTCGGCCAGCCATGTATGGAACCGGTCCTTCTGTTCCCTATCTGTAGACGGAATATACCCCTGAGAGAAATGTATACCGGGTGTCGCTCACATGTGTATAATACCTCTGTGTCTTTCTCTTCCTCACTCATTCTCATTCTCATTCTTCATGAAGCGAAAATTTCCTCAACGATGCATGGACACTTTTTGTTTATTATCTCAATGACTCTGGCATGCTATGGACATTTTTTCTATTTGACATGGGCTATGGACATGATGGTTAATAAATACTCTCTTTTTTCGCCTGTCTCGCACTCTCGGCCACTGTCTTGTTCTTTACCATGCAACGGGCAAACGTATATATGAGATTTGCGGATAAGACTCTCGTGAAGCATTTCACCACACCTGGTCGCTTTGCTAGTGAGCGTGGCGCGATTAATGTGCTAGATGGTGAGGAAGAAAAAGAAAAAACGCACGATCGAATTCTCCTCTGATTTGATATCGTATTTCTCATACTTAACGTTTATACATGCATACATACATACATACACATTCTGTGATATATAACTATCCTTCAACATTTTAACGCCTCAGTTATGTAAATTTTACATTCGTCGTTGGTCAATTTTGAAATTGATTCACAAATTATCATCATCAGTGATTATTATCAAATCTATCATTGCATCTACAACATAGAAAAATATATTATATCACAAGTGTATAAAGACTCATTGCCATGCGGGTTGCGACACCTTGTACATATCTATACACCATTCTATAGATACATATATATGCACGATATGTATGTATGTATGCATGCGATAGGGCGGTATATAAAGCTTGCGCATATGTATATGAAAACGTGGCGGCGTGTATATAAACATGCATGGCACAAAACAAAGCGAGCTCGTTAGAAGTCGCATTGGTAACGAGGGTATGCACTGTGTGTGCATGGCTTCTACACTCTACACTCTACACTGATGCTCTGCTCTGTTCTGTTTTGTTCTGTTCTGTTTGGTACTGCTACACTCTTTACCCGTGGGGGTAGATATAGAGGCACATCCTGCTCGCGGCAGTCCCTCGACGCACGCGGCCACAAAACTATATGGCGGTCATCGCACGATCGAGAGAGTTCGCTGTAGAGTTATACGATGACTCGTTCACGCGTGAGAAAGACGCAGACGCAAGATGAAAATAAAAGAATGCAAAAAAAAAGAAAAAAGAAAAAAGAAACAAAAAAGAAAAAATAAAAGAGCGAGAAGAGTGGGCATCGAGTTATAATCGGACATGTTTCGGCTTCGATCGCACTGCTCGGGCAACCAAGCGGGAATGGGTAATTGCCTCCAGGGTTTTTATTCTCTTCGTCTCTCGCTCTCATTCACTCACTCCCGCCCTCACTCTCTCCTGTTCTCCTTCACTTGTTTCATAATGGTTTGGGCTGAGGGAAGAAACTGCTTTTTTTTCACCACTGTCATCATACATATGCGTACATCTATGTATATGTGGATATTGATACTTGATGATATTATACGATGAAATCGATTCATAAAAAATGTTTATGCATACCATAAGTATAACATTACTTTTTAATCTTGTGAACATTATCAAGACAAATTGTATGAATTCAATCAAATATAATCAGGCAATTTGATAAAACCCGTTCTATTTCAATCGATGATGATCGTGTTGAAATCATACAAGATATATACATATATATCAATATACTTTGGAAGTAAATAATTTTCGGGCAGTCATTAATCGCCCATTTAGATTCCATTAGCAAGAAAATTTATGTTTCCAATCATATTTTTCAGAATCGACATTTTCATACTAGATTAATACCAGTAATTGTCGCGTAACCAAATCTTTTTCGCAATGGTATGTTCATATGTGTATAGAAATTATATATATATATATATACATATAAATATAGAGCGACGAAATTTTTCCTCACAACGACCGGGCCTTTATTTTCCACGTCACGTTGCGGCAGTTTAAGATCATACATGTCCCTCGATGCGGTATTGGATATGAGATATGAAGTCAGGCACGTAAGACTGGTTATTGGCTTTTCCCTCCCCGCATTAGCTCCACGCTGACGGTGAACACACGCGTCCCTCTTTGCTCATGACAATCTATCTGTTTCTACCCACAGTACTCTCTCACACAACCTCACTTTATCTCCTCTCTTTCTCTTTCTCTCACTCCGTTTCTCTTTCCATGCCGCCCTTGCTTCCTTTTCTTTCCTCTTTACTGCTCTCGTCAGCGCCTACCCCAGTCAGCATTATTATTTTATTACATATTCGTTCAAGTTTCGTGCAGCACGACTGCAAATACTCAACCCTTCAAAGGAACAACTTGTATATATCTGCCCCCCCAAACAGTGCACGAGCTCTTAAGAAATTAAAACCTCCTCACGATACAACTCTTTCGCTTCATGATGAAGAGAGAAATTAATAAAAGTTAAGAGAAAAAACAATAATAAAATTAAAAATAACAATATAAAT
Source organism: Meteorus cinctellus (assembly GCA_030523045.1). Lineage (NCBI taxonomy): Eukaryota > Metazoa > Arthropoda > Insecta > Hymenoptera > Braconidae > Meteorus > Meteorus cinctellus. The sequence continues at coordinate 40,435 of JAPYZF010000139.1, forward strand.
AATAATAATGATATAAATAAAGAAATGATTCAAAACCTCCTGAGTTATTGATAATTGCAAGAGTTTGTTCTCGTTTTTTTTTCTTTTTTCTTCTGCATGATATATTACATTGATATAATGCATACATGTGAGAGGTCGATGTATGGCGAGCAAAATGGTGGACATGGCATGCCCACGCACATCTCACCCCCCTCTCACCATCTTTTCTCTTCATGAAGCCACTGCGGGTGGTTAGTAGCTGTAGCAAACTATTGAATCCGATTAAACTCGAAGATTAAATTATCGTCTTATTAATTCCGATCGCTTCATTAATGGACAGAGAGATTCATGTTACTTCTGCACAAGTTCCACCCATACTTTGTCGGCCGAACAGAATATCTGCGCTCCTCTTCTTCATTCTTTCCTTCGTAAATCGACACGAAAGTGAGATGAAGAGAACATGAGACAGAGGTAGATATGAAGAGAGTGAGAGTGAGAGAGAAGAAAGGGAAGAAATAGAGTTCTATATCGAGGACATGTTTGTCGATAAAGAGCGCGGCCAAGATCCTTCATAAACGCCTGGCAAATCGCATAACTCCTTATATATATATCTATATATATGTATATATTGGTTAAACGTTCAAATGGGCCCATGCTGTCTCGCATACAAGAAACACACATGGTACACACAACCGTGGACAAGCGAGAATAAAAAAAGGAATAGGGGCGGTGATCAGCCTCTCTTTCTTTCACTCTTTCACCATGGATGTGGAGTGGTACAAGAGATGGCGCGCAATGCGCACGAGGCGGGAAAAGAACGCAATGAGGACGTGTGTGAAGAACAAAAAGGGCTGAAAGAAGGAACGAGTTTGAACGCAATGAAAAAGGGAAAAAAAAAGTAAAAAGGTAATAAAATAAAATGAAGAAATAATAAGAAGAGCGTGAGTGCAAAGAAGTGAGAAAGGAGATGGCGAGAATGAAGCTGAAGCCACGCATGGAGCGTATAGTTCTCTCTCAAGCTTCGTAGGACAAGTTTATGCGATTTTTACACTCGATCTGATTTTTTGGCGGCGCGCCTCGCTCTCGCGAGACAGATATATGTCCCAACGGCGTACAACAGTCCCGCGAGTATAAAGACATCGAGGCGAAGCCAACGAGAATTCCTCATCCCATTCTTGGTGCCTTTTTCTTTTGCCTTCTTTCATTCTCTTTCTTCATCTAGTCAGGGACGCGTCCTTTTCCCTCTGCCGACCCGTTTCTTCTTCTTCTCCTCCTTTTACTTTTTTGTCTTTTCATCATTCATTGTTCTTTATCATTTTTCTACCCGCTGCTTCGATGCACAATCATGGTCTAATGTCACCATGCTTGGAATGCATATGTATAGTGTATATGCATAGAGATACACACATCTCACTATATATTCCTCACTGTTTCACGGATAAGAAATATATGCTCATTCCACACGGTACGTATACCGCTGCACTCTTCCAAATACAATAGAATAAAATGAGTATTGGAGTGAAGAAGAGGGGAAGCAGAAGATGAAGAAGAAGAGAAAGAAAAAGAAGAGGCAGACGAGAAAAGAAGAGAAAAAAAAAGAGAAGAAAGAAAGAGAAAGAAAGAAAAAAAAAGGAAAAAAAAAGAGAAAAAATGAAAAAAGAAAAAAGAGAGAAGCTGTAAGGGCTTCGCCCATAACCGGTTCAATCGCTCTTCCTCGCGACCTGTCCCTCGTTCTCCCTCGGCCAACCACCAATCGTCCAACTTGCCCACTTGCCTCACACTCATTTCACATGGTTATAGATATATATATAGTTGTGTGTATAGTGCAGGGGCCGGCCACACGTTAATAGACACCCGCCCAGTTTCTACGCGAAATATCTTCACCGATGTTCGTTAACAATCTTCAATAGCGTTTACTTACCACCTTTATACTCGCGCCCAATTAAAATATTAATCTAAATATATTCAAAGCTATATTTTTGTATATTGTAAAGTACTCAGATGTCAACACCCGTTTCGATAATTTCATTGCAAAAGTATTAGTCAATGAATAAAAGGGACGACTATTGCAATAGATAACTGATGTATGTTGTTTGGCAAATGTAGACGATATATTGGATATATACGTGATGTATCCAACTAAAAATACAAGCATGCAATCGCCCACAGACCATCACTAAATGTATACACACACATTTATATACGCAAGCAAACTTCACCTTCGTCGCCCTCAGTCCCGCTCACGTTAGCTGGCTCAAGTGCAAAAGCAAAGGCATATAAGAGCTGAAGAAGAACGTTGAAACAGCATCCACTCATCACACGGCGTGCAGCCGCCTTTTACATAAGCGACCATGCCGCCCGGCGGCAACTCCGAACGCTTTTACAACTCAATGCACGAGAGCACACACAGATGGAAGGTACGCTGCTGCTCTTCTCTCCCCGTTATCCAACCTCTATATTTCCTCACGTTCTCTTTCACCCAATGTGTTGTTGTATCTCTTCACTCGTTTTAATTCTTTCTCTCTTTCTCTCTTTCTCTCTCGCTCTCTCTCTATATCTTTTTCCTTTAACCAAACGACCAACTCCTGCGCCATCGAAACATACAATGTGTATATAGAGATATATACATTCATATGGATATGGAATACGTAGCGTGTAGCACACCCGGTTTCTCTTTCTTCCACGACATTGTTCCGCACATTTCTTACCCTCCCCAAGCGACATACACCCCCCTCATTCACATATCATCCCACTGGCAATGCATTGCTCGGAGAGCGTGTGTGCCCACGCGATATCCAAGATGTATCACCGTGGAAGATCCTGATCATTCTGGTGGTGTGGTGAATGCATGGTTATATATCCAATAAATACATTTTTCAGTATAATGAGAAACAAGACATTTTCATCAAAAGAATTTTAATCAAATTGTTTAGCGTTTGATGATGATTACTTGTTGATTGAGAAACAATTCATGAACTCATTTCATTTATAATTTTTATTACTAATCAGAAGAATTAAATGCTCAGCGTGTAAAAGATTATGAGAATGAGTCTTGGAATGATGTTCGTATCCTTGAGATATTTTATGTGTGAATACTTGCAATTCTATATATGTACATATATATGCTGTTCGAAACTGGAAGGGAAACTGAATGTCTAGTGTAGAAACGTGTACGAGTGTGTTTCCCCTACATATACATCGAGAACTTTCAATTTCCTTCGAACTTTAGCTCTGATCTTATACGGTTTCTATATAGAGAAAGGAGAAAAATCGATCGGCCATATACGAGGTGTCGTTATCCAGTTATCCTGGACGATTTTCTAAATTGATTCCCAAGTCCTCCAACACCAACTCCAACCCACCCCGGATAGATATAACATATATACATCCCATTGTTATCTCTCAGCTGTTCCATCGAATTGTCCTATTCTCTTATTTCCTCTATATCCATCGTCATCCCCACAGATCTATTTTTACTTTTTTTTTTGCCTTTCATTTTGGTTTCTCTCCTTTTTGCCATTATGACTGTCAACCTTCTTTTTTTTATCTCATTCTGTTGATTCGTTCTCCATTTTATATGTATACATCTATATTGGCTTTTAATTCCACTCTGTTTTAACGATATCAAACGCAGTTTAAAATGCCCGGCACTACAGTTGGGTTGGTATATAAATATTGTGACCGCTATACTGTACATTTATCCTGCCACGCGTGAATCAATCTTTCAATTAAATGAAGATTTATATGGGCCACTGTTACTCTGAGTATACTACATCGTATTGTAGTAGTAGTAGTAGTAGTAGTAGTAGTAGTAGTAGTAGTAGTAGTAGTTGTAGTAGTAGTAGTACTAGCAGCAAACTGTTGGGGTGTGATATGAGTATTTATACCGTGAAACAAGTGTAGTTTGTTTATTCAGGCGAAAACGGGCATAAGAGAAATGTGCACAGAAAAAAAAAGAATTGCGAGATATTGCGACGGTCGTTGTAATTTTAAAAACAGTCCAGTTGCCATGAGATACGAGCGGGTCGTACGGGTAATGAGATGAAAATAGAAGTCTCTTCTTCATCCCCACCTTCTTCACTATTGCACGTGAAGTACATACGCGACTTCGCATATATACTCGAACATAGTAAGAGGAAGAGATAGCATATACAAGTAATGCAGTTGTTGCACAGCAATTTCAACAAGAGAAACATAATCTGCTGATAAATCTTCTGAACTTATGGTGTATTCACGGCTGGGTGATTTTGACGCGAGAGTAAATTCCAAAGAGCGGATGAGAAATGTCTACGTGGCGATTAATCGATTCGTTTGAGATGTAATTCAAACGGCGGCCTATTCGTGCAAACCTTCATGTCCCCAGGGCAGGGGTTTATGTCTGAAAAAGCTTTATGTCTTCATTTCATGTTAATATATCGATGATTTATATGAGTTACATATATACATTATATACACAACATATACGAACGGTCCGTCAAATGAGAGAAAATGTTATGAAAGATATATAGTGTATATTTTTAATATGGATGTGTACGCAACGCATTTGCATTATATACATCAATTGTTTCGAAGATTGATCGCAAATAATTTCATCAATCATAGAGTCAGTCTATTTTCGTATAAATGAAGGAATTATTCTGCCTTAATTTTTATATTGGCCCATTATAAATACTATTGTATGAACCAATGTCTGGAATGAATCATTGGCAATTATATTTTTGCACTCTGACCCTCGTTTATCAAATAAACTTTGATCTGTCATCATTTATATTTGTATATATATTTTTATATTATGTGTGCGCGCGATGCCCCCAATAAAGTGTCTTTTCAACAGCCGACGGTCACCACCCGAGTAATCGCACATGCATTCTGCTTTCTACTTCTGTGATTTTATTTTTATCTCTCGCCTGCTATATATATAATCCAAATGAAAATCTCATTTTCATCAATTCATTATCGTCATACGGCAATATAGAAATTACTTGAAAGAAAAGGCTGATTGTCTTTCAGCGCTGTGTGTTCGCATGAAAGATGTAAGCAAGTGTGCATAAGAAAATACATCTCAGCAATTTTTCATCAAATGTTGTTCCGTTCAAAGCATAATCATCAATTTATATTATTAAGAAATACGTGAATAAATGTAAAGTGAAGCTCCATTGACTACGGACCTATCAATCTCTGGAGTAGAATATATTCAAACACAAATTATATCAATAGACCTTGGAACATTTTCTTTGCAAGGTCATGGGCAACAGACTTTATGCATTGCAATTCAAAATTTGTGAATGATTATATGCCCACATATTTTGGCATGCAAATCTCTTTTCATAACACGCACGATTGAGCAGATGTTTCAGACAAGTATGTTAATTTTTTCGTCTTGTAGTTGGTTCGGCTACATTGTCACATTGCATTGATGAGAACTAACCGCGTATACGTTCATCATGGTCAAGCGCTACGCAATTTACAATATGCTACTAGCAAATTATAATGTTCCGATTAATAACTCAAGGCGTACTTTATTTAATTATAGGTTCATTATACGAGACTTATCTACTCGATTATCGTAGAGCTGCATCCTGGAATGATTTGCTTAGTGAAACACCCTCACTTCACCAGTATAATTTGCATACTCATATGTATGAATCTTATTAATTGCTGAATGCTCTAATAAGGTTGTATACATATAATATACGCATCATGTTGATACTTTAGAAATAATTGAGAATTACATGTTGATAAAGGGAATTCAGCATGAAAAGTACGCAAATGAATCGATCAGTAAAATTATACGTTCATCGCTGTGTATGTCTTTTTTTCTGTTATTTTCTGCCTTCATGTATTAAGGATAAGGCGGAAATCAATTGATGAATGAATCAATTGACGAGTGGATAGAATGATAATTGCTGTGTTCTCCCGTAAAGTCATCTTTATTTAAGTCATGAGAAAAAAGTAAATTCCATGGGCGGAATATAAATTTGATATTAATTCTCATTTGTTTATCATTTACACACTATGAATTATTGTGTTCTCATTTTCATGAATAGCAAAGTTCATATGAATTTTTGTGACGAAACTTGGCGTCACCTGGTGTTTTTGCTCATCGATATTCCTATCACGGGACGATACCAAACAAGAAATATACAATATAGGCACTCAAAGGGTCAACTGATGAATGGCCATAGGGCTGAACAAAAAAATCTCGCTGTGCCGGACACAACTGATTTTGTTGTTGTATAAATAATCAACAGAAAAATCATATATTTATATATATATATATATCTAAAGCACAAACGAAAAGGAAAGAGAAATGAAACGACTTGGACCGTGGAGAAAAAGTGTCGCAAAATACCGATGAGTATACAAATCCATCAATCGTTCATCACCGAACACACGCACACTCTCACGTACCAAGTCACGTGCTTGACATACACATGCGAGCACGAGAGCACACATAAGATGGCCACGATATACCGCGCATGACTGCATTCTCTTCAATCAAAAACTCAATGAAAAGGAATAACCAAGAGATACTAGCGCGCAGAGATAATTTTTTTTATTGAGAAACAAAAATGCTCACTGTGGAGACAATCGAAAAAACGGTATTTTTTCGCGACTCATCGTATAGAAAATAGAAAGTCGACAGACTTAAGAAGCTTACCGACAACGTCACTTCAGCCATATTCCGTTTGCTTCTCCCCACTAAATTCAGCTGCGCAGAAACCCTTGACGCAATACGATTACTGTGGGCGCGCGCGATTCTTCGCATCGACCGGTTTCCCGCGACATGTGGTAGTGTTTGAGAAGCACGAAGTAACGCCGCGAATATCAACGAATATCCACGAACATTCACGAGCGCCATATTGGCTTCACGTCGGTTGTTTCAGTATTACTGGCGCGCACGCTCGTTTCGGCACCGCCCGTGTATCGTCTTAGAGCTATTCGTGATGCCTATATACGTCGAGCCAAAACTCATGGAATGTGTTACGCACATTAGTGAAAATATTTGAACAAGTAAAAAACATTCGCATGAATATATGGGATAAATTGATAAGCTGATGATCAATGACTCGAATGTAAAAAGTTGAAATGAAAAGAAGTTGATTGGACGTCGAAAATGGAGGGAGATACAGAGATGGCGCAATGTCGCGACGGCCATGATGGCTATAAAAGGAGACAGTGGTAGTTCCTGCTGGATGGATTTCTGGAGACAATTTACGTATTCGCTCTTATGTATATTAATAATTTAAATTGATAATATTATTGAAAAAATATGAATGACAAAAAATTTCATACTGTTAATAATATGGTAGACTCACGTTCATATTTGATCCCAGTAGAACAACACACACCACGCGATATCAGCACGACCCTTACCTATATCCCTCTTCTGAGTAATTGTATTGTATATGATAGTGCGCAAACGCGCGACTCTTATGTGCAAACAATTGCGATTTTTGTAGAAAAATCAGTGGTAATAAATTGTATATTACATATAAGTCCATCTGAATTTTTCGTTTTTTGTTCGATGCTTTACCCTGTACTGCATGGTGAGATTTATCAGTCGAATGAATGCGAATGTGAGGTATTATCTGAGTGGAATATTCATGGCACGATAGATGTATTGGAAAAGGGTTCTCGACACTGCGCGATCTCTTATTTCTCTATCCACGTATATTGTCATCGCTCTGTAAATTATTAATACCACAGCCTTCAGATAAAAGCTAAAAGCATTTTCTGTGATACTTTAATGATTATACAAACTTACTATCCAAACAGTTAAATCAGCCAATACAATTCTCAAAGTCTTCTAGTTATTTAGGTCTTTTTTTTTTTCTTTCTCTGCGGTTTCGAATTCCAGCACTGTAAACGAAAGTGATCACAAAGCTTTTGCTTAGATTTCACTGTGAATCTTACAAAAATATTTATGTATTGATGACACTAAACCATTTTATAAGATAAAAAATTTTTTACGCTTACTTCGTTTGGCGCATAATATCGATAAACTTCCACGCATATAGTTTCAATTCTATGCATCTATCTGAAATGGATGAGAAACAACATTGTTCGACAACAGCAATGTTTTTACACGTTTATATACGCGCTTTGTGCTTTTAGTGCGTATCCACGCGCATGAGTCTCCAAGTAACAGCTGAAACATAGTTATAGTATCGTTCTAACATACATAAGACAGATTAGTATATAATTAATATTTGTAGTCGTGATGCATCACATGTGATACAACTGCTTTTTATTATGTCAAGTCATCTGCAGGAGAACAATTTATCGCACGTACAAGACTCGAATTGTAAATCTATCATATCAATATCACCCAACTTGAATTTTTTCTAATAGGATCATGATATCAAGGTCACGCTGTTGTGACCTGAATTCGAAAAAGTCTGTGGGGCACATGAATCTACCGCAATTAAGTTCTCAAATGGAGTTTGGGGCGAAATAAAAAAAAAACAAAAAAAAATAAGACAGACTTTCTAAAAATAAATCGAAAATTAAGCAATCGTGTTGATGATGGAGCAAAATACATAGTAAAAGGAAGGAAAAAGACTATATCAATAATACGCACCTATAATTTGCGAATGGTGAGAGGGAACAGTCGTCGGACCTCTGTTGAATCTGCTATATAGGTGTATAGCAAGAAACTACAGTACTGTGGGTTATAATACGGACTTGGTGTATGCGGCGAGAACGAAAACGCAACCGGAGTTTCCGCGGTAGAGGGTAATTTACGCGAAGTCAGGCAATAAACATTGCACCTCTCGCTAGAGAATACACGAGCGATATATATATGTGGCTGAGTGCAACGGGAGCGGGAGAATGAAAGAGACGGAGAGGGTGAGAGTAGAGTTGGTGAAAGCGAGATACATTTATACGAGATAAAGCCGAATACAGTAGAAAGGAACGACAAAGTGCGTTCGTGTGTATATATATGAGAGCGGTAAGCATACGCACGTACAGAAGCAGCAACAGTAGCCGTAGTGTGCCGGTTAATTAGGGTTTAAGTTTATGAGGTGCAGGCGCACCAGGCATACACCCTCCCTCTCGCGCAACCCCCGTCGTGGCGGCTTCCAACACCCCCGCATGTCGCCCAACACTGCTACTACCACCCTCCCAATTCTCACATATATATGTATATCCATGTACATTGTTACAAAAGCATAAACTATGCGGCATTCGCGTACTTTCGCTTTCTTTCCAACTGTAATCTGTAGATATTTGCATTATTGGTGAATGTGTTGACAAAATAAGGGACAGAGGTGAACAGAGCACAATTAAGCGTTGGAATATTACCAGATGAATCTCATTCAATTTCAATTCTATCTCATTTATTTTCCGATAATTCTTGGATAATTCCTAGAAAAGTGTGTAATTATTCAATCATTCACACGCGCTTATCACACATTTTCTTTCTGTGCAAATAAGGAGCTAGTTGATTTGTAAACGCCTCAAGTGGGTTTTCGAGTAGCCGGATGCGTCATTGCGTATATTTCTAAAAATAACTTCGAACGTGGGGTATACGTATATATGCTATTCGACTTCTCTTTGGACGTCCAAGACCATGAAAAACAACCCGTACGCCTTTTTTATATTATTCGAGAACCTGCTTGGGGCTTAGCAACGTAAGAATATATATATCACTTGTACAGCAGCCGTCGGACAACGCTAGTCCCATAACTAATAATAGCATGTTCCATCGAAATCTTATCAATAGAATAAAAAAAAGAATGAAAAATTCACATCTCACTGTAAAATTCAATCCGAATTTGCGTTTGAAAAATTCCAATGAAAAACCATCTAATTGTCAAATAATTTTTGCTTCATTCCCCGAGCAATATTGAAAAGTCGATTGAATCTGTGATGATGTTGCCATTGATTTTATGAATCTTTTGTAAACGAAAAAAAAACACAAGACACAAATGTTAATAATTTCAATTGAAAGCAATGTACATATTAGGATTGGCATTTCGAGAATCATCCATTGACCCATTAACGCCCACAACGTATCAGAATATAGGTGGGAGTGGAAAAAAAAACTTCTGAAAGCAAACAGGAAATACATCAAAAAATGTTGGAACTGCGTACTAAAATAAAAGAATCAGTCTGGAAACTTTGAATTGGGAACTCTCCAGATACTATACTCATAATAGAAACATATAGTCTGTCATGCTAAAGTTTTAGAGATGTGTAGTGTAAAAATGACGTTATTTCAGCGCAATGCAATACTTCAAATGGTAATTTCCATTCATTTATATACAGAGTTGGGATGCATTTCAATCTGACAGAGAATGGAAATAAAGAAAAGTGAGAGTTGAATCGTGAGTACAGACAAGTGGCATGTGCCGTTGCCAAAGTTTTATCTCACAATAGAATCGCGATAGATTTTGTATTTCAACTCGCCTTCATCGCGTGTTCTGATGCTTTTATATTCATAATGTCCCCCAGCAATGAAACAAAAAGCTTTGAAGCAAAGAAAAGCCGTCCGAGTCCATTGTTTCTCTGTTTGATCTATTAACTCGTCAATTATAGGTAAATCATACCTCTGTGTTCAGTGGATTAGTAGGAATTGAAAAAATCCCAGATTTTTTTTCTATTATCTTCAGAAATATTCATCACGACTACAATGGGATGGAAAATTATCAAATCCATACACGGTACTCACACATACACACACATATAGATATATGAATTTAGAATTGTTTCATGAGAGAAAAATTAAGTGAATGTGCTATCTGGCAAAGTCTCATGTCCGCTGAACCCTCGACTCTCCTGTCTTTCTGTATATACTCTCACCACCACTATCACCATCTTCAATAACACCACAGTAGAATGGCTAGTAGAAATAATGCTGAGTGTGCGCTGAGAAATATTTTTATCACAATTCAAGAATATATGGTTTCAATTCATAGCAATATAAAGTAAAAAAAAATACAAACGTAGTAGTTTCAAATATGTGTATATATATATATCTATGAGAGAGTAGTCTTTATCGTCATACAGTCAATTTAGAGTGAATTTACTCATCCGATATATTGCGCCTGCTTCACTTGTAATACCGCTGACAGCAGATGCGTTATCTGTGTAGATAGCGGGTAACAATAGGTATATCAAAACCTTACAGATACAAATATACGTGTGAATAGTGGATAGATATAAATATATATATATATATGTATATATCTACGTCCCGCGCCATGTAATTAAATCATGCCGACGGTTTTGCAATTAAACTCGATTATTTGCTTGTCGCCGGCCGGCCCTCGCCTCCACCCTCGATTCAACTCTTTCGACCCTATTCTCTCTTTCTTCTCCCTTTTTCCCCTCACTTTTCCTTCTCTTCTACAGAGTCACCAAACAACCGCCCTCTCGACTGCACATTCACACCCCTCATCGACTTAACCTCGCGCAATATCTTTTGCAGTTGGCTTCGAGGCAATCTTCCGTATATATGTATACTCGAGTAGTAGTAATATTGGTGCCAGAATAAACGTACCGCACGCGCGTGCAAACTATGTATAAATATATATATATATATATATACTCTTTGGGGAAATCGTTAAAGTCTTCTAAAAGACAGCTCTAATTATAATGTCGCAGGGTGGATGATTTAAATTAGCAAACGATTGCCATTTTATTACAACTTCACGAAAATGTTTTGAAATACTATTTATGGATGTTTTGTTTGAAAATTAATCGCAGTACGTAGATAGAGAAAATAATTATTTCAATCTTGATACAATGAACCTTTTCAGTTGCGATTTTTATAATATGCCGCGAAATTTATTGTGACAATAGTGAATTAACATAAAGTGAAGACATTCCGTATTAGCAGCAAGGAACACATGCATTTTCCATCCATTTAAGTTCATGTGCTTTTTTTTTTCATGCATATTTTACATTCGTGTTTATATTACACTCGCTTGTGAATATATTTATATTGTATATATGTATATTGTTTCCTGGTTACTGGAAATATATATTGCAAAGTAGTATTTATATATACAACTCATGTACATATAGTATATGTAGACAGACCACTGTCCTATCAGCTATATCTCTTGCTCCACTCACTGACGAAACTATGTATTGTAGGCAAAGTTTACGGATGCAGATTGGCCCGCCGATATAACTTACTGCCCCATCCAACCAGTCGTGAATCCATTTCCCAACGATTTACTGGCGTCCTGGACGAAGAACCGTTTCGAAATTCGCCCGAGCGCCGCCACCACCACGGCCACCACCACCACCACTGCGCCGTGAGATATTGAGTTACGCGACGAATTTTCGGGACGCGTCCAAACAATTTATGACCCACTAGAAAAATCGCTTGATGAGCATATTCGCACATTTATTGAATGAGCAAATACACGTCAAATTGAGCATGATAAATTCACCGATTTCAATCAATGGCGTGAACGCGTAGGTGTGACTTTTACTGATTTTTTCTCACATTTTTTATTCCTTATTTCTCATTCTCTTAATTAATTTTACTCTGGTCTGTTATATACCTGTGGCAGGTGAATCTCGAGGTCAGAGACGCAAGTGCCACGCCAAGCGCGTAGAGAGCTCGAGAGCTCGAGTCATGGTACGTTGCGGACAATAAAACGATTTGACCGCAAGTTCGTGTACCCAAGCTCGCTCACCACAACGGTCTAAATATAGGCCAAACAATATTCCTCGAAAATTTATGACATCTCTACAGAAAATTCGGTTGCACTCATTTGTATCACATTTATTTAAATTATTCATGTAGAATTTTGTCATGAATTTTTGATTGTCAAATATGTCAACATTTAACGAATAATTGTTATGTTTTTTCCACTCAGCAATAATTTTTACAGTGAGAAACTGAAAATATATGCACATTTGTTACATAGATGAATGCCAAAAAACTCACACCGAGGAAAATCGAAAATGACTTTTTATCTGAGAACAAAGGAATTCGCTATTGGATTCAGATGCCCCAAAACTTTCTCCTTCGTATTTTTTGAGCGGTTAACAAAGTTCGGAAGAATATCTCGAAATTTAAGAAAATGAAAAAAAATAACAAAGAACCCGAGCTACTTTCACCAACGAAAGTTGAGCCCCATCTAAAAATCTCTCTTAACACCCCCCGTAATGTAGGCTCTCTGTCAACTACGTCTTTCTGGAGTTGTTGTATGAAAAAAAAAATGGAAAGTCGTAAAAAAATCACTGAGAAAATCTATCTCTTGGATCGTAAAAAAATAGACGGCAGGTAAAAGTTACACAGCCTTGCATTCATATTGCCCCATATTCTCTCTCATTTTAAGAAAATAAAAATAATGATTTTCCTATTCCAGTTCGAATTCACGTGAGAGATAACAACATGACTGGAACTAAAAAATTCCTGACACAATGAGCCTACAATAAAAACATTTCCCCTGCAGTTGAATCATGTTTGATATATATAGTAACTTTTATTAGTTCACACCAAGTCGGTACATCTCTCTTTTCCCTCCCTTCTCTCTCACCCACACTCTCTCTCTTTCTCTCTCTCTCTCTTCATTTCTCTAATCTTTCCGTCCCTCTTGTCTCTCGTGCGGTGAAAGCAACATAGAGGATGCGACAATATCCGGTGCCCCGGCGTCCGACGACTGATAACGCCGAGGGATGTTTATGTGTCCGTTTATATAACGCGAACCGTTCCACCAGACACTGTCGCAACCCGTTTGATTCATCAACAGTGGAAACAAGCAAAACGGAAAATAAGTAAATAATAAATAACATCAATATAACACAGCCGTGAATAATATAACAAAATGAATAGAAGGTAAAAACATAAGCTTGTATGGCGGACAAACGCATCGATAACAATCAGTCGATTAATCTTAGTATGGTGTATATACCACCATAGATTCTAGCCGATGTCTCTGTTGTAGTGATTTTTCATTCCTTTTTTCCTTTTTTTTTCTTACCATCCACTCGCTTCCATCTTTCCATCTTTCTTGTGCACCACCAACTCTCATCGTTGCTTTCCACATCTGTATGTAAATGCCATGAGCTAGAGATTTTTCTTCTGCGGAATGTTGTAATTTAGAAGCAAAGGCTGCAGCGAGAAGCCATGGTGAACGAGTAGAAAAAAGAAAGGAGAGGAGAGGGTGGTTTACCTCTCTTGGCCATACTTGGCACGGAAACTCCAATGTTGAATGTATCACCCTCCCCTAATCTTGGATGGAAAGTCTATTCGCAAAACTCTCGAGAATAATTCAAATTTCGCTTCTATATTTCTTCCCTCCATTTGTGATCTAAATCATCCGCCGCCACATCACATTTTTTTTCTGCTTTCATTACAATTTTTATTGTTAAATAAAACAAAGGTTATTTCAGACGAACCACGCCCTGAAATTTTTGCGCATTGGCCAAAGAGCTCGAAGCCAATAATAAATCAGCCGAGATAGATGTATTTACGATGGGCAAAATGTAAGACAGAGAAAATGTTAAATGGGGAAAAGAGGATGGCGAAATGGAACGTGGCTGGTAGCGAGAAGATAGTGAGATACGAATACAGTGTGAGGGGTAGTTGCTTTTCTGTATGTAAGGGGGTTGCGAGGTATAAACGAAAGGAGAAGGGCGGCAGGAGGGTTGCGTTTCGTTCCTACGTCCCCGCAGACTGGTGCCGCGTCCAACCCGCTTGATGTACGACTCCCTCGCGCATAGCCGAGCGGCATAACTTTTATCTTATACCAGCTCAGCGTGATCTTCGCGAGTCCCAACGTGAGATCCCGAGCGATATTATACATCACCTACCGCCCGTTTTGTAGTCGGAGAAAATGGACGTCTTTTCTCTTTCCACCTTCTATTTTCCCGGGTGTGTCAGCCACCTTCACCACCACCCCCTCAATATATATACATATACATATATATAGATATAGATATAGTAGCAAAAGAAGTGCGAGGCGGTTAGTAGATAGTATGAAAACGGTTAACGCACCCATTTCACGCCTTAAGAAGCATTTAGCTAGCGCCTTTACCTCATTCGAATTCTAACCAAATTCACTGGTGTGTCAACCCTCCTGTCGAGAGATAGTAGTATGCATTCTATTTACTCAATGATAGAAATGCTTTGAAGAAATAAGGGGATAAAATGTAGAAATAGGGGTGAGCGTGTGTTTATGTGTAAAGGGGGAAATGAGAGGGAGAGAGGACGAGTAAATTCTAAAGATGAATATAAACATTATTCTCACATCTTGGAATTCGTCGCTGATATTATTATACTTATATATCAGCTACTTCCTTGAAACGTTATCCCTTCATTTTATACTCCCTCGATTTTTTCTCGTTTCCCAACGTCCTCGAATGAATAAACGATTTTTATGAAAATAGAGGGTGAAATGATTATTTGCAGAAGCGAATGAACATCACCGAGAGTATGGGGATGAGTGCGTGTGCCTGCATACTTCTATGACGAAGATATGTGTTTTTCCACCATCAAATATATCCATTTGGCTCTCCAAATTCCCCTGTATCCGAGGTATTTTGGAAAAATGGCCGATGCACGCGCCACTTTCTATTTTCGAAGGGAAAGAGCAAAAAATTGATCATAAATACAAAGAGAAAGGGAAAGAAACAGAGTGAGATGATATAAATATTTTTCATTTTATTGGATTTGCAGGTCCCTTTAAGGGGAAGAGTGGGAATTAATGTGTGAAAGACTGAGAACAGAGTGGATGTTATTGACTAACTTTCAGTACTCCCCCATATATATACATATAAACCCTGAAATCATATCTTGATACCCGCACCCTCGAGTGCCCTACTATGGTGCACGTCAAAACCGTCATTGATTCTGATTTTTATAGGTCGGATATTTGGACAAAAATAAAGTTCAGTGGACTTGCCTTAAAGTATATACATATAAACGTAAAAAAAAACATGTGGAATAATATAAAGTGGTGTGGGGTCGAACAGTAATATGATATTGAGAATATATTAGACTTTCGCAAATGCGTAAAAGAAATTTTATTCTAAATTCAATGGTCTACCTGCGTTATATTCGCGTCAAAAACGAAAAACGAAAAGCGTTACGTCAAAAAGTCGTTTGCCCCGATTTTTACTGTGGTCCCGATGGCGCTCGCACCATAAATCGTCCGTGGGGATGTATATGTTTTTCACTACTCTCTACTTCCGAACTTTCTAGCTGAACAAGTATTATTATTATTTTCATTATTATTATTATTATGTTTTTTTTTCTTTTTCATTTTTTTTTATCCCTCCTTTTTTCGGAATGGACGAAACACGCGCGGACGACAATTCTCACACCGATATATAAACATGAACAAAATGAGAGAAAACAGCGAGTGATAAAAATATTGGAGGGAGAAATAGTAGTGAAGGGAAAATAGGGATGGCGAGAGAAAGCATCGAGTGTATAGTGTATCGATCAGAGGTCGCGATGTGAAATTACAACGAGCGTTTCACGATTGCCAATACCGCCGGTGCGTGGTTATATTTGCCATACGTCGCGCGTTCTCATCCCCCGATAGGAATGGGGGCGGCAACCGCAGCACGACTGTCCTCTCTCGGTTGTGCTGTGTCGGTTGCCGCAAGGGCAGAGGGACATGAGGGGTGGTTGCCACGCGGGGGTGCTTGACTCTGGCTACTCCAATTCCCTTGCTTCGACTCGTCGCCTACACACCCCCTTGCTCCTTCCTCACTATTTCTATTTCTCCTCCCTCTCTCTCTCACTCTCTCTCTCTTACCGACAGCCAATATTTATTGATCACCCCCAAAGGCATCATCCAATGTATACGAATAGGTATACTTCTATATGGTATATATAGCCCATCTCTGGTATATATAGCCTATGAGCAGACACCCTTCACAATGTCACAGAGAAAAAGAGGAGAAAAATTGGCCTCCTGTCTATTACTATCCCCCACACGATGGGGGACGTCACTAGGAGAACGAGTGAACGTACGCAGATGTTTTGGGACTTTGTTTGGTTGGCCGCATACATGACATTTTTATTTTATAAATTCTGAATGCCAAGGATAAAAAGAAATAACAACCCCCACTTAAACTCCTATTTGGTTGAATGATTTTCATAGTGTATATGCGTGTGTGTATTGCGTTATATGAATAGATAGTCGATTGCCAAATTAAACCATTAGTACAAGCAATAAATAATTGTTCATCAACTTGCACGTAATTGATAATGTGGTGTAACTTACAGGGATCAAAAGTGTTATGTGATATTTGGATGAAAAAAGAAAAGCAAGCCGTAAAAATTGAAGAATAATGCACAAATTATTAGTGAAAAGCATAAAACTCACCTTGCAACCATGTCCAATGCGGCTTAGCGATATCGTCCTTACCTGAAGCATAGCAAATACAGAAGAAAAATAATAAATTTTTGTAAATACATTTTTTTAGTGAATCTAAACTAAAATTTATTCCACTTTCCACTGCATTTTATTTCAGTCCACTAATGCAGTGGAAGGTAAAGATAATCATAATAATAATAATAAAATGACATTATAGTTGATCGTTTTGTGGCAAAAAATGAATTACATAACGAAGTTTATATCGTTGCGGTCGTTGGAAACGTATAAAGAAGTGGTCGGCGTGTGCGCGCGAACGAAGCAAAAGAAAGCAGCAAGAAAGAAGAAGAAAATAAAAAAAAAAGAACAAAGTGGCAAGCACAAACGGAAAGGGTTGATAAACGGATAGTTGAATTTCTATGATAAATCAATCCTGCCAAGCGACTTAACGACCATGATGATCACGCGTCCACAATATAGATATGCTATGGGCATAAAAACAACGATAACAGTTGCACAAAGTCCGCCCGCCAATGAATATATGCGCAATTGCCATTGTGGCGCCCAATAATTACGTAGAAGTGTGTGAGTGCTGTTTTCCTTGGATGCCACCAGATGATACATAGAATGCATTTTGGGTATATATAGAGGTCGAACACCGCATTGTGAAATAGCCGCGATAGCACATCGCTGGTTTGTACATGTGCGCATCTCACGGCCGCGGCACGCCAAATGATCCAGAACACTACTGGGAATTGGTGTATGCTACTGCGCACCATCATATATGCATATATGTTCACGTGTACGCGCTCGCGGAAGCGCACAACATAGCACGACTATGTGCATATTTGTCCGTGTATATGAGTGTGTGAGTGAGTGTGTGTGTGTGTGTGTGTGTGGAGTGCTTCGCAAGCTATAACTAACCAACCTGATCTACGACCTGTTTAGTAGTTCTATATCAGCGCTCCGGGTCGAGCCCCACCACGCAAATACGCTCGTCGAAAATCAACCCCCCTTTTCAATAGTCTGTTGATAACATTCGATTTGTATTCACCAACACAATACACCATATTGCATTAGTCGTGTGTTTTTTTATTTTTTATTTTTTTTTCATTACAGCGATTTATTCCGTGATAACTAAAAATCCTCATGATTTTTCTCTCAATTGATGTTTATATTTTATTCATCAAATAAACTTTACATTCACAGTTTGACATGATGATAAATTTGGTATTCTAATAATGAATAAATAGCAGTCGACGATACAGATTTATCTTGATTTTATACCATTCGTATATATCAATCTACTTTTTTCTCGTTTTGGTGAAATGGCAACTGAAAATTAAAAAATGTCAAATTCATCATGTGTTGAATATTGTTGACATACACAGAACAATTTTTCATCGATTGACAATGATACATATGAAATAGTAAAACAAAACAAACACCAGGAGAGAGAAATTCAAGTATACGGTTTATTGGTTTCCGCCTAACGTCCGGAAATCTGCAGATCGATTGGTCACGACGACGCATTGGCGGTGACTGGTTATTAGATTATTGGCGGTATCGACAGCTCCTGCGTTGCTCATGCATATACATGCACACACTTTGCTGTATGGCAATATATCTATGTGCACATGTATTTATATATCTATACATAAACATATAGGTATAAGCCAATGGGGATACAGGAGTGATGGTATGGAGTATGAGAATGAGAGAGAGTGGGGAGAAAATGGGGAGAGCATGATAACGATAACGTACGATCGGCATTAGCTGGCGGCTTGCTCTAGCTGATGGATGCGCTAATTATCAGCAAGCAGGAGTTACAATGCTTCGCGTTACCAAATATCCACCGTCAGCTCAAGTTTACTATTGGTTCTCACTCATTCATGAATTAATATCCCCTCCATGTAGTTTATTTGATAATCAATTCCAAATTCTACTCATATTCAATTTAATCAAATTATTCTAATACTTCAAGTCATTTTTCCAATCAAAGATCCATTACATGTGATGAAATTTAATTGAATTTCGAATTAAAAAGAATGAATGTGCGCGTGTGCTCGTAATAAACTCGGAACGTTTGTTTATTCAATGGCGAAATTGGTGGCGTCATAAACCTCGAAGAAGAATGATGAGAGAGGGCGCACTAGAGGTGGAACATATCAAATTTATACCTTCAGTTTACCCACACTGACGGATCGCAATGCATCGTCGCGCGTGCCTCATCCTGCTCTCAGTTATTTCTCATCGCTATTCGCTCATCCCTATTATGCATATTCTCACCCTAATAATCCGGAGATTTCTCTTCATGCGCTTCTATGTTTATCCTATTGGTGCAATTCAATATGATCCAAACAACAGTATATGAATTGAAGAGGACTGGTGTGTATGGTCAGTTGGATGGGGTTGTTCCAATATGAATCAACAGTACAGAGGGTAATATTTGATGATGCGAGAACTAGTGCTCATCTATGTTTCAATGACACAAGAAATATCTTCGGTGCGTGAACTTCTGGTATCTCTGAGCTCGCTCATATAATTAATCAAGTGATATCACCATTACCATGCAGAATAGACTCATCACTAATACTCACGCTCAGGACACTGTAACTAACTTAAGTGTTGAAAAATCCTCTTCCGTAAGATAGATATACGTAAAAAAAGAAAAAGAAATGAAAAAAATAACTAACATATGTTGTGCTTGAAGGGCAATGAGTATAACTCACTGTGAAAACGACATTATCCACCAGGGCGGAGTAAGAAATGAGAGTAAAATAGAGCTGATAGAAGAAGAGAAATCCAACGTGAAAAAGTACTGAACTTTCATGAGGACGATGCGTTATCTACTGCGTTCTCGCGACGGGGGAACAATTCCTGGGCGTCAAAACTTTTCTCACCATCCTCTTCTTCGAATTTTGATTGTGGTTGGGCGTAGTTACTGAACGTATATATTGTCAATGAATACCACACCGGATGGCCAATGTGCGATGTCGGAAAAAAAAACTATGCTGCGTTACTCTTTTAAATCCCCAACTAAATCACCCTCGCTAATTACCAAATTTTCCTCGCCCTTAATTTAACACAATAATTGCTTCCTGCATCCCTCACGAACTCTCCGACCATTTCAAGTTGCTCATAGAGGGGTCCTGCTTCCTATCTTCTCACTCCTGCTCCCAAATCTTCTTCGATACGACGATTTTTCTACTTGTTTCATGGTAGAGGGGAAAGAAAAAAAAACACGACGTCGGAATTCCCTTGAGCAGTCTCGTTCCTTGCATATTTATTTTTAGTCATGAATATTTCGTAACAAGAGTCTTCGAATTCTCAATGCCAATCCACATTTAATCGACCCTTTTATCTATTAATTTTGGTCTATATATGTATTTATGCATACATATTACAAGCCCTTAACGATGAATAAGTCTTCCTCATACATCATTCTATCACGATGAGGCGCTGAATATTTGCATGATTTCTGCATTATATGAAAGCAGAATTGTCGCTGGAATTGAATAATGAAATTTGTAATCAACAACTTCCTATTGTATCGAAATGAATTTTTTCCGCATCTGCAACAAAATAAGTGACCAACTCTCGCTAGCACGTGCAAAACTTCAATGCCGGACGATAATTTCTACATAATGTCCCACTCAATGTTTACCACGCAGTCACGTCTCTCGAGCGTTTATGTTTACGCAACTTGACTGGCGTTTACAGAAACGTAAAATAAAAATATACTTTTATATGACCCTCGCTCGTAGCAGTCCGAGTACAGAAATAATAACGAAAACTCAAACTGTTCATTCACGCGTCACAACCATTAGTTATTGCTCGCAGTGAATGTCGCAAAATTGAAATATTGATATTTGTTTTTATCTTCAATGTTATTAATTTTTCTCAAGCAACAATCGATAAATACGACTCAAGATGGGCATGCAAATATTTATTTTCCTATCATAAAAGTAGCGCGAACTCGATTATATTTGACCACTTTTTTTTCGTTGATTTATAAAAAAAAAAAAAGTGGTCGGAATGATTTAACTTCTTTCGAAGTTGCAAACTGAAGACTCAACAATTTTGGCAGTTGCAGGAAAAAAGGACTTGATATCGTCTATTATCTGATATATTTGGCGTATATATAATTTGTGATATTGTTCTTGTATCGACCCACAGTTATGAAGTGTCATATACAATACAACTACGTATACAGATCGAAATCATCATATATATATGGTTGGGTTTGAAGTAAATACACAGTTCGCTAACACAGTATATGTGTGTGAATATGCCAATGTGAAAAAGAATGCGACAGTGGTGCATTATTCGCTTTAAAATGTCTTGGTATATAAAAGTATCGTTGCTTTACTTTATTTACATTACATAGAAAGTAGTGAAAAGACGACAAAGAAGAGCTACAGAGTTCTTTCTCAACGACTCACTCTCCTTTCTTCAACTCTTTCCACAACCAACTCGTTGTCGTTTCGCGTCGCTTTTGTGTCGTATTCACTGTATATCGCATAGATATAGAATATTTTTACTGCTCGCTTCACTGGCAAAATGGCGGAATACTTGAAATAACTCTCGAATACAGTTGAAAAGATGTTGTATCGACCTCTTCACCTCAATGTCTATTCATCAAAAATGTTTGTTTGGAATTTCTTTCACTTTTTTCTTACTCATATTTTTTTCCTTTTCCAAACTTATATCAACTTATACGTATATGTATCTATAATATACATACATATATCATTCTCATTGAAATTATGGTAGATTTTATATATACTCTCACGACAACTTATATAAAGAATGGAGTAAAGTTTTCGCGCACCCGCTGAATTATTTCTCATTTTTCATAGTGTGCAAAAAATATCATAGAAAATATAGTTTACTGCAAATTCATATATGTATCAAACTGCTGAACCATTTTTATATAGCAACATGCTGCAAGATGATTGTCATCCTTTTCACCACAATAATAATCGTCTTGTTCTCCATCATATCATTCATATGTACGTAATACAGTCGTGTTTGGAAACTGCCGCAATGGCAACTTCGTGAATTGTATATATGGGTATATGTGGATGTACAATAAAACGAACGCGCCCATGCCACAACCATATCTTATGACTATTTCTATCGTCCCTGTACCATCATCCTCTCCGTTGCTTTCGGGGAAGGGTTTTGTAAAAGTTGGGGTGACACTTGGATATTTACGCATCATCGTAAAGCCTCTGCTTTTCTCCATCTTCCACCCTCCATACACACACCATATCGTCTTCACTTCAACAAACTCCCTTGTATTCCTGTGGTTTTTCCCAAGGATACTGCCATTATTGCTCCCTCAAGAATCCACATGGAGATCGTTCGCACAAAGGTGCAATGTCGTAATAATTTGTTTCTCGAAATAATCAGAATGCCTCTGCCCAAACCGCTTGTGAAGTTCGTATTACTCATAGAGAAGATAGAAAGTGGCGGAGGATATGTACGAAAAAGTCTAAATAATTCATGGTATATTCAGCATCAATTTTTAATTGGCAGAAATTATTTATAAGTATTAGTAATCTCAGCTTTGTTATGTCAATAACGCCATGAAATTGACCAATATGCGGTTGCTTGAAATATATTTCAGTTGATTTGTGAATATATTTGAAGCCAACTTGTATTAGAGTTGTAGTAGAGAATCCAATTTCATGATTAATGTGCGAAAGAAAGAGGCGTTTGTAGCAAGTACACTAACACATCAACGCAGTGAATTGATAAATTTTAAAATGGAAAAATGTAATTATAGAAAAAATCGACGGTCATCATGGTAGTTTGTTGTAATTGAACTAAATTAAACAAGTCAATACGGTTCGGTAGCACTTAGTTGATGACTAATCAAGGATTTACGACATTGCCATATTACTCTCACTATCACTATGAAAAGTCTTGTGAAATCTGTTTTTCCACCATTTTGTATGCATCAAATGACATGAAATGGCAAAGTTTAAAGGATTGGAAGAATGAAACCGGAGAGTATTTTTTTCGAAAAAATAATTTCAAATCATGTGATTTAATTTGTATTTGTTTTCAATTTTGCTGTTTCCAAGCAAATCCTATAGTGAGCACTGCTATACAAACTTACAACGAAATGGATTGAACTTGAACCCAATTGCTCCGATATAGTACTCGCATCATAGTATGAATATAAAAAACGCATTGGCCAATATCCATATGAAATATTAAATACGCCGAAGGGTGTACGCGCATTTATGTGTATGTCCGGCAAAGGTTGCATAATTGCAGTGTAATTACAGTATATTTAATATTTATGTATTGCTCATTGAAGTCGAAGGGGACATGAACGAACGTGGCGTGTACAATGCGAAAATAGAGCGCGCACCAATGGGAAGTGTTTATATATAAAGTTACAGAGAGAGAGAGAGAGAATGAGAGAAAGAGAGGGAGAAAGTATGAGTGTGTGTATGTATGTGTGTGTATATTTATATACGTTAATGGCACAGAGTCAACCCCCGACGGGCATTCAACGGTTCTTTTGGATTTGGAAATACGCTATGTCATCCGGCGGTGTGTGCTTCCTGGACGAGCTCAACTGGCACACAGAAATGGAGGAGGGTATAACATACAACGAGTGTGTAAAGCGAGAGGCAGGGTGCGAGAGAGAAAACGGGCTGTTTAATTCCCTTGAAGTATTGTCCACGTTAGGTACCATTACACTCGCATGCCCGCGGTGCAATTAGCAATGTAAATGCTGGGTTAGTTAGTTAGCGTGTTTGCAAATCCTGCAGTGGGGTGGGCCGTCGGGCCACAGATAACGGACCTCCCAAGCGAGCGATCATCTCAACTACAACGTTGATATTAAAATGACAAACATCGATGCTGAAAATTTTTTTTTTTTCCACAATTTTCTATAATGGTTTTAAACAAATATAACGTCGTGTGATACAATTCAATGAATTCAATTTATTGAATATAAAAAAATAGAATTTTGCATCGATAATTTGAGCTTGCATTCTGATTCGTAAAAATGGTGTCAAAAATACACTGCAGTGCTGGAATATTATTACTAATATTAATACTCAATTCAAATTTCATGGTACTTAGTGAAAGTTCATACCACAAGAATTTATCCAAGATTAAGTCAGATGTATCACCCAGCACTCCACACGGCCACGCTTACTCTCACATGTTTTTATTTGCCTGGAAGATTATAGAGTTTAGAGAGGAAGAGAGAGAGGGAGAGAGAAAGAAAGAGTGAGAGAAATTCACTTCCGTTACGAAGCATCAGGCACAATATATCGTTCATCGAACTCTTCGAACGGGCTCCAGGACACGATATTCGATCACGGCACTTAAGGCAAACAGAGATAAACCCGCGCACGAATCCGGCACGAGCTCGTTGTGGTACGAGTATAGACGCTAACGAGGCATACACGCAGTGTCTTTTGCTGCTCCGCGCACGAATACTCACAAGACTATCTTACTACTGTACTGCCACCTTAATTTTTTCTTTCTCTATTGTGAGAAATACCAGCCGTTCTAAATAGTGTTTGGGAGAGTCGCTCTCGCAAATCGCAAACTATATCTGTATCGTTATATATTCCTCCTCTCTTCATGACTTTGCCATGGTAAAGCGGCATTCATTGTCAACTTGAAACTGGTGGCGGCCATTACTATAAGCACCAGGTATGGCTGTAGGGGTGTGTATTATGCGCCGTTGCACCTAAATACCTGCCCTATGTGTCACCTCCCCTCAACACTCTAGAAATATCCACCATTATGTCTGTCAGTAGACTTTATCAGCTAATATTTTCGCTATTCTTTGAGAAATGATTGTGTAAACGAATTCAGTAGTGAAATTGTGCGACAACTTTTCAAATCATTGCGATTTCACCCTCATGTATCTTGACATAGAAATTTCAGCAATCATTATGTGAAGTTTTCACTCATACGATGATAAAAAAAGATAGTAACTATGGTACATGAGAGCTATGTAAATGAAGATAATGAAGTGATTCTCTGTAGTTCATAAAAGCAATTACGATAATAAATTATTTGAACTTGCCATTCGCAGACGATGACCAAGTCACACGCACAACTAGATAATAAGGGTGACGATTTTACCGACATATTTTTTTACGCGATGGGGTCCTTGAGTTAAAAGTTCAACACTATGTTTCCAGATGGCGTGAGCATTGCAACGAACCACACCCGAGGCCCTCTGGCATTCACTCTATTCGGTAGGTTCTCATATGCTGGGGACTCAGTTTGCTTGACCACGTGCTGCTCATGCACACAATTCAAATATGATTAAATCAATTAGTCTGTTTATGGGAATGGGAAAATAAAAGAAAATGAAAATTGTACAAGAAAATCCATTAACTCATTTGATGAACTTCATTGTACGAATTCCACCTGCATGTCACGGGTAATAAAGAGAAAAAAACATTTCATAAATCTAAATAGCGATTCGGTTGAAACAATTTAAACAATAGAAATGAACAATGTGTTTTCTCAAAAGATATATTTACTTATACCTACGACTTTTCTCCCAGCGACAACAAAAAAATGTAAACATACGCGTTATTGCACTAATTCATAATGCCAAACATAACTCTGTCTATGTACATAAGTTCATATATATATATATATAGCAGTTACTCTTTTCCATCTTTAATAAAATGCGATGCGGGAGATTAGACTGAAATTTGGTAAAATGTCTTCCGGTCGTTGGATTCTAATGGCCAAAACCAAGCGCAGGGTCACGTAACGGCTGTTTCGTCAGGATTTATGATTAATTTTCGGTCTCACTACCACCACCCAATTTCCTATGTAGCACATTCACATATGAATGAATATATAGAGTCAAGGTCGTTTGCAAAATGTGATCAGACATTTAAGAGTAATGTGAGAATTAATCATAATCGTAGAAATGGCCATTGATTTTCCACACGTCATAAGTAATAAAATGTTTATCGATGTTTATTCAGTTAGCGATGAAATTAGGCTTGATGAATAAAATATTATTCCTGCCTGAGTCTCTGCGACCCTATGCATACCCATAACGCAGCAGTAACCATAACTTATCGAAGGCTGCGTGGCGTGACGTAGGCCATCGACTCTCTTACTCACGCATACCAAACCTTCTTCGACCACACTGCACTATACTGGAAGCAAATGGAGAACCCCTTTTTCATCTTCTTCGTGAATACCCTTCCTCTGTCTACCTCACCGCTCGCGTTTATTCTCTTCTTCTTTTTTTATCTCTTTCGTTCTCTATGTCTATATCGTTCATTTTTTTTTATTCCTCTCACTGTTCACTTCATTTCCCCTTGACTCTATTCATTGAAGCAAAAACTACGCGCATTGCGGGCTGGCAAATTTATTCAAATGAACATGGAAGAGCGCACACTTCACCCTGTCTATATGAGCGCCATCCGTTGTCTCAGTAGTTATGAAATATTCACATATATATATATATACATATATACAACCCTGACCTTTCCTACTTAACACTTTTGGACATGAATAGACAATTGAACTATAAATGGTGGTAATTTTGTATTAGTTTCACATCCAACATTTTCGTTTCAATACTAATTACGAATACATTTATGGGGATTGTTTCGAATGTTTCAACATAGGTCAAACCAGTTGAAGGTAGATTAAGTCAAATGTGTCAGCTCGGCGCCTCAGATCTTACATAATTCATACATCAATTATTGTGGTGCAGTCGATCAGAGTACATTTGTTGCACTATAAATATGAGAATAATTTCCTATGGCGGGAATATAATTAAAGAGGAGTAGAGACATGACGTTCATCCGGTATTCAGTTTCGGGTCTAGTCAATGCTGAGGCTTTACGCTGCGCTTTACTATGATTCAACGTAATATTTCTACACGAATAAATACAGCACAAATACATTTTGGGTCGCACTGATTATCTTAGTGAGTTACTATTGAGTGATTGCAATGGTTCACATAAGATATACCAATATTAGCATTATACTTAAATTCACAGTTACTGGATTGTGTATCACGTGAAAAGTATGAGTAAAATGATGATAGAGTTCATATGCATGTGGTGGACCTTGTTCAGACAGCTCGCAAATCATTTCGATACATCATATGCCGCAATTACACGGTGAGAGTTCATTTAAATGCAATAAATAATTTGCTGTTCATTCTATCGCGCCATCTCACAGACGCCTCACTATACTCACGCATATCTCGTTGGCAATCATGTATATATGTATTTAACTTGCATATATATTTTAAAATAATGAAGAGAAAAGTAAAGATGGCGAAAAGAGAAATATATCCTTGAATTTTTTTATTGTTTTTGCATTTCATAGGAAACAAGAAACATCGGCCCTTTGATGTCAAATGATATCACCCACCATTTGCAACAAAGGCCAACGCACCCTTATAAACAAGGGTTGCACGAAAGAAATCGCCATAATTTATAACCCCGCTGAAGGCTTGAGAGAGTGCGGCGATCGCGTGTCGCCAACTACCTGATGTGTATATGTACACACGAGCGCACACATCGAACCACATAGACCTTTTGTGGTATGTATACTTACCATTTGCACCTTTGCATGTTCACAGTACGGTATGCGACATTGTATAAAGGGTGAGAAGAGAAAAGGAAGTAAAATACACAGAGGACATCCAACGTACACTCTATATTGTCGTCAATGAACGTATGCGAATGAGGTGGATATGCATATATATATATATAATATATATATATACATATATACATACATACATACGAATACCGGAGCAACGTGTCCGGTTGCGGTGGTACGAAACGACCTCCCATCGTTGACGTAAACGACGTCAGTGTGAAACGTCGACGTAGCACCTAATTTCAGATCCAAATGACAGCCCCGGATTTAATATGTAAATTCAACTTGAGAGTGTACATGCGCACAGATCCAGCGATTTTCCATATTGCGACACACGTACGACATGTGTTCTCTGCAAGATTTATTGCCAAGAAAATGACATTCTAATATATGAACTCTTATTCTCATCCAACAAAATCTCTGATCAACTGATGATATTTTATGTATTGTAAATATACATAAAAGAAATTCAAAATAACTCATCGATACCGTCACGATGATTATCAATTTCTCATTGATCCATTTATTGATGATGTCCGGCATATTAATTAACAATTAGGTAAAATGTAATGGCGTCATGTATAGCTTGGGCAATATAGCTGCTTGAAGTGCGTTTTTTTTATTTATTTTTTTTCTTTCATTCTTCGTCTTCTTCTTCTTCTTCTGTAATGACTGTGGGCGGGAGCCGACAAGATGAATCCACTTAGAAGTGCGAAAGGGGCAAATTATTATGCAAATGAAATTGCGTACATACACAAATACACATATTCTACAAACATAAGTTTTTCTACCACACGCATGTTGCGAGTGAAAAATAGAGAAGATCTCTCCCGCGCCGTATATCATCGTTGTCATTATCAGAATGAAATATACGAATCACCTACGAGTTTAATTCATTATCTTCTTGTATTCATATTTATATGTTTATACACTTTTCTCTTAAATATTGGAATTCTTTTACTTTATTCTTTATGTGCCATCCTGTCGAGTTGCATTTATAAATTGATAATCATTGAGAAGTAATGTTGAGTACATCCTTGATGTGCTGACTACTTCAGCAAAATTATACATGTGTAAGTGAAGACGTATGTTGATACTTTTCAACTCATCATCATATTGTCTTCCTTTTGTATTGTAGTGTGTGCGTGACACGTAATTCAAGATGTGTGTAAACACGTGTCTGACGATGCGTAATTATGCTAAACGTGGCGGTAAAGTTCCAGTCAGTGAGCACGTTAAGTATTTTGGGTAACTGAAATTACTCGTCCGTCTCTAACATGCAAGCATTCACATGAAGTAAAGTTAGGTACGTGCAAACTTTTATATACTCGGGCGATTACATTTACAATTAAATTTTTCTAGTCTGCTTATGAACTCATATATGATAGTTTAATTGTATAAATAAAAACAAAACAAACACGAATTGCAGAATAAGAGGATGTTAATTTATCAACATGATTGCATGCATATAATCTTGAAATATCGGTAAATATATATATACGTATATATCTTTTTTCCTCCACCTTTATTTTTCATATTCATCAGTTATAAATTCAATCGCTGATTATAATGTAATCTGAATCGATGGATATAGGCACAATCTTACACAGACTGAATAAGTAATTAATTACTTTGCAATTGGAATGTTGCCAACTATTCTGGAAGACATCCAAGTGTCCGGGCGTGAATATGAAAATTCTGGCGCGTGACTATGTGCAGCTATCATTAAATAGTATTTCTTTTTTTTTTTATCATTATTATATATTTTACATTGCTATGACATAAGTCAAAATAGAAGGCACAACAAAGTTGTGGGTGTATAAATTTATTTTAGTATTGTGTAGACATTAGAATATTTGCTATTGGCGACCCATATTGTGCAAAACGGCAAAATAAAAATTCTACGATATAACAAAACATATTCCTGGGAACACGGCATGGGTGCCATACAGTCCTGATTCCAGGGTGGTCCAGCAAGTTTAAATAAGAGGAATGCAACGTAACAGGAATAGTCCCTCTAGTCTCATTCTTATTATGACTGTTGTTATTATTTTTCGGCTGGTTGTGGCCGGGACTTATAACCTAATGGTGGCCAAGAGGAGCAAGGGGCAGAAGGCGCTCACGTCGCTGAGGTAGGAGCGGAAAGGAGGCCGTCGTGGCGGTCCAGGGCGCCGAGGAAGCTAAAGGGGGACCTGGATTTTACTTTTCTTCTCTGTCATGCACACGAGGTCTTCTCTCTCATATGTGCGTGTAATGCCATGCATCATCGTTCGTTCCATCGAGAAAGTAGAGTCCACCGCAGGGTGCGTGCCATACTTCACTTCTCTTTTCCTATTTATTCATATTTTTTCGTCAATGGTGTTGCGTTAACGAAAAAAATTATACATATTCTAATAAACCAATTGTTACAAAAATAATAATCACACACTGTGTTGTAATTTTTCGAATGTCTGAATACATCATTGACTTGTGCTTCAAAAATTTCATATTTTTTTCGTTATGAGTTTATCGGTTGCAAGCACAGCATGGCATCACTCGTGGACCCGATTAATGAGACGGCCCCCGACCAAGAGAACTGGATATGCAATCTGTCGTTACGAGCAATTTATACATATATACGTTATACTTCACAAACTACGCATACAGCCATCATGAACTAATGATAAATTACTCTTTAGAGGACAGCAGTGCACTTGCAATGCTGCAATTTTATGATTCCAAATATTTCAATGTTTTTTCTCACTACAATTTCCGCATAAAACAAAAACAATTAATTTCCATACCACGTGTCAAAATCGAATATAATTGCACGCACACATATATCGGGTAAACACTCTTGATAAAGAGTAGATATAGGTGAAAGTCCTTGATGGATATATACTCACATTTTGCGGCGAGCGCGTATAAATTACGTCAAATTGGTCAAGCCAAGATGAGGATTAAATTGAAAAAGAATGAGAAGAGAAAATACATTGGGTCGGTCACTTTGATATCCGGAATTGCGGTTAATATAAAACCACGTGGCTTATAGCAATTTCATCCATTCAACAGAATTAACTATCATTATCATCAATAATATTTCAGATTTTCAAACATATTTAGCTTCATCACGATAAAAAGTTTGAAATGCGTTCAATTTTTTAAATTATTCATCCAATGGTTACTTCCTTCTGTGTGCATTTCATTTTTGTACTTGTTTGGACTACTGAAAGTATGGAAGACACAACATACATCCTACGTAAAATCATACTGAAGCAGTGAATCGGCCGGAATGTTTTTCCAAGCGGCAACCCATCAAGCTACGATTGCTCATATTCAAACCCATTTTCGATGATTTTTGGAGACTTCAATATATTCACACGTTTGTACTTACTCACTTATACATCTACACATACAGTACGTGTGTAAAAACTAGTGGAGCAGACAAAAAACGTGTGAAATAAGAGTGTGGGCTGTAAGGACCAAATGGCACTCAATTTTGTGACCAGAAAAGTATCATGTCGTATTTCGTTTTTCACTTATGAGCCCACCTGTATATGGTTGCGGCATTTCCTTTTCCTTTGTTGCTTCTTTCAGTTTCTTCTTCGTATTCTCCTTATGTTCCACCTACTTCCAACCGCGCGCACGTTGCCGACGCGCACGATTCAACGCTCCGATAACCACAACCAACCGAACGGCGCGGATCGGCTGAGTAACTGAGCCGAAAAACTAACCAAAACAAAAGACGCACCCCCCTCTTTTTTCACTGATGCGCATAAAAGCCAAAGGGTTTAATAAGCGTCATTTAATCCTCATTTTGAATTTATTTTCGGGTGTAAACAAATCTATTCGTTGTACTATTACTGCTCACATATTTCTCAACTGTTCAACATGTGCATATCATTATGAAAAAATAATTTTATTATTTATACTATTCATTAATTCAATACTGTTGTTTGTTTTGAAACATGATGAGATATAGGAACGTTTGAAAAACTATTAAGGTTTCATTTGGGTAATCGAATATGAGACAATAAATTTAAAGAAACCCTTGGAAAAGGAACGTATCATCTCTGTAAAATAGATTAAGTTTATGACTCAGGTGTAAGTTATTGGAAATCAGAAGTGCAATAACGTTTTTCAGACAGTGGGATTGTCATCTTCGGAAAGAGCAAAAAAAAAACGCATTCAGATGGTGTCCGGGGAATTTACTTTATATCGCTGAATATGATCGATAGCTAATCCGATTTATCACAACGCCATTCAACTTCTCGTAGGACAATCGACCTCAGCGTTATGTTAATGTCATTTCACACCATTCACATTGAATGAAACTTGTAGATAATCATTGCATATGAGAATAGAATAAAATTGTGGCCGAAATGAATGCAGCAAGAGTCACTGTACAACAAATATATGGAGAGCACAATCAACGCATGTTGCAGGGCCCGTGGGCTGATCGTTGTGGAAAGGGTCAAAGTGGCCACGCCAGGAGGGGGGAATGGGGCCCTCGTGATGGACGGACTCTGCTCTCGTCTCGGACGTATTACTACCGCCCAATATAACTTCGGGCGCTCTCCAAATGGCATTTTCGTATCTGAAAAAATATCTCTTGCAATTCTTCTCCCCCGAATACCAATACAGGTGTTAACAGTACAAAACTGTAATTTGAATGTGTGAGCAAATAATTTTGGATTATGTATCGGCATTTATTAAGCAATGTTAAAATATTTATTTTTTTGTGTATGAAGCTTTATCATGATAAAATTGTGACTGAGTGGAAATCAATCGTGATGGTAATGCAAGTGTTATTTCGTGTCAGGTGTCCAATATGTAGGGGGCACGTAAACTTGAATTGAATACCACTATTGGTGGGTATGTAAATCAGAACCTGGCACAGTTCTTTTTTGGAAGGCACCACGCTCATAAATCGATCCCGGTGTTGCCGCGCGCCGTTGATTCGCGTTCCGAAAGCAGTTTGGTTATATGAAACGATCGATGGCGGCGTTGCGCGCCCACTCCACAGCCACGACGGTCAAATATTTATTTACTTATTCTTTTCATCTATTTTTTTAGCACATTGTATATAACCATTTCATTCAAATCGTCATTCATTATTCTTTTTTAATCTTCAGTTTCATAACACACTTCAATATATATTCTATTGTGTAAGGTAATTGCCAAAGAATTATGAGAAAACTGATGATCGGACTGAAAAATTAATCATCATGAGTACATTTTACATTTCTTTCCTTCCCAGTTGATGAAGAAATTTCTCTGACGTTTCATTTACGATAATTTGTCTCCGTTGGAGAAATAAAAAACAATCGTGTAATAGGGATCGTGACCCAATATAATCTTTGACCAATACATCATTTTCACAATGATATAGTAAACGAAACTACAGTCTATCATTCATTGGAGCATGAATCTTCTGGCTGTGTAGAGCGCGCTCGATGTCGGTCTTCCTTTTTTTTCACCATTTTACATCTCTTCCTTTTTATTTCTGAGAATTTCACAACTTCGAAACAATAAATCCCGTGTATAACCTTCGGCATCGTTAATCATAGTTCGAATAATTAATCGAATAACAGTCAACTAAATCTTAAAATTCATAACGTGTATAGGAAAAAATAATCTTAATGAAAAGTCGAAAATAAGATGAAACAATTGTATTCAGTTACTGCTCTCACAATCAGTATTGGTAAAATGGAATAAAAAGACGATTCATATATCAACGTAGGTTTGGCGGCATCGTCATTTCAATGTTTTGTGTCTGTTTTTTGTACATTCCATTCTCTATCTTTTTACTTTTTCTTCATTTCTCTCATTCACTCCTCCATGTGCATCTTCTCAACAATGTTTATGTCCATGTACCTTGGTGTCCCAACTGTAAAACGGCGCACGCGCTTCTGTCCCCACTGAGTTACTGCATGGACACGTATTCAGTATACAAACTCACTCCTCCACTCTTCGGCTTTTTCTTTTCTCTTAATGTTTTGCACACACGTGTGAGAACACATCGAATTCCCTATGACATACCTATATTATTCTCCATATGAGCACGTGGTTCAACGTCGCTATATTATTCACAGGAATTTGCTTTTAAAGTCATTAATTTACTCAATTCCGATTGTACAAAACAAGAGAATGATGAAAATTAAGAAGGTGATATGAATAAAAAGATAAGTCATTGGTCATTATTGAGATATATATTATGAATGGATTCGAAGTGAGAATCACGAGCTCATAGCTCAATTATTGAATTATTTCTGGGTGATAATACAAAACAGATACTTAACGCGAATCGAATATTTAAAGGTAGAGTGATGGGTGGTGAATATAAAGGACACTATGATCACCAAACAGCACGAGCAACGTTCAAAGCTACTCATTGGTCAACGCGGATGAGTACCGGTTCGTCTGCTTCCCCGCACTAAGGTGCACGAATGATTCACAGTACTTTGGCTCAACCAAAAATGTCCTAGAGGCATTGAGAGATGCTTATCGCGCACTTCTGGCTAGTTGGCGCACTCCTGCACTCGTGCAAGTGCGATCAGTGAAGGGAAGGATAAGAAGAAAAAGAAGAAAAAGAGATGAAGAAGATGAAGAAGACGAAGAAGACGAAGAAGACGAAGAAGACGAAGAAGAAGAAGTAGAAGAAGACAAAGACGAAAAAGAAGAAGAAGAAGAAACGCCGTTGGTGGTGAGTAGTTCCCTTCCGTCGCGTCTCTTTACCAGTGCTCATACACATCTTGGGCCATATACGTTTTAGGGGGTTATATCGTATTATGCCGAGTCACGAACTCGTTATGGAATCGCGCGAGATGGATCGCTCGGTATAAAATCGCTTGCCACGGCGCTTCTGCCCCAGGGTGTACTCTACCATACAAACGTATATCCAGGTATATCTATGGATGTATATTCATACATGTATATGCTCCACTTCGCTAACTCGTTTACACTCTTATCCGTATGAGCGCGCGCTTCTGCAACGGAAGTTACCGCACTTTCCATATTTTACAAATGTAAACATTAGCAGAGTGCAAATATAAATCATAAACGTGTTTATTCATCTGTGTACGCATATATAAAATAATTTTAATCTCGAAAATATTCAAGGTCACTGTATGATATTTCTGTCCGATACTGCGCTGCGGTGCACAATGTGAACGAATAATCAAACAACAATTTTGAGAGAAAAAAAAATTAAATGTAGACGATGATATCCGGTTTCTTGTGTACAACGTGGCACTTTGTGATTCGCGGTAAATTTCTAGTTCCATGAAAGAAATTACTAGGTGGAAACATCGTCGTGGTAAATGCGAAGCTGAGGAAGAGGCTAAGGGTGATAAGGGGGGGTATGAAGAATTGCGAGGCCACACGTAAGTCTATATAATATTACTTTGGGAACTGTGGTTGAACTGGTCAGTCAACAGTCTCGTTACGTTTATACATTCCATGTGAATCGTCGAGAGTTTGACATAGGTTTATAAATATAAAAGAATTCACTCAACACATTGCAGTAGACATAAACGCATGCACGTAATGGTATGTTTATAGCTCCATAGTGCATGATTATTAGAGAAGGAAAAATCATATATGGCAGGTTTTTACCATAATATATAAGGAGTGAATTAAAAAATTGTCGACGAGATAGTAAACGTGAGAGATGTACAAGATGGGAGATATAATTTAATACCGAGTAAGTAATGAGCACTCAATGGTTTGATGCGTACCAATTTTCTTTATATCGTGGAAAGTATTGCAAAACACATTCTAATTTATTAAAATTGAAGACCACAAATCACAAAATGTTAATATATATATATAACATACATAGATATATTTTATGCCAACAAAGTAACAACGTACAAACTCACTAAAACCAAATCACGAGAAGTGATTTAAGAACTTTGAAAAATCAATGTAAACGTTTCAAAACAAACTACACGTGGCGTGTTTAGACGAATTTATTATGCTTCTCTTTCTCTTTCTCTCTGCCTAACAATCAATGACGAGTTCACTCCATTTGACATGAAATCTTTTATAATAGAAAGGGAAAAGACATCAAAAATTTGTACACATAAAAAAAGGTGTAATATTCATTCAAGTCCGGAAATGCAAGTCAAGGATGAATTCTGCTTGGTACAAACCAGTGTCCATGAAATTCTTACTTGCAATCCGACGGCGAAGAAAACAAGCGGGATTCGTGATGTTCACTACTTCGCTTGTTTCACTGCATATATTTATACATACACAGTGTTTCAATACTCTCACATTGTTATATAAAATTCAATGAAAAAAATTTTGGTGGCTCGTGTTCTTGTCCTTTTTTTTTAATAAAGGAAAATCATTCCTGAATATAATTCTAATTTTTTTGGTCTCACGAAAATACTACATCTATAACAGTACAATGAAAATTGCAAACACCCTGTACATATAATATGAATAAAAAGTAAGCGCGTCAAAGTGTGTCTGAAGAGTTTTTTTATCTGGTTGAACGTGGTAGCATGCAGCTCTTCGTATAATTCTGTTCATACTTTTTCTCAATTCAATGAGTTGGACGTAAGCATACAAATTTTAGGAAAATTTCCACTAACATTTCCAACCTGAGCTCACCCACGTTGAATACATCAATATTGGTATTATAGAAAGGTTTGTTCACATGCAATATTTACTAAAGTGAATGTAACTAGAATGGAATAGTTCAATTGAATGTTGATGTTAAACTCAATTGTAGGAGTATTTGTGGGTTATTGATGAAACTTTGTTTGTTGCATCAAGTGATGTAATCTAGTGCGACTTCACGAGCTTGAATTTACGTATAGTTGCTATCGATATTTCTTCATCGCTTATTTGTTGGTGATGCGCTCAATTCATCCACACAGGCTGTTAGTCTCGATGGGCGGAGCACAATGAGATGTTGCTTCCAAATTGTTTCAACGTTCTTCGCGTTGTGATTACAGTAACCGCAGAATTTTTGGTATTTCAATCGTGTTTATTTTTAATGTTTTCTCTTTCACATATTTCTTCATCTTGAATAACAGATTATGTCACACTTGAACTATATTTCCTGATGAATTTATTATATTATATCAATTATATTCCCAGCAAATGATTAGAATCACTGAATTATTCGTGTAGTTAATGTCCCACTTGATCCAAACTGATAGACTACCATGCTAGACGTCACACGTATAGATGAGCGATGAATATAAATACAAATCAATATTAATGATAGTGAAAATTAGAGGGCTAACATTATGAGAAGAGTGGAATTTAAAATCACTTGTATATGTGAAGTACAACCGGAAGATGAAGATGTCGGAGCAACGACGGTTTTGACGATACTGACTGAAACCTCGAAACTGTTTCCATCGACATAACGACAGGAAATTTTCGAACAAATAAACTTAAACGAGCCGAGGACATAAATGAGTTTAGGTTCAACTAAACAGTTATCCATTTCTATTGTCAATGGGAAGTGAGGGTGGTATAGGGTCTTTACGAGTTTCGGACGACGCTTTTTGCAATAAAAGAGAAAAAATGTAACGGTATACGCGGGGGCTGTAAAACATTTATAGTCACTGTAGGATATTCGGATGGGGGCGACTTAAGCTGAAGGTTATTGCGCTATGCAAGCGCCTTTAGACATAGAAAGAGCCGAGTATATATTACGTTGTCGTATGGCCGACGCGCGAGGATGAGAATGAACGTGCCTACGAACGGAACACCAAGTTTTATTGCCCTGTACCATGCCGAATTACGAGCTGTGTTCCATATACTGCCCTCCTACAGTATTGTACTTCCATCTTATTGAGAACCCCGAAATACTCACGCTCTAAACTCAGTGTCAGGTATATTAGATTGCCAAGTGTATCCAAAAATATTTCGTCTTGTCATCATGCAATAAAATATCATTGACATTGGAAGACAATTCTGTTAGTACATATATTGTCAATAGTCAATTTGTAGTGCGCTAAAGGTAAACACAGAATGAACATAACACATAGACGATGAAGTAATTGAGCTAGTGTCTAATATTGTATGAATGTCAAATATAACGTGTATTACATAATATAAGTATGCTGAAGCGATATAGGTGTGCGAATACTTGAACTGTTGTAAATCAAAGAAACGACTGCCGGCATTCGTGTATATATGCATGCATATACATAATATAGATATAGGTGTACATGAAAAACCTGTTCCAAGAGTGAAACGAACGTGGTCAGTTGCACACAGCAAATCTTCACGAGAGTTCTCTTATGTTACTTTAATGGATATATGCATAAATAGAATGTTGCTCGTCTGGGATATGCAATATATCCTACTGTATTATTTTATGGCTATTATCATATCCCGAACTACAAATGTCATTCCCCATTGGAATATTTATCATCTCACATTTCCCACATGTCTATTTGATGATTAGTTGAATCATATTAAATATATTTTATTCACATCAGTGTAACAAAAAAACTATAAAAGTCTCTCATTATACTCATATTCATATTCATAAATAAACATTCGTGGAATTATAGTAATAAGTCATTGATCATTTATTTGATTTAATATAAAATTTATTTTGATGCGAAAAGAAAATTTGAAAATGATATTTCGATGTAGTGCAAAAGCACAGATTTAAAAGAACGTGCGAGGCGTGTGGATATATAACCGTGTATCCCAACTACCGCGTCGTCATAAATTGCACTGGCTAATGGCGCAACGGGGCCGACGTTTGTCCACACACTCGCTATGAGTCGTAACGTCTGTTAGCGCCTGGCTAATATCGTTTGCTGCGCCACATTAAATATGTCGCTCGGGTAGTTCGTCATATATATAACTTTCTGTGAATGCGACTCACACATTCGCATGAACTAAAGTGGTAACGTTACGCATAATCTACCAATATACCGACTATTTCAATTAACCTCTCAACATAGGTAGAGGAAAAAAAGAAAAAACAAGATAAAATGTAAAATCATAATAAAGAGATGGCATACAATTGCTTCAATGATCTCTGTCCTGCATAATTTCCTATAATATCTTCATATACATGAATTCCAATATACTTACGATAGTATATAGTAAGTAGTTCCGGAGGGTATTTGAGACTGAAGGGTGAAATCATACATACAAATGGGTAGAAGATTAAATTGGCGTTTGTAAAAACAGGTATAGACAAGCGAATCAACGTTATAACTATATAGTCTGTGTGGTTTGAAAGATGCCGCGCGTCAGTTGAATGAACACAAAACACAAAGTTTAACATTGTTGATCGTGCAACATAGAGAAGATATAAACAGTGGACTAAGTCTGAGGAAAATATTATGATGGAATGCAACGCGTTGCTCACGATGAACAAAGTTATATCGATCTTTATTCACGCTTGTAATATGCCCTTAACGTGACCTTTTTTCATTGCAGAGACGTGTTCAGAAAATGTCGACGGTAGGCGCATAATGTAACAGAAAGTATACTCACAACATATTGCTGTTATATATGCGGCTGAAAATAAAAGGCACAGTGCGGTCATGTTTCGAGCAGTCAGGGTGGCAGGTGCTCAGTGTAATGACTGCCTATATCAGGGCGGACATAGGGTACACTGGCTCCAACCAAGAAGGACGTGGTGGCATGAAGAGAGACCCTCAATGCGAACTCTCCCATATAACCGCAAAAGTCGACAAGCGATATGTATATATACATATATATATATATATATATGAATGCACGAGCATACAGATCTACTTGTAGTTTCCGCCTTGATGATTATATCTGAGTTGCTGATATTAATTGAATGCAGACGCATTGACGCATCAGGGTAGTGAAAAAAAGAATATTAAAATATTATTTCAGCACGCATCAATGGTAATTATATGTTTGACTTCAATTAAAATTAAATTCATTGAATATAATCTATTCATTTGAGAGATAATAAAAAAGGTGAATAATTTAAAATGTATATTTGGAGATGAATGACTGATAGGGTTGTATTGTATGACCATGTGACATGGGTATGAGTTGAGCATAATTCACAGGATTATCTAGGGCCAAACATAACTTTAGTGTTGCAGTATATGAATTTTCGCGAAGCTGTGGAAAATAATGAAACACGGCGCGACTCTAGAGATATATTTGTATCCACATAAACATATATGCACATGAATATTTATACATGTATGTAATCCAAGTATGCCTAGCTTAGCAGAGTATACATGCGAACAGGTCGTCTATCAAAGCGTGAGGAAGAGATGGTTCAAGTGCACACACCAAGTCCATCCTAGTGTACTGCTATATATGTATGTTTATAGGTCCGCACGCGCGCGCTCACCGACGGCAATCGGTCCCACTCTCTACCTCTACGCTCATTTAAAGTCCCGCGCTTTTATTATTGTACGTGAGTGGACACTGGTGAGGCGCAGTCATAGGAATTTCCAGGCAAGACAAATAATTCAGAGTTTATTTTTTTTTCCTCTTATTTTTATTTTCTTTTTTTTTTTTTCTCAGGTCCGTTGTGAGAATAAATGGCACTTTTATAGTGTCACTACAAGCATTCTTCCCACACTAAATTACTGCGATTTTATTACCATCATCGCAGCTTTTTCATTCATGGCAGATTTAACAGTTTGCTTTAGAATTGTCTTGATAATTCTGCATCCATTTTCTCCACCTATTTCAATTCAATAGATAGTTAATGCATCATTATATCTTTCTAAACGTTTTTTTCTTTTTTTTGTTTTCCTTCTTTTTTCTCAAATCAGTTATTTTTCATTCATAGTGAACGTATACTTATATTGGCAAATTGGGAATAGACGGCGAATAAGCGTGTAATGACGTACATAGACGCTGGTATTTTTGAATTTGCATGATTACACTTTAATATATACGCTCTAGTGAAGCATCAAAATGCGCCCTTGAGGAAACAACTTTTGAGTACGAAAAAACGAGGAAAAATATATTTATCAACATATTATAAAATTGAAATGTGATTGCTGTCGATAAATTCATACACACGTATCAAATTTTAGCGAATAAAAAGAAATTTTATGAAGAGAGACGAAAACCGCGACTCAACGGAACCAAACGAAGAACAAAAAAAATAAAGAATCATCATTTTGGTGAGACCTTGAATGTTTTTGGAACGTGCAGTAGAGGCAAAGGCAGAGACGGGCGTGGAGATGGGAAAAGGGCGTAGTAACTCATAGTGTGCCGCTCGTACGTCATCCTCCATCCGGGCCACGAAGCAACACACAGGAAAGGCATCTCTCGTCTCTGTGAAATACACACGAACACAGCCATTCTACTTGGGACTGCCTCTTTAGGTCGGAACCATTGAGGGAACTGGTGTGAAATGCGTGTGTATCTTGAGCGCTCACCTCTACGGTAACAGAGGCAGTGCCACTCGATCATCCAAGTGCATCACACACGCCTATGTTCAGCGCATTACTCACTCTCATTGCACATTCATCTCCATCATAAAATTTCACTCTTTTCTACACATATATCAATTTTTTGTGTGATAATATACATATAAATATTCATGATAAAATGTTACTCCCTAGTTTACTCTCAACAAACGAAGAATTAATTATTGGTAGCCAATCGTGCATGAATGTCCATAAATAAATTTTCAAAGTCTGTGAAACATTAGAAAATAAACAAATAAGGAGATTGTCGATAATTTTGCCAATATGCAAAATATTTGAAACAGTGCTTTGTGTTAGTACGAGCGAAATAACTCGACGGAGATTAATTTTTATTTGATAATGTGTGTTAAATTCCATATCTTTGTATAATTCAACAGCAATTTAGATAAGAACGGAGCGATTGAACCGCGAACTGCCTATTACAATGAGTGGTTTCCTTGTACAGTAGTTTTATACGTTAAAGAGAAAGTAAACGTACGACAGCAGAAAAACACCCGTGTCATTGCCATAATTCAAATGTATGTCAATTAATTGAATGACTTTATAATATCAAATATAAAAGTAATTGATAATTTGGTATAAAGTTCATATTTAATCGGTGTTGAGGATTATCCGCTCACTCGTTTCACAAGAAGCGCGTAAAATGAGCGATCATAGAAGCAAAAGAAAAAAAGGAAGAAAAAAACGAAGTATTCACGGTCGAATAGCGCAGCGCCACTATCCAACGATGTAGTTCTCAGTTAGATCGGTGAATGGTCTGAGGAAGAACGTCTGTATTACCGACGGCCCATTCCATGATCCTCTAACTATATTGGAAGGGGGAGTAAACGACCCGAGCTGCGATTTCGTCGTCGTAAACGTCAGCGTTATGGTTACAGTGCTGTTTCGTAGCTGGTTTATATAAATATATGAATATATATATATATATATATTAGATGCGGTTACTCCCTCAGGTATGTAACCCCTACAACGGCATGTGTGAAGCATATAGCGCTATTGAGATCACAGTCTATTGCTACCGGCGTGACATGAATCCACGTGCTCCCGCGCGGGAATTTTTACGTCACATGAACATAAAATTTATTCATTTCCTGAGACAAATAAAAATTTCGTGTACGATAGTTATCATTTTCGTGTGAGCAAATATACCATTAATCAATCTCATCCAATAGTAAAACATTTAATTGTACACATAGATCTGAATTTTTCTTTTTCCAATTTTCGGTCTGTTGCAAAGATTGAGATACATTTATGAGTATTTATGTGTAGCACTCGAATACATAAACGGGACATTTCTTCTCGTATCATTATTTTTCCAGGAAGTGAAACGGTACTTGAATCAGCAGGCTCTGGAGATAGCGCCGTTTTACCGAGCTTACACTGTCCCTTTTGCGCCCTCTAATTACCCTATAGACACACCGCTCAACCGCACACACAATGAGGCGACCATAAATACCCCATCGCGACCACATCTGGAGAGTCGTCGGTGAAAGTGATCTAACATTCTGTACAGAGAAAGCATTTTAATTCAATGTCGTCGCGCGGTCGGGGTGTTTGGGTGGATTCTAAGAGGTACACAGGGCAACGTAGCATTGAATGTAACCATATTAAATGTGTTCACGAAAAAAAAAAAAAAAATAAAAAACAACAAATATTTCTATTTAAAAATTTTTTTTTTCACGTCCCTTACCATAATTCTATATTTCCATCAAATTATACCCAACCATTTTATTGTATAGAAAACAGGTAAATATTAGAGAAGACTTTGGTATCAACGGCAAATAGTCGAAAGAGTATAAATAAAAAATGACGTCTTAAAATAGTAGAATGACAAAAATAAGAGGCTGTCACAAGCTTGGACTACTATATACACACAACATCACACGTCTATAGGGATATAATACTTAAAAAAAAATGTAGACACGATGTATAAGGTGATATTGACACCACGCCTAGAGAAATCTCCATTTCCAGCAGAGAGGAACATCTACCAAATGTGGGCGTTCAAACAAGAATGTCAGAATAAAAATGCTATAGGCGTGTTTGGGAATCGTACATTCGATACACATGTGTGTGAGAAGGTGAGGGAGGGAATCCGAGAATCGCGCGGGAAGCCAACTTGAAAGAGAGATAAAGACAAAGATGAAAGGAGATGAGAAACCAGCTGGGCTGTGATAGATTATACAGATCCCGATTGTCAATGATAGAAAAGGAGCGAATCAAGAGTCTCACCACGGGCTATATACATCATCAACGTAGGTCGGGATAGTATATAGAGAAGGACGTGATGAGAAAGATAGTGAAACAAACGGAGAAAGAAATAGCAGAGCGAATGAGCGATAGAAGGAAAGGTGGAGCGAGAGGAACAGCTGACTACCGGAATTCGAATTCCGGTAGGGCGCAAAATACAGTGGTATTCTGTCTGTCTGTGTATATCGATGTATATGTATACAAGAGAGAGAAGTGAGTCGACACTCGAGAATGAACTAACCCCCGAACAGCTCCACCATACTCTCGCCCCATTATATCTCGCGTATACCCGACAATTTTACACGCACTTGACTCCATTCTGTCTCCCCGCTGGATTTGCTCTTCAAATGTATGGTGAGTGGGATATTTTCAACCCTCTCTATTTGACAGGTATACGCACCCATGAAAGTCTATATACATATTTATCTTGTTTATGAGCATAAGAAAAAATGTTGTAAGGCAATTTAAGAGGTGTGATCATATTATTATATATCAATCTTTATCTCATTATAGCATTCACCCCAATGTGGAAATGGGACAAATATTATTTC
This sequence comes from Meteorus cinctellus, assembly GCA_030523045.1. Classification (NCBI taxonomy): domain Eukaryota; kingdom Metazoa; phylum Arthropoda; class Insecta; order Hymenoptera; family Braconidae; genus Meteorus; species Meteorus cinctellus. The sequence continues at coordinate 84,565 of JAPYZF010000139.1, forward strand.
ATTGAAGTGTGAATCAAATGCGAAGCAGCTGCTCATCATAACATAAATAAAATGAAGAGGAAAGAAAAATGAGACGGTTCAAACTCAAGGACGTTTCACTCGTAGGGTATCGCCGGCCTATAATAACTGGCTGCTCTCTCGCCATTTCTCTCCCTCGCACTCTCCGTTCACATTATATTCCACTTCACTCGATCAAGCCCGTTATTTCAAGAAGTGGTGTCGAAATTATGGGGCTCCTGTTGGGCGTCGAAGAACTGCACAACGATCAACGAATAAATGCATTTTATAACGGGGCAGGAAATGTGATGAGTTGTTTGGCGCTTGGTTTTTTGATTGTTGATGTTACTCAGTGCCAATTGATACTATAGAGGGAACGTATAGAAGGGTGAAAACGAGTGACGGGAAAAAGATGGAGAACGGGAGAGTTCGTTCATGTCGCCGGAGCAATGAATTATTTTTGGTTTGCACCAGGACGATAAATTGTTTGGTCTCCAATGTGACCAATGTTCAAAGTATTATAGTTTAACACGAACATGGTGAATAGAAGAGCGTGAGCTAAATTTTTCACTCGTAAAATAGCGATTAGTTTGTGATGAGAATTATATATTTTCGTCGAACAATCATCATTTTCGTTAAACAGATTTAAGAAATATCGAACATAGATCATCATGATATGGTTGCGTCTAACGTTAAAATTACATATGACCGCCGCTTATATAATTTTTATCTATCGTGCGCATACCTCGTAATTTACTAATAACGATTGAACATATATTGAACAAGGTATGTGATTGATGACTTTAAAATAACGAATGATGAATCGATATTTCGCCAGCAAAGTTCATACAGACAATATATTATATTGTCTATATAGAATGCATATACTGTTTTTCATCAGCGATTATTTGCCTCGGAGCACGTGGTCGTGTGTTAGCGTCTCTTGTGCTCAGCAACTCTTTCACTACATAGAGTTCACGGGCCGCGCGGCACTCAACTCTCGCACACGCCAATATTTCAACTTGACTGTTATGATAATCGAGCGCGCGCGGTCGTCGCACACGCGGTACTTAATATGAATGCAAACTCACCTGCTATGGCCATCCAGGGGTAAAAGGTATGGTTGCCAGTGGGTTGTTGGTGTAGTTGGGTGGCGACCGGTTGGCTCGCAGTTGAGTTGAGACTGCAGGTGTTCCACGAGGACGTCAGGGACCTCGAGGAGCCGTTGTTACCGGGACTTGAGGCGGGATCACCGCCCACGAGGCCACCGTAGCTGCCGACTCGCGTGCCTTCAGGCGTGCATGCGGACGGGCGTACCACTGGATTGCTTTGGCCGTTCGCGCCTGAGGTCGCCGACTGCCAAACGTCCTTGACAGCAGCCGCAGCCATCACGGCCGCATAGCCATTCTGGTGGGCCGCTGCGGCAGCCGCCACTGCTTGCTCCTGTTGTTTACAATCTTTACTTGCTGAACTCGAGTATGATGATGTCGTGTGACCAGTTGCTTCAGGTGTTGACGAATATAATTTGCATGCAGTGGCAACGCTAGCATCGTAAGGTGAATCTTGCGGTGGCCTGGTATTGGTACCACCACCAGGATGAATTCCGAGACTGCTAGATGTATGGTGATGATGTTGACTGGAGGCATAAGGGGACATTCCAAGACCCAACGGAAAACTACGATAAGCTGCTGCCGTTGCTGGATCATGATGTTGGGCAGCTGCACCAGTTTGGTGATGGTGACTTCCGTAGAAGCCCCCCGCGCTCTGTTCAAAGTACGAGTTCATTATTCCCGGTATTTTGAATCACTTTATTTCTCACTTGAAACACCGGCACACGAAAACCAATAAATAACAACAACTAAACAGATGAGTTGAGGCTTCTGTAGAGCCTAGAAAATTTCGCGTATTCGATTCGCTGAAGGTAGCCGAGTGAACAAAAAAAAAAATAATAGAGCCACTTGGGATATATAAATAGTTAAATAGATAGATGGATGAATAGTTAAATAGGTAGATAGATGGATAGATGGATAGCTGGACGGGTGAATGAATGGATGGAAAGATAAATAGAAAAAGGGAGAAAGCACGAACAGATTAGCGGTTATAAAACCCACAACAGGTATTTCCGATGATGATCACTGGTCGTCAATGATGAAAAGTAACGACATCGGGAATAGGCACGATGACGTTGAATAGTGAAACCGGCCGTGAAGTCGTAAAAGTCATTGGCCGGCCGGGTGTAGCTTAAGCCACTTGGTTGTCAATTGTCAATAGTCCAAATGAGCGTAATGCGTATTTGGGTGGCTCATGACGGCAGATTTTATGGTCTCTTTAAAATGGTCGAGCCGACTGGTTGAGAAAACTCGTTGGCCCGTGCGGCCAATGATCGTTTAAGCCGTTACGACGTAATAAACTGGGCAATAAGACGGGGCTATAAATGCCACTTCAGGTTGTCCCGTGCAGCTTCACGCGGCACGCGACCTTTCTTCCAGCACCTTGTGTATATTCAGTACTCCGTGTGAGCATGTGTTTTCATGTTTATATGTTTACATCTGTCTATGCATATATGTCGTATATATATGTATATATATCTGCGTGTGTGTGTATGTGTGTATGTAAATAAGTGTGTACATGCGTGTGGTTGGCGAAAATGTTGAATATGTCAAATGTTGAACAAATGAAAAAAAAAAAAAAAGATTGAACAAAACCAGATCAACACACGTAATGATTATTTTGATTGGTTATGTTATTAATTTTAATGGTAGAACTGTTCGCTCATTAATAGAATTATAATAGCCTGATAAAATAGTCGATTAATATGATTATATCAAAGCATCGACTATCTCTCGCTTCAGGTCTTCACTGCACTAGCACTCGTGGAAATGTGAATACGCCGAATGACGTTGGGGTAAGTACGGAGGTTTGTATAAAGGGAATCGTAACGAACCACGGTATGCCAGTGCGGTGGTCCACGGCACACTACTGCTTTTCTCGCGCCCCGTGTACCGCCACTCTGTACAGTCGTTCGTCTCTCGCTTGCTCCGACCAACTTGCGCGTTCTCACTCACACCAATTCACCAAACTACATCTCTCACTCCCACCCGTTCATGTAATCGTACTCTATCCTGCTTACGCTGATGCTCTCACTTGCTCACACTTCGAATTGGTAGATTCACTCCTCCTCCGTTGGAGCCGCTCCGTGTACGAACGTGGCGCGCACGAGTACTGTCGTCCTCGTCTCTCACGTGCTATGCCCCTCTCCCAACCCGATAACCAAACTCTCCTCACTCTCTCATTCTGTTTCCCACCATTCTCCACCCTCTCTTTTACTCGCTCTCCGTCTTGCTTCCACGTCAAGCGCCTCATCTTTCTCCCACTCATGTTTCATTGCTGCCTTTTTCCATCTCTCTTATACCCTTTTACCCCTCACCGTCAAAAGCACTCGATCTTTTACTTTTCTTCGCCTTCTCTTTTTTCCCCATTCTCTTTCCATCTCACTTTCTCACTCTCCCACCCTCACGCTTCCTCACGCTCCTTCACTCTTCCTCACTTTTTTCAACTCATGTTCTACTGTCGCACTCGCTCTCTTTCCTATGCTAACGTTCTTTCAGTTAATCCCAGTGCCCCCTGTCGAGCATTTCACAAACTCAATACGCCGCTGGATTGAATTCGTATTGTCGAGTAGTTACGTATAGCATCACACCAAACACACAATATTGGTCCAACAATCAGAATTATAGTAAAGTGCCAAAAAATATAGAAAATAAATAGGAATAGGTGCTGGTAAAAACCTAAAATGAAGAAGACCATTGACAACAGTTAGAAATCAAGTTGGAAATTAAATACATAGAAAAATTCATTGTAAATTAAGTAAATATGCAAGGAAAGAGTAAATGGAATTATCGAAGGTGGGTGGTAAGAGCGAGCGAGTGAATATATACCAGTAGCGCAGTCGGGGAAGAAAACGGGGTATAAAAGAGGGAGGTTATGCTTAAGCACCAATCAGAATTGAATTCGTCACGAGTGCAATACGAAACTACTACGCGCGGATAAAGTAGTCCCGTAGTTAAAGGACGCCCATATTGCGCTAAGCACCGCCCCTATTAACCCCCACTGCCAGTTAAAGCAATACCATACCGCGTGACGGCACGATCCGACCACGCGTGCTGCTCGGCGCCGCGAATAGCGCGCAACGCCACCTCTGAACACAACTGCGTACTAACCCTGCATACCCATTTCAACGTTCAAACTGCCAGCATCGGCGTAACCCCAGCGTTGTTCAAACGATTATTGGCCCATACGCGCGCGTCCTCAACGACGTTCTAGTGGCTGTCGTGCTCTTTATATTATTACCCAAATCCGTTTTAAAGGTCTTTGGTTATTCCTCAAATCTCTATGATGATATCTTTTGTTTCACACGTAACACATAAACCTTTAACACTCAATTAAATATTCAAGTTGGTGTGTGCAAACAGCTTCACAACAGCTGTAACAAGACTTTGAGAACTTTACATCAAAACACATCCAACTTTATTGAAAATTCAAAGCACAACATGACAACTGAATACTTCCCAAACAATCTGGCTCGACTTTGACTCACCAACATAAGACATCCATAATTATGGCTCAATATCTATTTCACATGTGCTTTACAATTCAACTTAGCGGTAGGACAGTTAAGATATCATGAAATTGGAAATTAGACATATCCATAAAATGGAAAAGAACCCAAAGTTATATATCATGATGTAGCGGCGTGTGCCCACTATGGTATTGCGCTGTTTATTGGGATGTAAATGTCGTTGGATTATCGCCCCCGCGGTTCGCACCTCATAAATTATTCCATAACGAGCCGAGTAATGCCCGTCATAAGCTGCTTTTGCCCAGGTGGCCATTTGCAGACTATGTATGGTTTCGCCTAGGCTTCTTCCCGCACCCCTCACGGTTTCACAAAATAAACACAAGTGTGTTTAGACCAACAACATTATATTGCACTTGGTTTGAATACATATATGTGAAGTAAATAAATAAAAGGAAAACAAATCGTCATACACTGACAAATGATAAAAATAATTTTTTTCTTTCATGTGTAATTCCTTGAATATATTCTCACTAATTTGATGATACCTAACATTATATGGGAATTATTGCCAACATCTATCACTGCAATAAAAAGTCCGGAAGGTATATATATATATATATATATATATACACATATATTTATATTGTTCATTATCAAATTATTTACTGATATTAAATTCTTACATAATTTGAATGCAGATGACTCAACATATGTTGGTTAATAAAAGTAATTTTATCTCATATGATCGGTGAGAATGGAGATGCTACCGTATGTAAAAAGTCGCACGATTACTTCTGAAACCATTCGTGGGGCTCCGACAGGTGGCAGGCCGTTTGCTCGATAATCATGACGGTAGTAAACTCGGGTTTTACGACCACTCGAACAGAATCGTAAAAGTCAGGGTCTTTAAGCTCTGCTCGCGTGGCGCCGTGAGGCGCGTGTCGGATACGACGGGGGCGTGAGATGAGACTAGGTTGTTTCTTTCTACTTCCTTCTCATTCTCTCTTTGCTTTGAGTACAGGTCAGAAGATGGGTAACTCAAATGGGGCCTGATGCCTCATTCTCACCGCCATCGCTGAGATGCGCTTACACGATTAACAATTTTTCATAATTCATTGTAAGAAATGTTCATTTCATTGGTAGACGGCAATTGCTCTCTTTTATGTATCGATGTCGCTATGAGAAAATATAGAAAAGAAGAGGAGAATAAAGTTGAGATTGTCAAAACGAAGGATGAGAAATATAAATGGTGGAGTAAGAACGATGGGACTTGAGAATAGATGGATGACGAACGTTTCCCTTGGGTATTTCGAATAAAACTAAAGTAAAGAAGAGGTGGCATCGGGAGGTTTATGGGGGAGTTGGTAACTATAGTAACCCGAGGAGACGAGCAAAAGAAGAACGAGGAGAAGGACCGAAGCGAAGGAAAAACAACTGCCAAAAATTGTGCGAGGACGTTGCACCCAGGCCGAGCAAATCTGCACTCTCACTAAACCAGCATCCATTCTTCATCACTCCAGTAGAGTTAGTTGAGACTTTTTCGCGCTCATAGTATTCTCTCTGTGCGTGTGAATATTATACATGTTCATCGCCCTCATAGATAATTCTGGGCATTTGCTAAAATTGACATGCAATCGTGTACAAACTTGAAATATTTATATCAATGCAAAACCTTCGAGATGCATTTCCTACCCTGACTCTTCTCAATGTTCCAATTTCTCAAGTATCATTGTAAATTGTTATATACACATTTTCTCAATACCGGCATGCGTTCGCGTCAACCGCGTATCATAATCTACAGATAATTCTCTCTTTTGCATCCACTTTTTATTGTGTGTTCTCAAAATTCTAATCACATGCGTAAAATCATTAAATGAGATATTGGACATTTTCGTTAGACCGATATTTATTATTGCATATATTCGGAATATCCACGAAAAATGTACGAAATTTTTCCGAAACAATTGAATCAGCAATACGTGATGGAAGTATTGCATATACATGTTCAAAGTATTGTGATACTCATAGCTTCGTTTGAAGAAATGCTGTATCAATGCTCATCATCGAAAATTGAAATCACTGCAGTGAAGACTGCGTTGTAATTTCTGATGAATGAAAACGACATCAGATTGCAATAGCAAAATTCAGAGAAAATGATGAGCGCATATCGATCGGGAACGCATCTCCAAGTATAACGGCAGGATTGCGAACCTGACGCCCTCAGAGAAGACATTCTCTTTGCCATCTGGCGGACTATGGGAACATTGCCAAGATGCATCCTGCGGTGCGCAGCTATATCCTCGCATAGCTGGGTAACATCGCATTTCGCAGTCGATATACATTTTTCCTATATTCGTATTGTGAGTGAAATTCTCGACTCAGCAAAAACTGAATTCGGTGGTTGATTACCAGGAGACAATTTCACTTGGGTCGCACTCACATCAGTAGAGCGATAAATGCGGGAATGTGATGCCGTCACTGGATATGGACATAGGAGTATGTCTCCCAGTATATCATCATGTGCTCCAGGCGAATATTCAAAGTATTGGCTGATATTAACGAGGCCAATCGCATTACTTGAGTGCGCAAAAGAAAAAGTAAGAGAATGGCAAAGCAAAAAATGGGAGCGCTCACAAACTTAATCGATCTTTCCCCTAAGAGTTTTCACTTGACCATAGCTCGTATGCGTTCGTGTAATTGGCAAGCAATTTATTTAAACGCTAGTTTAAAACGAGTTTCAAAACTTGAGCTGCGCGTGTTGCCTACCTTACCGGTCGACGTATTCTTCTACATGCACTGTGGCAGTTGTACACAGTCGTTGGATTCATTTAATGAATGGCAACAAATGGATATCTGCAATTTACTTCAGGCCAATGGGCATAAAACGACAAACATCACGAAAATTATGAGACTGAATTTGCCAGGGTACTTCATGATTCCTATAATACTGATATACCCCTAATAAAGGATTCATTGGTCCGCAAAAAAATTGAAATGATATTTTGGGTAGAACGAACTGAAAATTCGTTTTCTTGAGTATGAAAATTCGATTGTGCATATGGTTTGATGCCGTTAACACAAGTGAGAGATACATTGTTTGGACGTCAGAATAAAAATAGTAATGAGTAGTGAGGTAGGACAGCAATCACGTGAATGAACGAGTGGCAGTTTACATATAAACAAACAAGTATCAATGTATCTAAATTGAAACATAAAATCAAATGAACGGGCCTATAAATACGCGGAGTTAATGGCAGGGTGCCGTGAAAGCTATTGCACGTTGAACGCTGCTTATAGCTAGTATATATATATATATATATATGTTTAGCCTGCACCGCACCGCGTTTATAGCAGACGAAAATACAATGTAAGATCCGTACCAATGGAAATAAACCACAGGATATATCTCGTCAAATTTGAAAATGAACGATAAATTAAAATAAGAGGAAATTGAATAATGCATCGCATCTTACCTTGGAATGGAAATGCATCGGTGGGGTTTCTCTACTGGTTTCCTCATCCACAACACATTTGTAGCCGCTGATGATATTGAACAAAGATAATCCATTTTCTGCTTCATATTTCTGCTCATTTTTTAGAACCTGTAACAGAATAATGATATTGCAATTATTGACGTGCTCTCTTCAGGGACATTTTAACTTTTTTCTTTCATGTATTCACACACTGTTTGAATAATTTCTGACTTTCTAGAGTGCTACAGTAACTTCATTGATGATGAAAAATAATACTCCGGCTTATATGTAAGTCACAAAAAATATTATCATTTTACTACTCTGAAATCGTTGAGTGCATGAATAGAAATGATAGTGTACAATCGTTGTCATTGAATGGCTTTTCAGTTGAATATGTATTCATTATAAGCAACTAATTGACTTCTGGAGCACAATGAAGCACACTGTGCAATGAACAAACACTGACACTCCTTGTGCATTACTTCGTTGTGAAATTCAATATTTAATTTCGTTTCGAAAATTATTTCTCTCGCTACGATGATGTATTTGTTTTTTTTTTATTTATCCCTCCTCCCGCTTCCGATTCGTAGAAATGTCTTTGGCACAACTACGTATGAGAATAGTTTTTCATGAGCAAATCGACAAGATGCAAACAGCCTATTTCCAAGTCGCACACAATATATACTGATCCAGTGGGTACAGATATGTCCAATGTGCATGTCTATAGAATATGTATACATGCATATATATATATATATATATATATATATTGAGAGTACACGAAGTTGTGTATTTGCAATTCAAACTGTTTTGCCGGTGTATAATGTGGATAAATCGCTGTGAAAAAGGTATATACGAGATAAGGAGAGAAGAAGAGAAGTAAAGTGGAGAGAAAAATAAAAAAATTTATTATATGCGAGTCTATACGACAAGGAGTATCCATATATTGCGCAAGTTGCGATATTCACTCGATTAGAATTCTCATAAGAATAATGAGATCATTGTTCTGCAACCTATTGGGGTGCATATCGGAAGAGAGAAAGGAAGAGTGAAAAGATATTTGCTCCATTGAGAGCCAAATATAAATAAGGCGAGTGTGGTTACGTTAAATGTACAAAGAAGTGGATGAGTTTGCGAGGAAATAGGGGCCAACAACCCATCGAATGAATCGTCCGAGAAAGGGAATGAAGAATGTCTTTATCGTGTTTCGTATGGCTCGAATGTGATGTCGATGGTTGTCGCACATCGACATGTGGGAAACGAGAACTGTCGCTCTTCCTCTATATTCTATATTCTTCACTCAACGCTTTTTCATGAAGATATACGTGAACACTTATGCGTATGTATAGGACCAGTCCCAATGAAATATAAATATTTCTCTTCCTTTTCACATGTGGAACACAAAATGATAAAAACGAATGTCTAATAATAACCAACATGGTCATTAGCAATAATTCTTTAGATATATTTATTTTTTTATTGCAAAGCAATATATATTTTTTGTTGGTTTCACTTGGTTAATTAGAACATTTGTCCTACGAAGGAAAAAATGAAGGTGCACCAGCTGTAAAGCGAAAAGAGGAGGCAACACTCTCTGACAAAAGTTAACCGCCCTTTCGTGTGTGTGTCTGTTCCGCTGCGAGGGTACTTTCCCTGATCGTTATGGGGTTAGCTAAGATTAAAAAAAAATGAACAAAAGAAGAGAAAAAGCGCAATATTGTTGGAATGAAGCGCTGCAACACAAAAGGAATGAAGAATGTCTTCATTTGATGTTGAGTTGAATCGAATTTGGGTCGAAGACTTTTTTTCATGTTCATTTTCATTTTTCAACGCAGTCGTTCATCCACCATTAAGCTTCTCATCACGATGGGCTGTATCTCCCTAGTTTACCAGGCAGATGAAAAAAAAAAAATGCATAGACGGGCTGAGCAGGTATATTTGGGAACAAAGGGGGAGTGTCCTCGGATTCGTGGCTGGAGTAAACTCCTCTTCCCAATCCCGCCCGCGTCCATAGTATATGTGTAAAATTCTTCCGTTGAAATTTCATGGGGGCCATCACGTTCACCTTTCACGTGCCTAGACAATCTCTCACGGTCATCATGGTCGAAAATTTTGTTGGGTGATCATGAGTGAAAATAAGAATGTCCGTATTATCATGAGAAGATTGGCCCATGAACCAACAATTATTATTTCTAGGATCAAGAATACTTAGAAAAAATTATCGATCATTTCAATTTCAGATAATACAAAAAAAAAGGAAGAATTAATTTCAGTAAACCTTGAGAAATAAATTAATCCGATCAACTTCGTAATTCTTTTTTCCACCGCTCCGAGGATACAATTACCATAAATGGTCATGGCAATTAAAACAGCTCGTTGGCGCGCAAGTTAATCCATTTCATACTGCACCAAAGATTTGCTGGCAAAACTACATCAGTGACTGGAGGGTGAAAATACCCAACAAACGAAGAGGGAGCGTAAAAGACTAAGAGAGAGAGAGGGAGAGAAACGGGTGAGAGCGGGCGGACATGAAGCACGAAACAAGAAGTAGGTGATGAATAATGGATGGAACGCGTTAGCAATCTTGAATGCGCCAGATCATCCGACGGACTCTTGTCTTGGGGCCCCCGGGTAATGATTGGTAAATTGTTGAACCGCGCGAGGACAATGAAATTGCAGCATTTGACCATACAAGCTCTCTGTTATCATGCATTCCACTCGCATAATCATTATGTTGTGGAGGACTATTCTGCATTCGCACATTGTACACGCGTGGATATGATACTGCTCTGATGCATTTATTTACTTTGGTACCATATTATATCTTTGTGTATGTTGATCAACATAGAATACATTGAAAAAGCAATCTCAATTATTCATTTGAATGATTAAAATAATTGAAATCGAGTCACAAATATCGAAACAATAATATATTTTTCAATTGCGAAATGCGATAAAATGCTTCGCATGAAGGCTTGTCTGAAATTTATCCAAACAAAATTTCACATCAATTTCTGTTGTAGTTGGATCATCATATATCAGCAGATAAGACTGAACTGCAGCTGGATTTAAATTCATTGAGTACCTCGATAATAATTAGTATTGGACCCAGATGATTTTCATTATTTTATTTTTTTCTGTTAAATTCAAGTATTTTAAGAGAAAAATGAAATATTGGTAAATTCATATGCGAGGAGCGTATCACGTACATGTGAAACGACTGAAAAAGTGAGGTGATAGCGGGAAAAAGAAAGAAAAAGAGAGAAAAAGAAAGATAGAAAGCTGGATCGGCTGTCGGACGACGAGATGGTGGCTGGTGGCGGATACCTACATACACCTCTCCGCGCTCCCATTTTCCACGTCGTTCCATAATTTTCAATTATCTCCGCCGCCAGTTTTTATGGTCTAATTATTTTTTTATACGAGAATCCACCACGGTGGGTATATACGTGTGAGTAATCGAAATGTAGGTTGGTGATTGCGATAAGTAGCTTGATCCTTGAATAAATATATCCACCAATTATGAATGAACGAATACATTAATAAAGAAAGAAATAAAAGTGAAAAAAAAGAAGGAAAAAATGGAGAAAAACAAAATAAAAACAAATCATCTTCCGCGTTCAATTTAATAACTAATAATTGCAGTAACAACAGGTAACCTGTTAGCCTTATTATTATTCACGTCATCTTTTTTATTCTTTATATCGCATTAAAATGAACGGCAATTCGTGTTTCTCAACATACGTACTGTTTCTCACACTGTTCTCTCTCGCATTCCGTACAATGAGTCACGCACAATACATTCATCAAGTAAAAGACCAATAATCGATTACTGATACAACCGAACATACATTCCATGTGTGTCAACATTCATTCAACCCACGCGCAAACGTCAATTTATATATAAACAGAACAATGAGAGAAGAACAATTTTTGTTGCATTGAAAATTTTACCCACACCGATTCTAAAACTTTTATACGACGTCAAAATTTTTGACTGTGAATTTCGACTCGCCTATGTATGGGGGAAAAAATTATGGAGCAACAACTCATGGAGTATGTGTACCTATCTATATTTGTTGTCTCACTCTTGAATATGATCACTATTTCCTCGAATTATATCCATCTTACTGTTGAGAACGGATATGCCTTTGAAAATGTCTATGCCAAGTGATCGTGGAACATTTGGATGTCCCAGCGACCGGATCACTGACCGCGATCGGCTACGAAAATACCTGTATGCCATCTCACGCTTATATATATATATATATACATATATGTGTGTGGGTGATGCTTCTTCCGCCATTTGCTTCATCTTATTCTCAATCATTTTTCATGATGGCGCCAACATCTATTCTAATATATGTTGTGAAGAATGCCAATTACGTAGAACAAAATTGATGTAAAATTTGGTTGGAAGATCAGAAAATCGACAGGTTTTTTTTTTCACTATTCGTGGAGAGGGGATGATGTTCATGAGATATTTACTCTGATAAATATTATATTTTTCTTTGTTACGGAAAGAAACCGAGACTCCTCTGATAACTGTACTATTCCACCATAGCAGGTAAACTGCAGTCAAGAGGTAAAAATATTTCGACTTAGGGTACAATAAATTCGGCAGGTATACAACTCATTCTGCATAAATGTTCTATGCAAATTTTTGACAACTCACTTTCATTCTACTGCCGTAACTAAGACATTTCCTTGAAAATTTATAACGGTCAAATGTTGATGACAGCTCACAGCAAGAAGCCATAATGAAAGCTTTTCATGAAAACCACATTCACTGACAATTCAGATAACAAAACAAAACCATCTTTACATGGTGATCATTACAGAGCTTAAGCACAATGAAAGTTTACCCTCACTAATTCTTTCCTTTTCATTTGAGGCCAAAGGTTTTCCAGGTGCACAATAGTGTTTGTAGCTATGTTAGCTATAGACGAGCTAAATTTTTGCACGCATATATAAACATAATTATTTGACGCCACATTGAGTTGTGAATGTTCATGTTGTTTTTTATGATAACCTTTAGCACTCACATAGTGCAAGGTAATAAGGCCGAAGAAACATGGTAACAAGTGCAAAGCAGCAATCATCATCGTCTTTCAGATTGGGAAGATAAGATAACGTAGCACGTTCATTGCTCGTCCACACACGTGGTGCAATCACCATTGTTAATTCCATTCATCTTTTATATACATAATTGCATTTCCAGCTGTGCATAAAAATATATTTATTTCTTAGTGTACAAGCGATTCTTCATTTCAATTGAATCGCACGAGAGAATGATTTGAAATGGCTACTGTATTATTGATGATCGCTTTAGAGTTATCACCAACTTAGTTGTCAGACTAACTTCATGTATTTTATTGTGTGATTTCCGAACAATAACTGTATTCAATGTAGGCGCAAATGTATATATTATTCAGTATATCAGTGCATCCACAGTGAGCGAAATACGCTAGCTGTAGCATAGTACAATTGGCAAAAGTTCTTTTATCACTGTTATGGCCCACATATACTTATAAGAATGTAGTGTAGGCGCTAAACTACATCTAGCATCACAATATTTCGTACCGAGCGTACAATGGAATAAACCTTCTCAGTGGGCGTTTGCATTTCAAAATTATTCGTTAGATTTTAATCTTTAAATGGTTTTGATACTACTTGACAATGTTTGATGTTTAGAATCATATATTTATGGTATGAGTTCTGTGCCGAAAATGATAATAGGTAAATGAAGAGTTTATGACTGCAAATGGAAACCGAAGCACGTCCTCATTAGAAAATCGATTATCACCTGCGATTAATCACAATGAATAATAAACATCACATCTTTTCAATCAGTAGATGATCATGTGTGTACAATACATATATGACGATTCCACTTTTGACTGGTATTTGTATAATTTTCAACAATGCATACAATAATCTCTCTACGCTGATGTACACAGGATAAATTTATGTATTGGTGTGCGTGTCACATATGGATGGATACAAACTGTAAACTGTTTCATCAAGTAAGTTCATCGGGGTTAAGCAGAAAGTCTTGAGGAATGCACGAGTTTGAAGTTAAAAATGTCGTAAACAAGCTCAATTCAACAAGAGAATATGTTTTCATACTCCGTCTTTTCTGCACTGATATTGTTCCTCATTTTTCAGTGCATTTTTTGTTGTTTTAAAATATTTTTTGTTAGACAACTCGAATGCCTGGTATTATTTTGTGCTCTGAGAACTTTGGAGAATATGCCGGTACAAATGGCATTTTGTCTCTTTATTTTCATTTTTTTTTCCTCCTCAATTCTTTTCAATAACGAACTTAAGGTTGGGTAAAACTTTCAAGAACAGCAAAAGGCTTGCTGAGAGATTCACGACCCGTCATCCGACGCTCTGTGCGCGCGTTCTCCTTGCTGATTAATATCCAGATCCACTCCAAGAGATAGTTCTCCTTTGGATGAAGCAATTCCAGCCGGTTTTTCGTGACGATATCTCGCACTAGCCCTGATCTCTCTTGGTTGTAGGGTATATGTACGTGGGATAAATGGTTGGCAGCGGCCCCGAAGGCGAGACACTGGAGATTGTATATTTACATGAATGTCGGTGCACCTACATTTATCTTTGGCCTTTTACCACATATTGTCAGTCATATTTATATTTAATTTATTATTATTTTTTGTCTTATTTCGCGTTTTTGCATGGGCTCAATTGCTGCTTCGATAAACAATCGCAGTTACATATATGAACACATACACATTGAAGGAACGTGATCGAGTGTTTGTCGTGACTATATAAATAGAAATGAGAGTGTTTTATTACAAATGGCTTTCGCTACAATGGCAATTCTCATAAGTGATTCTCCAACTTCTATTGTTCAGAAAATTGTTAAATTGCTTTTCATATATTTCGAGAACTCGTGCTTAAACGAGAATGCTGTACATTCAATTGAATATGCATTGCCATTTAGAATCGCACAAATAACAGCTCAAATGTTACAAAATAGGAAAAATATTTTTTTTTTATGGAAAACCACAAATAAAATTATTGGCTAAACGTTATTGTCTGAATATTAGTTACTTCAGAGGAAGATTTGGGATAAGTAATTGTGAAACAAGTAATCAATGATGTGAATAAGCAAATAAAAAACGAGATGAAACGATTGAGCACTGCATGTAGAAAAGTAAATTACTGGGGCAATATGCTCTGCATTGGCATTAATGCATACACATTGCATGCAATATTCGAGTGGGAACATCTCAAGTGGCTTTTAAATTCTCGTGTAATAATATATAAGTCATGCCGCAAATTTTTTCAACTCAGATATTGAAAAAACATGACGTTTTCTCATATTGAGCTCTCATGTTGTTTCAAATGTTGGTATGATAAATATAACCACAATGTATATATGATTATTGAGTGAAGAAGCTTTTGAAAATGGAATATTACCTGTGAAACAACATCAATGACGTTGGTAGATCAAAATTAGCTTACGTTTTATTTGGACTACGCTTTCGTAAGGGTATCACCCCATGCTGACTCACGTGGTGTGTTCAAACAGCAAGATGGCCGTACGGCTGGGGCGTGGCCGTCACCAATCCACCAACTTCATCATTGCAATATATTATTTATCTTTGCAACATTGAAATGTTCATTATCACAATTCATCACTTGGCACGAAAACACTTTATTTTTTAAATTTTATTTTCCAATGTTGTGAATCGCACGATATCCTTGGAATGCGACGCGAAGTCTGCTTCGGCGCGGCCGCCATTTTTACATTCCCCACTACTATCATGAAAACATGGTCCAGCCGGCAACCTCCAAAAATTGCCGCGCCTCGTTGCGGCCTTTCCCGCCATTCTTCACCAATTTTTGACTCGAAATTTAGCAGGGGAAAATTCTTGATTCTTCAATTAAAAACATATTAATAAATTATTTATAAAATATTTGCGACACTTGAGACAAGATTTTTTTCTCAGGTAGAATAATAATACAACTGGAAAATTTGAGAAAATTTCAAACTGGCGCACGCAATATGTATTGATTTTTCATTGCACTAAATATATTAATATATAATAGATGGTTGGAAGACAATTGATATGAAAAAGTCAGAAAATTATTTGTGCAATTAATAACTGTATAAACACACACGAGGATGAAACATTGGCCTGTATTGAATTTGCAAAATTAGTTGATGAAAGAATATGAATAATTGTGATATTTTTTACTATCGAATCTTTCCCCTCTGTCATCCCCTTCCGTCCGTTTATACATATACATGGCCGCCCTTAGTTCGATGTGGCGCCCTGTACATCGCTGAGCGTCTGTGCGTGTTGTCGCTGCCCTGCCATCATCGCATCATCCAAAAAATTGTTTCGTGCATTGGTGGTAGCGAAAACTGTCAAGCATCTTTTTTGGAAGCCGCGTTCGCGTGGTACAAGTTAAAAATATCTTTGGGTAAGTGAGTGAGAGAGAATGTAGCGTTGAGTAGTTTGCGAGATTCGAAGTACGTGAGAGCATGTCGAAGATCGCTATATAGTCAGCGTTGAGTCGGCTTGCGCGTTTTCGATAAAAGCGACGAGCGAGAGATGGAGGCGCAAGAGTCAGCGCCACACGGTACACACACGCGCGCACAGATGAATACGCATGCAAGCAGACAGGCACATCTACACATTCATGTCAGAGCGTGAAGATGAGAACGACGGCCATCTTGCCATACGAGTTTGAACCGCACTCGGAGTACAGTCCAATACAGTTGACTCTCTCTCACACTAACGTACATTTTCGATGAATTCATATGTGTTCATCTCTTTCGCACTTTCAACGCATGCGCCATTCTTGACTCTTTTGCGCCTCCGTTTTCATCATGTTTTGCTTCATTTTGCTTCATTTTGCATCATTTTTTATTTCATTTTATTCATTTTTTTTCATTTTTATATGGTATTCTGTTACTTTTCTCCTTGACACGCACCGCCGTTTGATTCGAAAGCAAATTCAAACTTTTGTGGATACCATAGACGTTCAAAAATATGAATGTATAGAAATTTACACAACTTTGGCTAATTCTTTTTGGACTGTCTACTATTATTTGTTATATTCCTGGTAAATAACTTTTTTCCCTTCAAGTAAATTAGTCAAAATTGAAGACGTTGCGTGACAAATAATGATTGCGTGACTGTAAGCCATGATGTAAATGCTGAGTTTTCCCAAATAAATTACCATTTGACAAGATGATTGAATAGGCTTTGAACATTTTTTGTTGTATTCAATATCGTCGCAGACTACGGATGCAAAAAAAGATAACGATATTGTCCCTGGATTCGAATGTATCGTTGGCTATATCATTACATGAACTGTAATAAATGTAAACTCGGTAGTTATATGAGTTAAACGGAAACTACACGTCGCGTTATCAATGCTGACATTTTTTTTCATAGTTGACTGACGCAAAACATTCAATAGATAAAAACTTGTAAGCAAACATATCAAAATCATTAATATGCATATTCTTTAATATTCATATTAACGATTTCACTTTCATTCATGAGTAAGATATAATAATCCGATTTGCAACGTGAAAATAAATATTAAAAATCAATACGAGACATCATTACATATATATACTTAATGTGATGATGAAATTTAATGAATTATATCGTTTCACATTGAAAATATAAATGATGCACAAATTAATTTAACGGACGTAAAACAACGCATAAACATTTTATCACCAGTCTATCATTTATGAAATATAAATATAATCAACACTTCCAATGAGGAAAAAAAATCATGACTTCTGTTTGACCTCTTCATTATTGATGAACCCAAATATCCATTTGACATGTACTGTTTATCAAAATATTTTTTTTTTCACACTTCGTGGTCATTATCATCTGTAAACATTTTTTTTGTCATTCAGTTGATAATTTTTATGGCCTATTTTCATGTAGAATTCATTTGGCAATTGAAAAAAAATCAAAGAATCGGAACAAGCAACTAATATTAATCACTGATACATTCATGCAATCAACGTTACCAATCACTCTATTTCATGGCGTTAACTTATCAGTTGAAATATTCATAATTGTGTATGCGAAATACTGCATTTATTCGTACATAATGTGATACGCAGGTATTATATGTAGTAATTGAAAATATAATTCGGCAGAATGTGATGGAATTGTAAACTAAATAAATAACACATGGCATTCGTCAAAAGGTCGAATAAATTGAAATAAATTGGGAGGAGATATTTGGATAATGATTTGAGAAATTGGATTTTTTCCTCAAATTTGCTATCACAGAAAATGTAAAAAAAGATAAATCAACAAAAATTCGAAAATATTGACAGTTATGGAATGATGAAATCTAAAACACAGTTGTATTGAAATTGTTTCACGAGGTCGTCAATCGAATGATATGGCATTAGTGATTGCAAGTCATTAATAAATTCTAAAAATTTTCCATAATACGTTGGCAATTTTTTCAATTTGTTTTTTAAATATATATTTTAAAAAGGTGTGAAGGACGAGAAAATGAATGAACAATCTGAAATTCGTGTTGTTCTCTTCTTCCAATAAAAATAAAAATAATATCTAAATTCAAGTATGAGAATTGTCATGATACATAACTGTTTGCTATACTTCCAATTCCGTGACTTGCATTCATGATCATTCTTATAAAAATTTTATCAGATCTGAAATCAAATTCTTTTTTTTCCATATAAATGATTTCGCTCGCCGAAAATATACATTGGAAATATTTGCAAATTCAGATGTTTGTTTTCAATGTGAGAACCAACAAGAAAACGAGAAAGAGTTAAGTAATTGTTTTAGTCGTAAAAAGTAACTGTGATAATACTTTGTAGCTTATTTCTTATTACTATAGAAGTAAAGCATTCACAACTGCAAGTAGATTGCTTGGACAAACTAAAAACAAAAGATACACGACAAATAGCTCGTAAACAGTTGGAAGTTGACGCAGTACGTAAGAAGTAAACACATGAGATGAAAATGAAGGAAAAAAAGTGCACAAGCGAAAAAGAAACGAAACAACTGATGAAACGAATATCACGGTGCATTTTATTCTCATTTTTATTTCTCTTTTCTCCACCCTTTCCTTTTTATTTTTTCTTTCTCCCCCTATCTCTCTCTTTCTTTCTCTCTTTCTCTCTCACCTTCCATTGCATTTCTCCATTAACCCTGGACGCTCCTCTTTCAAACTTACTGCATATTGATCTCATCGATCTCACCCTACCTCGTTCTCTCTATCTCTCTCCGAGTATGGCAACAAGACAGGCTCTCTATACCACCCTCTTATGTTGCGCTACATACACATACATTATTATTCTACAGGATGAATACAGATACGAAGCAAGAATGAAATCGAGAGAGCCGTCGCGTGTCCAAAGAATCGAGTAGTGTTGTCGTGATGCTCTCTCCTTGTATCCCAACAATAAAGCACTCAACAAAAGCCCACGCACAAGAGATAGGCCAGTCGAGAGGAATATATTCCCTCATACTAACTCTCATTTCCACAAGCCGTATATGAATACACACACACACAAACTTTTTGCACTTGTAAATGCATATTCCAAGTATATATAAAACGCATAAAATGTCGAGTAAGTATTTACCACCACGCGTGTCAAGTGCACTACAAACAAGCTCTGTCTCGTATTTTTTTTTTCATTCTCGTTTTTCACGTTATCCCCAACTATTGCTCATTCGCTTTTACTCTCACAGATTCTCTCTCTGTCTCTCTTTGTCTTTCTCTCTCTCTCTCTCTCTCTCTCTGTCTCTCTCTCGCACTCTTGTTCCTTCACATGTGACGGCAGACCAATAAAAAAGTTGCCTTTTGTTTGATAGCCAACTAAATCGACCTGCCAACCCCCTAATGCGTCATTACTGTCGGTCTTTACTGCTGCCTCGTATCATTTCACTTAGGTATATTGATATGGCAACGAGTTCCCGACCTCGTCCAACGTGAAACGGCATGCTTCCTCTCTAAATGTGCCCGAGTGACGCTCACAGAATCGCTTCACCGTCGCAACGACACACTCACCAAGTTATATTTTCATTTGTCATATCTACATATGTATATTATCTGCATTCGTTATTTCTGCTTACCATTCAAAGGCTTACTCTAATTTTTTATTATTTTTATCGTACCGTCATCTGTATATAGATTTCCCGATACGTTTGCGGTATCAACTGGCCACAAATTTCCACAACGATTTGGCAATTGATAAAATTCGTCCGAAATATTTTTATCATAATCCAGCGACATCGCTGCAAATTTCACAAAAATGCACTTTCAGCTAATGCGTCGTACCGAGGAAACAGTCGATGGACAACTGGGAATCCAACTGCAATTCTAACCCCACTATAGATTCAATCCACAACCCGAACTGTGTCCTTCACACCGACGAAAGAATAAAAAATATGAAGAAAAAAAATTCTGAAGATGTGGAAAAAAAATATTGGGCCCTAAAAGTAGGTATTTGTGACGATTGCGAGGTCACACATTGGTATAAGAAATAGCATAGCATAGGCGGCAATTGCACCCCGTCGTCGGGCCCTCGTTATATACTGCATATCCTCTTTTTACAATCGGTCTTCTCATGGTTATAGTGGAATCGCAGGTTGTTTCTTACTCTTACAGATTATACGACCCTTTTTGGGTACGTAACGTCATAAAATTCGGACCCGAGCGACGTTTATACAACTACAGTCACCCCGTTAAAAGTCTTTTTTTTTTCTTCTGAAGTATACGAATGCGTGTCATCTTTCCCTGACATTTAACAACCCTTGAGACCTTGTCCTTCCACATTGTGTTGTATCCCAATGGCGATTCGGTGCGCGTAAGATAAGCTTAAAAAAAAGCCACACTGTTGAAGGAAATTGGTGTCTTTTTAACAGGGAGCCTTGGAATTTTTTTCCTAGGTATTATTGCTGTGCGGACAATAGCACTAAAAAAGTCGGAAGGAAAATATGCCGTTGTGATCGAAACGATTGAATTCGTTACTCAAACACATTTTCAGTCCTTGAAATTTTTTAGTTCAATCCTCACAGATTTTTTTATCTCTTCTTTCGTCATTTTCACTTCTATTTTTCTATTTGAAGCGATGTTGTCAAGCAAAATCATGGATATGTGTCAAGTCACATTTTTTTTCTTCCAAACGGGAATGAAATGAGAACGACAGACAGACAACTGAATAACTCCTCAATCATGACGCAAAGATAAAAGTTTCATTCACCTGTACACATAAGCATAAAGAATTGTAATTGAATTACACCCCATCTATTGGCCAAGCACTTAATTACAGTCAACCTCTCACGTTTGCATTACTTTGTGATCCTTAACCCTTACCATAATAAACCACGCTATCATGATTCGCTCCGCCGATCCTTTTGAATATATATATATATATATATACATTTACACACATATGTGTGTATAGACAAACATACGTTTCCATATAGATTGCGGCTGTGTCAAAGTTGAAACGATATGTTGCATGCGCAAATTTCACGTTGCAATGTATTATTCATTCATTTGAATTTATCCCGTGTCATTATATTATTGATCGAATTTATATTCATCTAGTTATTAAAACTGAAATTCTCTTGCAATAGAATAAAATAAATGTTTGTCAATTAGCAAGTTATTTAGAAATAAGTGTGAGTGAAGAAAAAGTTAATAGATCGGATATACAGTTATTCATTACAGAATGACTGGAATTTATAGATGATATGTGATGGTGAAAACGGATGCTAGTGCAATAGTTAGGTATAGAGCGAAGCGAGTGCGAAGCTTTCCGCGCGGTCTATAACACGCGGGGCAGTAACTAACTGGATTCCAGCGGGTGCTATGTGGCTCCTATATCCAAGAGCCCATACCAGGGTACAATATGGGAAATCTATGGGCTCATATCCCACCGACCGAAACTGTACACTAGCCAAATGGACGCAGCAATAACGGCCCGTTAACGCTAATTCGTGGAATTCTGATTGACGACGGGCCACACAAGGGGTGCTTGCTATCTTCTCTCTCTCTCTCTCATCCGATGGTCCAATATCTGTATAGCTATTTGTATATATATATACATATATATGGGTTTGACTGCATGTATGGATATGTGTATATGTATGTGTGTCTCTTGGTTCCATTTTGCTCTACATAGAGTTCTGCATCCCACCCTTCTGCATCATCCTCCCTTGGCTTTCACCCTGACCAAACAGGGAGCTCAAACACCAGTCGATGCTGTGTTCAAACCTCGTTTTGGCCTCACAAATACACATACAGTTGTGTATTTGCAAGAGGAAGCATCGCTGTAATGGGGTGACGATCGAGGTACAGACGGAAGCCCAATGATAACCGTATACGTCTCCCTCATTCTCCAATATCATCTCCCTTCTGGTCATATTTCTCCACTGATACTTCGCACTGTCCATCTCCCATTGGACAATGCTATACATATGTATATACTGCAGTATTGAGGCTTCATCCCTATACTTAGTCTATACGGCTTGATTTAGCAGCAGGAGACATCCATATATATGTGTACATGTATATTTATATGTACATGTCCCCCTTCATTTCCGATGGACCCTCTGATGGTTACTACAATTCGATTAATCCCTCGTGTTCGTTCATGGTTTTGTGATCAGATCGATTGATGTGAGAAAAAGAAACGCCCACTCAGTAAATATAAATTTTGTTAATTGCGATATTCTGTAAGTTATTTTCGTATAAAAATAAAACAGAAGATTTCTAACAAAAGTTTCGGAAAAAAAAAGAAATTTCCTTCAATATAATGAATGTAAGTGACATGAAAATGTGTGAATAGGAAAATTTGGACAAATACATCGTTCATTGTGATTTTGCATATACTCAGACAAATCTTGCTAGGAATGAATCAGAATTGTTTTGCATTATTGAAAAGGGTCATGACCCTCTTCTGAATATTGGCAGTTATCATATGTATCATGAAATCGTTGAATCTTGTAAAATAGTGAAGGTATTGATGACTTTATGCCACACAAATACATTCAAAGAGACGGTAGATCGCAAACGAGAAACTGGTTTACTCCAAAATATTTTGAGGTGAGAAAAGTGAATTAAAATGATAATAAAAACGATGCATTAAATATGTGACAGATGTTATAGCGACCATAGAGTATCTAAATAAGTTATAATAGTTGATTCACATTGAAACATCAATTGGAATAACCCATTAACATTTAATAGACTGTTTTTTTTTCGCACAATTTTTCTTTTTCATGGGCCTCGGAAACATTATTATTGGAAATTAATTTATTGAATTCGTAAATAAATTTTTGCTCTTTTGAATGAGATCATCGGTTGTTTTTAAATGGATCTTTGCCCTAATGAGTTTTGCGTGTAAAAAAGCCATTCAGTTGAGACCCGCGCACACGTTTAACTGCAATTTCGTATTTTATTTATGAACGTGCAATTATCACGCAGGCTTCGAATCATTATCGATGAACAGAGCGGCAACAGTAGCCGTATCGTATGTTGTTTTATGAACACAAAATTTTTATTTTATCATCTCCATTTCCATTCTCATTATTTATTAATATTGAAAGTTTCATCTATTTTTTTTTCACATGCTACGCTATCTCGGGTGGGTTTATTTTCTTAATGATGTTTTGGTTGAGGTTCGAATAGTAAGTTCAACGTGCGAGTTTTGTCGCAGAGTTTATAAACGTTGAGAAGAATGAGAGATAAGAATTCAGCATAAGAGACGCGATGAATTCGAAGGGAAGGCGGACTGGACGTGCGCCTAAAATAAAGGAAAATCAAAAGAAGACTGGCTGGACCAGTCCACGCCATTTTGAAGTTCGTGCGGAGAATGCTACAGCACGATAGTTTTGTGAGCAGCAACACTGCATTCATGAAGTATGAGCTTCAAACCCAACCACAAATTCTCACATCCACATGCAATTTATAAATAACTTTCAAAATGTTTTTCGAATGGGTAATAAAACAATATTTGTGTAGGTGCCATTTTGTGGTGAACGTTTAAGCGTGCGCGACTCTGTCGGAATCGTTACGAAAAAAAAACCATGGGAAAAAAATTATTAATCCACCGCGTGGTCGTAGCGTAACCGGCAATTTTGGGATTGCCGCCGGCTGCAGATTAGGACTCGTAGTAGCTGGTAGTAAGTGCACCCCTATCACCGAATATTGCTGGATAAGCGACTGGACCCAATTAAAACGCTAATAACAAGCATCGCTCGACAAACCACAAACGTAACCATTGATCTCACTCAACTTTTTTATTACAAACTTGTGTTTATATTTTCGAATGACTCGGAAACAACTTCATCAATAGTTTATAAACTTTGATACAACTTGATTGTGTTTTATTTCGATGCCGTGTAAAGAATCCAACGTGACGAGAGTGCTAATTAATGCCACTGATTCGTGAGAAAAAAAATAAAACAGGTTTCAACATTTATTATAGTGCGTCAATTGATTTTAAATCTGTCAATGATTATTCTATTCATTCAGTGTAGTTCCCTCTGCTTGCTTTGTTCAATTTCAGTAAGACTGACATCGTTTTGAGACATCAAAATGCAGTTTGCACTAAGTATTCTATCGAGTCATGACGGCCCGACACTTTTCTTTGGACAATACTATTGAAAACTCGCCTTTTTCATGTCATTGTGGTTAATTGACCTATGACTAGAATTTGTCAAACGACCACCAGGGAAATCGTGGGAGTTTATCGATTCCCATAATGTGAAAAAAGAGACAGAAAAAAAAAGGAATATGTGAGATTCAGGAACGTGTAGATATTCTAAGAAACGCTGAGTAAGTTATAATGTTTGACTGACCGACGGATCGCGCAATTGAACCAATTTCCGCTTTCTTTTCACTTCCTGTGTTTGTGCAACATTCGAAATCCAATGTTATATTCAAATTTTGAACATTCTCAATCGTCAGCAATATTATTTATATAAAAATAAAAGAGAGAGAATAATAACGACTGGAAATTCAGGTGGCAACGATGATATTTGACACAAATGTCTTGATGCGATAGTGAGTTTTATCCACAGATATAGACAATCCCATTAACATCTGACTCCTTTTTCACGTTAGCGTCTACAGTTCTCGCCACCGTGGCAAATCTTGGATTTTATGAACTGCGCGCACACAAGGAGTTTTCTGCTTAACACTCTCACAAATGTCATCGGGCAAATGTTTCACCATCCAATTATTACCCTGACCTACAGACATGGCATGCGGCCTTTTCCTTCAATGTTTTTTCTGACAAAACGACTTTTTGTCATCGTCTAAGACTTTTTGATGTTTCTGGAACCATGCCACATTGAAATTGAATGTACGTGCGTTATTACTTCATTGTCACAAGTGGTTTTTTTTATCAGCATAATTCATCTTGATGGAATTGCATTAATTGCATTAATTACAATGAATAATGAGAGTATATCAGTTGTTTTGACTCACGATTATTCAAGTTGCAATAATTTAAAACAGTGAATGGTGGAAAGTAGCCTGACTCAACACTGCTTCGTCGGCATGTTCACCTCCCAAGGTGCGGGGGCGAGATGATTGTAAAGATAGGAGGGCTGAAAATCGCCTGCGTACGTGCAACGTGAGCCTTGCAATATCGCGCCGTGACTCCTAGGTTCACCCTGGCATACGCTTGGACTCTACACTACACAAATGCATTTATCACAACTAACATGGGCATACATCGACTGTTGGGTACCGCGCGCTTCCAGTTACAGTCACGCGCGTGCTATGAAAATACGATTCCCCAGTAAATTTTCAACTTCTCTCTCTCCTCTCCTTCCTCTTTTACTCGTTCATCAAATCCTATACCGGTTGCTCATTATTTGTCTAATCAATATCAGATAATATTTCTACTTTATCGTTGAATAATTATCGTAACATTCTTTCATTTGAATTCAAGTATTTCATTCTTTTGCAACTACTTATTAAAATTATGGCAGAAGTACTGAACTGTTGCGTTTTAGAAATATTGTGATTCATAACGGAGCGCGTTTTGATGCCACGTTCCGGGTTAATCATCATAAAAAGTTATATTTGTACGGGAGTATGTTCAAAATAATTTGATTTGTCGATGAGATTATACAATATATTCAAGCATCATTTGGTCCTCGAGAAAATAGACTAGAAGCGGTTCAGTCTATTGCACATTTGCCAGATTAATGTCAAGCAAAATATATAATTATAAATATTGCTTAGTTTTATTGTCTAAATACACTAACACTGTCCGCACTTTGAAGTATATGCATACATCCAGAAAAAAAAAGTGAAAAAAAAAGAATTCATGGAGGCTTTGCAATGAATAATTCAGGCGTGCGAAGCTGCACAGCGGACCATCGGCTGAATTCACTGGTGAATTTTTGTTCTCTTCTTTTTTTCTCATTCTTCCTTTACCTCCTATTTCTCCACACTCCAAAGTTCTTCCACGTCCATTATTTTTTTT
The DNA here is from genome assembly GCA_030523045.1 of Meteorus cinctellus. Classification (NCBI taxonomy): domain Eukaryota; kingdom Metazoa; phylum Arthropoda; class Insecta; order Hymenoptera; family Braconidae; genus Meteorus; species Meteorus cinctellus. Next base: position 111,122 of record JAPYZF010000139.1, read on the forward strand.
AGGGAGGGAATTCTTGCACGCATTCACGTTGGCAGTTGTAAATCACGTGTGTAACGTTGGTTATACTGGACTTTATTCACCAATGAAAGCCAGAGGGATGAATTACACTCTCTTTGCTTTATTATATTGGCTTTGTCTTCATCCATGTCCGCTTCCCCTGCCTTTTTTTGTCTTTGTTTTTTTTTTTTTCATCGCATAGTCCATTTAATTTCACCCTTTAATTCGCATAAGCACTATTAAATATACTTCTAAGAAATTCATGTATTGGAACATGCATGTATCTATATTTTTTTCCTATATTTTCGTAGCTCAGCTGTTTACTCTCTGATCCGTTTGCCAACTGAATAATTTAAACTCAGAGTCTTGTGAGCATGCAGTGTCTCAATGGAACATAAACACCCTATTTTCGTAACGTGTTGCTCATAAATAAATTTGTCTGGTTGGTGTTTTTTTTCTTTCTTTCTTTTTTTTTTCATTTCTTTCCCTCAGCAGAAAATATTCCTTCACATTAATGACATTTATTAACATACTCAAAAAAGGCTTGAATTATATTTGGTTATCGCGCAACTTGACAGAGCATACAGCAGATGAAACTGATTCTCATACAAAATGCTCAAGGATGCCTTGCAAGTTTCATAAATAATCGATTGGCAATATATTTCTCCTTCATATATAAACATTTCATCATATATATTCAGCAAAGATATAAAATAAGTATTGGACAATTTTCAAGTATACCTTACGGCATAATCTTCATTTATGCTGTGGCAAGATGAAATTGATGAGACTGGGCTCCACATATTTCATGCAATTGCAGATTATGAATCTCATTAATTTCCAATGTTTGTGCTACCGACAATTTTGCTGATGTTGTTCCAAAGTAAGTCCAACCATGTGTGTATGTGTAAACAATAAACATTTGACATCGTCGGTGTAGCTAACTCAGGTGCACATATTTGTGTAAAGGAAACGGGTCAGTAGCTCTCATATGTCTTTTGTTTACTTGTTGAAACCATATGGGCAATAGACCTTGATATATGTTTAAGCAGAAGATATATGCTGTAATATCGCGTGGTCGAAGGTAAGTCCGGATCATATTCTTAACGAGAGTGCTTTACGACTTTAGAGGTCCTTTATCTACGGCGGCGTTGCGTTGGCGTTATCCGAGCCAAAATGGAGGGGCTACAAGAAGGTATATGTGCAGCGAATAAGAATAAATAAGAGAGGGAGCAGTGGCCAGGATAAGAGTGTTTTGTATACGTTGATGTATCCCGCACTCAGCCACGCTATGCATGCCACGTCATTCTTATATTCTTTGTATAAAATTGTATTTATATTAATTGTATACGTACATGTCATCTATCTTATACTATGTGGCGAAAGTATTTTTATATATTCGATCTTGACCATATGAGGAATTTATAAATATTCATCTTGCGGTCGACGAATTAATTGAGCAATCATTATTAACATTCAAGCGGCAAAGTAATTATCTTTCTTCGTCGAATTTTATAGATTTCAGGAAATAATTCATCACATTGTTTTGACATTTTCGTCTTGTAATGCATTTCTCTATAAAGATTAGGGTGAATGCACTCTGCTTACGTGCATACGGATAGGCATTATTTGCATTTGGCCACATGAGCTTGGCATACACAACGTGTGGTTGTGTCGCAGGATATTTATATGTATGCATATATACACATGCATCCGTGTGTACACGGTGCAAGACTTTGCGTTGAGCTTTTTACCAATGCGCCCAAGAAGGGAACCAGCCTACGTGCGAGGCTCAAGCCGACAGGACATTGCTCACGACGCTCCCTCAACTCTTCAGAAGAGAAAACTATGTTTTTTCCTTCTCCAATCAAGGGTTGTGGGGGTAATCGTTGTGCTGTTGTATTTTCGTTATCCACACTCTCCATTTATTCTTCATGTTCATATCTATCTATATACATTTATATAACAGGCTGCGTATATCTATCATTCTCTATCTTTCTCCGTCTTTTTCTCTCCCTATCTCTCGTCTCTTGGTCAGTCGTGTAATCGGAGACGCACAGTCGCCATTATGTGCGCGTAAACCATTACTAAGATTACATTATATAGTAGATTGAATTAATTTCATATTAATTAATTTCTCTCTTCAAATTTTAACCTTTTTTTCATTTTGCTTTTAATTTTGTCTCTCATTTAATTCTATTGTTATTTAACTAAATGTATGAATACGTTGGTTGCACTCAGGACATCCAACGAGAAAGGTTTTCTGAAAGTCTTGTTTGTATAATGCATTCTCCAGTTTTTTCTTCCTCAATAGAATTATTCTGAGACCGCAGTGTTTTTTATTGTCTTATTCGCTACGCACTTATATATATGTCCATTTGCTCATCAACATTTTTCATTTTTCTGTGTGTCTCCATCAGTCACATACTATTTTGTTTTGTCTTTTTTTTTTGTTTTTATTTATGAACTCGCGTATTCTATATAATGTTTTACCACTCGAACCACATGTGTGTGTGGGACGAATGCGTGGTCTGAAGGATATGCCTCTTGGGAAGCTGAGCGACACAATGCGCTAAAGAATTCACGCGCGAACTTCATTCGCTCTATATATATCGGGGTTATTTCCTAATGCTGGCCAGCCAGGGGGTTCGAGTTTACGATGTAATAAAAACGCCGTCACCGAGACCGCACCAACGAGAAAACGCCTTATGCGGTATGGCATAGAGAGTTGGCCGCAACAGAACAGTAGAGAGTGGGGTGTGTTACTGGTGCAAACTCGCTGACTGCCACTTCGGAGTAATGGATTCACACGGCTATAAAATTAGAGGCTCGAACAAATTTACGATCGTCGATGTGCGGTATTATATAGTGTAGTAACCACTTCAGAATGGCTCAAAGGATTTTGACGGCTAGCACGCGTCGCAAGAGGTCGCAAAGCATCATTTTATATTTGATGTCTCTAAACGGATCAACTCAATGTCATATATGAATATATATATATATATATCTATATATATACACATATATGTTCTCATTAATGGGAAGTTATGTCAGATAAACTGGAATTTGTTTACATAAATTGATTTCTTACGACTCGGTAAAAAGTCGCATGAATAGAAGATAAATTCATCATAATTTTATACTTTAATGCAACATAATATCAATATCATTAACCGTCAATTAATGCTGTTATGATGAGGTACATGCATTGGGCAACTGATTTTTGACTTCCTATTGAGGTGAGGTGCTGATGTGTTATCTAGGATATTTCCCACTTCTACTTTTTTTAGAACTTTATTTTGATTTCATTGACGCTATTCTAAACAATCAACATCATGACTACACAAATGTATCTCCTTGAGACATTGACCTCCCCAATTGCAATGGTAACATAAGAAGACCTGACCCCAAAAGAAAGAAATGTACACCAATGAATATTAAATACTTCTCAACCAATAGGGTGTAAAATTCCTCCGAACGAGAAGATTTTCGAGACATCAAAATTTGCAGCGAATTCGTTAAATCAAGTAGTCTAGTATTGCTCCTACTATCACTATGAAAAATTAAAGTCCTAAATGCAGACTAGGATGAAGAATTGAAGGTAGAAAACCATCCATGGTTTTGAAGATACATTACTAAGAGTATCTATAATGTATTTAGATTTAAATTATAGGGTTTCGCGTTAACTGAATAGTATTGTCATGATTTCTATATAGAAATGGAAAAAATTCGGCCGTTTGTTCATTGATTACTTCCGAACAGATAATGTTGGGAGAAGTATCGGTTCAACCTAAACTTTTAATTTTAACCTTATATGTGGCTCACAGTTCCACGTGATTCTTCCATCCTGATCACTTCACGGTTTATCCAATATTTCAGTATTGCACTCTATGGGTATGATTCAAGCTCATGAATTATGCCAAGCAGATCATATATTTTAATATGCGAATTGTACCGTGTGGAAGAATAAATATAATGGCACGAAACACACACAAAATTTGACTGTTACCCAAGCAAATCGATCCCTACCGAAAAATAAATCAATTCAAGAGTTAAATTAAAAATGTGACATCTGAAAAATGGAGTAGTTTTGTCTATGGTTGATATACATACACACAAAAACAAAAATAAAGTATATAGGTATATAAATGATGGTGGTGATGGTGGTAGTGCACCGTGAAAGCATTATGGCCGCCGCTCTCTGAGTTTAGGAGGGTCGACAAATATATATATATATACCACATATCTCTTTTTCTTTCTATCTGTAGTGTTCCTCTCTTTCTCACCCGGCCCCTCAGGGCTACGGATACACACGCTGTATAGTTGGAATGAGACGATAGCCATTCATCTTCCCCCACTGTACTGTTTCATATTCCCCCTTCGACACGTCCCCCCAGGGCCCACCCCCAGCTCTTCCTAAACTGTAGCCGCGCTGTTGCGACCCACAGTGGCCATACCAATATACACATTTATATATATATATATATATATATATATATATGTGCGTGTATGTATGTATGTATGTATGTATGTATGTATGTATGTATGTATGTATGTATGTATGTATGTATGTATGTATCTATGTATCTATGTATGTATGTATGTATGTATCTATGTATGCGTGTGTGTATATATGCATAGACGTCTCCAAGTGGTAAGGGGAGAAGCCCTTTCGTCCTCTGGCTCCTTTCCCTACAACTCGTCGCTTCTTGTCCAACTCGATTTTATACACTCTCATACACACATAGAGAAGAATTTCTTGTGTCCACATCAGCGACGTTGAGATTGCTTTTTGTGAAAATACTATTATTATTATTATTATTATTGTTGTTTGGAAATTGAGAAAGTTTGCAATTTATGATGACGAGGAGTAAATTTAATCCCACACACAAACACATATCATACAAATTCATCTGCGAAATCCGTAGATCTGGATTATCCGTCGTCATCTGCATATTTATGATTTTCTGGGTAAATATATATGTATGTATGTGTGCTTGTGCATGTATGTATGGATGAGGGTGAATTAAAAAATTTCAGAGTACGCTCGACGAATTGCGTAGGACGCGATTACTTTTGCTACCTCTGTTCTGCGCGCGACCATATGCACATGCGTTGTATGCGTGATGTATGAAAGATAAAATATGTTACCTCGTTATAAACTAACTGGAGGGGAAGCGCAAAACTTCTTGATGCAAATCTGTGTATATAGATACAGATTAAAAGAGACACTGATTGAGAAGTGTATGCCTAATTTAGATTGTGCATGGTGGAGCATTGAAGAAATGTTGAATTGTTGTGAGCGACGTAAATGGATGAATAGTAAATAAAAATGAACGTGTCTTGATGTTGCATGCGTGTACGCGTTATATAGCAAGTATGATACATACTATATGAATATATGGCATTGAGTTTAGTAGATTTTACGAACGTCGCCCCCGCAAAATCCAATCACGTTGCAGGATGAATAATGTGTGCATTGGCAAACCAATGTGCGCGTCTGACAAACTAAATTGGAATCAGCCATTATATTTGGTTACAGTTATATATGATAGCGTGCACTTCAATTTTTTTTTTCTTTATTTTTTCCGTTTTGCTTATTTATATATTTATTCATATTTTCGTTGTTGTCAGCGCATGAGGGAAAGGAACAATGAAGTTTTGTGTTGCGTAGCGCAGCGAATTATTTGTTTTCCTTTTCTTTGTAAACAATGGAGGTCACTAAATTTCAGATAAAACACCTCTTCATCTTCTCTTTTTCCCTTCTTTTTTTATTTCCACTTTCCCATTATACTAACTCATTCCTATTTTCAAGGAGGGGGAGAAAGTCTTTCTGCTTCACTGCTATCGCGCTTTATCACTACACTTCGGAGATCCCATGAGGAATGTAGTCTCACGTTCTCGATTTTTTTTCTTCCATTTCTACAATGGCAAATCGAGGTTGTGGTTTATCTTTTTCTCATTTCGATGCTACACAATAGTCAGCATTTTGTTGTGATGGTATATGGCGAGACGAATTAGCTTGGAGCTCGGTGTAGTTACTTTTTAGGTAAAAATTTGACTCCCCATATTGGCGATGCACCACAACAGGAAGCCCTAGACTACACCTGTGCGTGAAGGAGCAGACAAAAATCTATGATATTTTTAAAAACTAGATGAAATATTCATACATTCGTAATATATCTACAACAATCTAGTGTGTGAATGAATGTTGTCTTGTATGATTTTCATCTCCCGCAAATGGCTGCGTATACCACTTTTTATTGCGTTTAATTGCTCATAAAAGTCAACTGTGAAATCTTACCAATGAAACAGTGATGAGTTGATGTTAGTAAATGAATCATTGATCTCGACGTTTTCTTTTCTTTCATAGTATTAACGCGGATTCTCAAATAAATCATTCCGCAAAAATAAGAAATCAAAATGAATTTTATGATATTTTCACATACATTCATGAAAAATAAAGAATGTGTAAGAATTGCGGCGTGCAAAAATAAATAGACGAGGAGATCGGTTTCATACACCTGCAAAATGATCGTACGGCCATTGATTAAATCACAATTGGCCGATTGCCAGTTATGTTAGTGTGTGTTAGAGTAATGACGGACTAGCAAATTGGCCACTCATCGAATAATAGCGGTGACGTGACATGGTAAAATCGAAGATCTTTGTTTACAAAAGATTCGTCAATATTCCTGAGCTCTTCTGAGTTGAAATTTAACAGTTCTGCAACATATCAATGACTTCACGTAATCCTATTTTTTACATATATTAATGTATTAAGTATGTATATAGATTTTTACACCCAATACCGTTCATGATTTTGGGAATTATGTGAGATAAACCGTTACATGTGGGTATGAAATCCGGCAGCCATCATCTCGTTTTGATTCCTCGAATGAAAGAAAATAATATTGGAAAACCGGAAATTGCGTATTCCCCTAGAGCGTGTATATGCAAAAATCCTCAACTTGTAATAATTTTCCACACAGAGCAGGTGAAAAATTCGTTCCTATACGTAAATGTTTACAGCGAGAAGAAATTGATAATAGATCGGAATGCATGAATAAGGATATATTTACATATAATTCTGAAAATCGCATGTGAAACTATACCATAACTCTCACCAGTATGGTGAGAGATTCAGAATTCCTGCATAAATAGAATGAGATTTTTCCAAGTTATTTGTATAAAAATGTTGTGACATCGTTTATGGAGTTTTCCAAAAAAAGTGACAATATCAGTACAAAAAAAAATAATAAGAATAGAAGAAAATTTACTATTTACTCTTTTATACATTTCCAACGATTTTTCCCAAGTATATTCAAGCGTGCTATCAAATACACATATATCATCGATCATCCGTGTTTGGTCGTTATTTTCCAGTTGGTTTTCCACCTGCAATGGGCGCAGTTTAGTCAACATTCGGAAGCCATACCATTTTATCACAGCCATTCAAACCCCATTGGCCGTGCAACGGAGATACCGCACGTATCTATACCAACGTATCTATGTGTTTATACATATATATATATATATATATATATATATATATTGATAGCGTCTGGTTCGCATCGCATGTGTATACCGGGTGAGTATAGAAGTGAACTCTCATGTTAATGTGAATACAATGACAATAATGATGGGATGGTCTTGATGATCGAAGATTCTCTACAGTAGTAAAATCAATGGCGATATTTCATAAAAATGGTAGATTGATCGTAACTCTGAAATTTCCACAGAAGCATATGCAGAGTTTCAAGTGAGATAACCCACCACATACTTCGATCAATTGCAAATATCACAACCTTCAGCTATAATGTTCCAAAAAAAGTGCATACATTAATGAATGATCTTTATATTAAGATAATTTATGTAAATAATAAAATATCGACAAATGATGAATGATTCAAGTGCACAAAGCTTTAATTTAATTATGTTATGCTCGAGTAAAGATCTATGCATGAAAAAAAAAGAAAAAAAAAATAGTTGAACACAGATGTCTTTTCTCTCTCATCAGCCATTATAGAGTGGCAGTAATAGACTTCACGAGAGGAACGATCTAGCCAAGGTCAACGTGTCGGTATGTCCGAAGCTCGCGCGGTCCCAAAAGGAAGGCTAAAAACAGAGCGGCCAAGAAGCGACTGATGGTGTATGGGGATTTTGACTAAAAACTGTGCAGAGTTTATATGAGGCCGGTGGCAACCCATGCATTGGATGTGTTATCTATTTCCTATCAATCGAATACTGGAGCGAATCATAAGAAGTTATTAGTGATATAAAGCATAATCCATTATTGTTAGTTGTAACACAAGTTCCCATGTTCCAAGAATATCTGGTTGATTTTTCACCAAATATAACAGTACAATTGATCTTTTGTTTGCTCATTATTATCATTATTGTTCCATTTGGCTAATGCAACATGCAAACAAAAATTCCATTTGAGCCTGCCACTGCATGAGTAGAAATTGAAGACAGAGAGATTTTAGTTGGCCAATCGTGGTACAGCAATGGTCGTCCGGAAAGGCAAACGACAGTAATATATATATACGGAAAGAAAAAAAGATATTCTTTTTACTCGTGAGCACATCAGTGGACCAACCCTAAGGCATACTGAATATATACATGTACGTATAACATCACCACCCTCTGTCACTCGCGCGAATTCTTCCGGTTTCCGGTCGCCGTTTGAACATACATAATTGAATACTAGTGGCACGATCTGTATATACATCTTGGCGTATATATAGAGACGGAACAGAGTGGATTTGAAAGTAGTGGATATTCATGCGTCTCGACAACACAAGATGAGAGAGTACAGTAGAGAAGCCATTTGTGACTAAAACGGAAACCGGACGCGCGTCAGTAACTCTGTTCCATCTATGAGAACATGCCACGTCAGCGGGAGTCAATTCCGTTATGTACCTTTAGATCTTATTGTTTTTCTCTCACTCATCTTCATTGCTCCCTTTTATAATGACAAAAGCATTGTCATATTTATCTGTGCAGCCCTGGATGTCCGGATTGATATGTATATATATATTGGTGAAGGCGCGCTGAACAAAGAAAAAAAAAGATATAATGTTTCTGGAATAAATTTTTGTGGTAAGCGGGTGAAGAGAGGAATTATTACGAGCCATTGAGCATTGATTGGTACTTCCTCATGCTGTATTCAAGAGTAATATCGAATGGTACAGCAGTACAACAATGAAATTTCTATGAAACGAAATATTTCCTCAACAATTTCATTTGACTGCCACTGACCACAAACTATATCCGTAACGTTTGAACATATAAATGATCGTACGAGAATTAAAAAAATACTTAGGTTCATTGGTAAAAGGAATATTACTTTCCGCCGATATACTTTTCCACATGGAACCGTATATGGGGATGAGAACAAATGAGGGATATATCGTTTGCTCGACGGTGTATGGTATATATAGGTGAACTTAAAGCCACGGACTGAAAGGCACACAAGCATTTACGCCAAACTAAACGACGCAAATAGAGAACAAACAAAGCTTGGGTACACACGGTGACATTGGAAAGGATATAGTGACTGAGGAAGCGAGCAAAGAATGAGAGAGCGAGAGAGAGGATGAGCAAAAGAGTGGCTAGGGGATACGGGGATAGAAAAAGGGAGGAAATGGCGCGCGTTAAGGAGAAATGGCGCGGAAACTTGGGATAGTGACGGGGCAATGGGCTGCTCCGGACTCTCGATCCAAAAAACTCAAAGCGTTTGTAGGAGGAGTGCGCGCCAATGTTCCGTTTTTTTCCTTTTCCCATTCTTTTCACTCTTTTTTTTTTTTCTTCTTTTTTATTGACCTCCTCTTATTCCTTTCTACATATTTCATTTGTATACGTATATACATATCATAGAGTATATGGGAACATGTAACAACGACGGAAATCGAGCGTGAGCAGTGACCATGCAGAAGAAAAGTAGCGAGAAGAAAAGGGCTATGTGTGGTGGTTCAATACTGGGACGGGGTTTTTCCTCTATGACATTGGCGAATGGACGTCTCTTTATCTTTGGAAAAATGTCAATTGACCAAAGGAGACAAACGCATGGATAGAGCTTGAACGATATGGCCGATCCTAACGCGTATTTTCTTCTCTGGTTTCAATGGACCGCAAGTAACAGTGTTCAGAAAGATATTTGTAGCATCTAACGCAAACTGCAAACATTGTGAATCACATCTTTTCGGATTTCAACCTCGACAAGCCTCTCATGAAGTTAATTGCTAAAATAAATGAGTCTCACTTTATTTATGTACATAGATAAAGTGTTAAGGGTCTCACAGAATGGTGATAATGCTTCCTGGTAGTTTCTCAATCTTCCCTTTGATATCCATCAGTTACTCTCAATATCATCTATCAATTATATAATTCCATGTTTCCTTTCACATAAGTGAACTTTACATTTACTGATCCGACGGCTAAGAATAAATCTTTTTATGAATGATGTTGTGGGTCGGTAGGATAAATATGTGCTGGCATCTAGCGGAGTTTTGCTCAACTTCTGGCCGAATAGTCATACATTAATGTTTACATGAACCATTTACCACGTACCCTAACGAGAGAGTTTCCAACAATATGAATTAATGTATGAACTGTTCTTAATCGTAGTATGTGTTCTTATTATTTTTGGTAAAATCATTCATGTGATACACTGTGAAGTTATTTATCTCAATTTGAGTCAGCAAAACATTCCATACTCCTTCTAATATTGCAATAACGGTCAAAATAGGGAATGGCATGTTTATCGCGTTTCAAATCAAAACTGTTGATTTAGACAGAATTTACAGAATTACTATTAATGCATATGCATATGTTTATGTTGGTGAAATGTGAAAAATTAAAGTTTTAATTCAAATTACGGGACTTTGGCGTAAATGATGCAACGCAACTTGTTACCGTAATACATAAACAAAAGTCAGTCCAATTTTCTGAATGCATGAATTTATTATAATGAACACGAAGCAGAAGGAGAAAAAAATTGAGGTGACCGATACACTGAGGTCGATTGGATTTTTCAAGTGTAAACTTTGTTATGTGTTAAATTATAATTTACGATCCGACATACGCACCAGAGAGTAACGGAAATATAACAGAGTCAAAGGAAGAACGAGCGCGAGAGCGGGTATCTATATAGAGAGCGATAGCGGGAGACAAGCCGTCGAAGACGGGGGACTCATAACGAGGCGCCATGAATGGCGATAGATTGAATTAAGATTGCACGGGCTCTTGCGAAATGAGCCAATTATGAATTAATTGCGCGCCACCGGTAGCATTATTAGAGTTTTAATATCCGATTATGTCTTAACAACACGTATCACAAATACACAAGCTGCTATTCCGCTGATATTCACACATTTGTCTCACACTCATACAAATACAACATCAATTGAATATCATTTTTATTTCATGTCCAAGTCGTTAATATAAAGTTTATTAATGCTAAACATTTAAGAATGTATAGAAATTATTGTAATATTTTATTATGAAACAGTGAAGCATTGCCATTCTTTATATTGGGAATATTTCTATCTTTTACATGAGAAAATGATGTCATCAGAGACTGCATTTGGAAGTGCATAGCAGTTATTTGACATCATTCGTACTTCGATATCAGTTTTTTCGAGGTTATCACCATGCCATGAGAAAAGGACCAAATAAATCTGGCATCATCAATTATCAATCATTCATATTTCTTTCATTGATAAAATACTATTTATATCTATAAGCTATCCCGGAATGATATAATGATCTCTAAATTTAGAATCCACATTGGTGACACAATTTCTTTTCCTTCAGTGTTAAATATCCATCTCACGAATTTCTGCACAGCAACTCGAGTGTTCCCATCTTGAAAAATTTTTTTCTAGGGGGACTAACAGTAGGTTGTCTGTGATCGTTACATTATGGTGTTCCATATGATAACCTTGTCATAAATTCCATCTGTCTCAAGAAGGAAAACTTTTCAAAACAGAGGGATTGGAGCGCATGGTTGTTTGTCCTCAATATGCTTTTGTGTATAAAGGGGTCAAGTATTGTTTGTCAAAGATGTGAAGATGAAAAAGAATTTTTTTCTTTCACGAAGGACAGACAGGACCTCATCGGTTTCATAGTACTCGGTGTGGTACATTGTTATTCTCGCACTTTTATTGCGGCCACAACGGTGAGGTTGTCTTGTTTTTTTTTTCCCTCTTCTGTATTTTTAGGTGTCTGCCTTCCCTTCCTATTGCTCTCTCTCTTTTTATGACCATCCGAACGGGTGTTGGCGACTTTTACAACGAGCCATTTATTGCATTGTTGAACTCGTAAAAATAGGAGAACAAATCCAAATGATGCGCAAGGTCATGGTATCGTTGGATAATATAAATTATTAACCACCTCCGTATGTGCATACATTATTCGTGAACTCGTATTCATGATGGTTTCTTACCTTTTGATAATAAAATAAAGTGAACAAAAAATATATGGGAATGAAGTGGTGAATCACCATTATGAAATGGAGTGCCTCCCTCGAAGTGATGGAAAGATACAATAAAAATCAACGATTACCGCCCCTTAGGGGTAAGAAACTCCTAAAATTTTTTCACATTCAATTAAAAATTTCTTCGGACTTTATCACGCATGCATACATAGTACGAACAATAAATAGAAGCAGATAAAAACGATAGAGAGAAATAGGTGCCAAGAGAATGCGGTTGTTTGGTTGCATTATTTATGAAAGCACGTAGCTAAGCAGAGCACCGAGATTTCAGCTGTGCCAACACCACATAGTCAGAACGTTTATCGGTGTTGAAATATTGGATGTAGGCATTTGCCGACGGCACGCGCTTCTATAGTATCGATGAAACTTCTCAACCTCTTCTATCCCGTGTGCAGGAAACTCGAAACGCTCTTCAGAGCCAAGTAAACGACATGATCTTAGTATAGGTTTATATTCAATGTTGGCATTGCATGCGACAGATGAGAAAAGCAGACCAAGTGTAAAGAGACATACAAGTTCATGACATGGTACATAAAAGTATTTTCTCATGTTCTATCGAAATTGATGTATACATATGCTCTGAAGTTATTGATATATCAATAAAGATAAAATCAAAATGTATCGTGCATCTTTGTAGAGTTTGGTCGTACGTGCCAATAGAAATATCTTAACAAAGAATACATATACGTACACGAAACAAACTCAAAGAAATATTTACATGCATCTGTAAATACTAAAATGAAAAAAGAAATAAGCAAACAGACAAATATGAAAAAACAAAGAGGAAATGAGTGTGGTGATCCAAGCCGAAACACAGTTAAAGGCCACCAGCCAATGCACCGACGTTCGACGTATACACTTTGCCGCGGTGTATAGCGCAACATGGCTGCATTGCCCATCGGTTTCTGGCAGCAATGGCCTATTTCACTTGAGTGCATGACCCATTTCATAGAAAGGCTGCGGTGAATTTAACCTCGTCTTCTCTCCAAAGAGGTGCAATCGCTTATCACATATCTACGAGGTATGTATACGAATGTGACGCATTCATTTTCATTTTCTGAAGCTCCAGTCATACTTTTTTTTCTAACTTCAAGATAAATATTCTGATGTAACAAACCTATTCCTTACATCTCTGCAATATTGAACAACTCTCCCTAATTAAATCAATATTTCTAGTTGAATTAGTGAAGTGCGTTTGTAGTAAATCACAATCCAACCAATATTACAGTGTGTTGTTGCCCACACACATCGAAAAGAGTGCTTATATATCGATGATATACATAGCTAGCGGTCGAGGGATGTTTACATGTATGGACAAGCTGTAATATATATATGTATATATATATATACATGTATGAATATGCGTGGCGACAATTTTGTGCGCTCACATAGGACACGAGCTATAGTATGCGGGACTTGGCCGCACTTTATGGGCAACATTATCCAGACATTACCTGGTTAGAGTTGTGCACCTATTTCCAACATATTCTCCACTGCTACCCTTCATGCATCGTATTCCACTCTTCTCGGTTTCAGCTTCTCTCTTCTCGCCACATCCGCACATGTATCAATTGTCCAAAGCCCACTTCCGGAGAAGCCTAAGCGATATGGTAGAACGCCACACCGCTTGTTTGCTGCATTACCCACCTACTGCACACACATATATATATATATATATATATATATATACCTGGATATATCCATGCAAAATAATTAATCATGGTGCGTTGTAAATGTTTGTGGGACATATGTGTATGTTGGGGTTCTGTTGTAGTCGCAAACTGTCCGGTCGGTTAATTAATCAGATATAACCCAATGAAATTAGCAATGGGTAGACGTATGTCGATCAGTTGCAGACTATGTGTGATCAATCCCGATGAGAAATTTGCGTTGTGTCACATGACATGATGTGATTTATTGTGAGCATATGCAAGCGAGGCTCAATAGACAACACAATTTTACTAAGCGGAATAATTGTACAGTGTAAGACAAAATGAATCGAATCATTAAGTCACAATGTATAGTTAACTAATGATTCAATCTCAGACATGATCAGCAATAATGAGAAATGTTTACAATTTGATGAGTGATTATAATGGAAATATATTTTATTTATCATACAATACCACCGAAGATTGTTCATCGTTTTGATGGTAATAAAAATTTAAAGTTTATGCCGTACTTATAAAAGTCTGATATTTCAAGAAATATGAATGGCATCCTTCTCTAAATATCTGATAATATTTCAATTACCTCTATCTACATGCTGTAATTATTAAAAATCTCTAACATTACATTTCTAGTACTCATGGTATTTGCCACCGGTTGAATATTCAGTGTAAATTTAAGATAGGTTGAATGAAAATTCATCAATATGTCTGAGGGCCATACCGTCATATAACATTCCAATTCATGTGAGTACTTTCCTGTAAAAATACTTTCTCGAGAATAAAAAAAAAATCGGAAAGTGCCACTCTAATTATAACGATAATATAAAATCATGGACATAGCGAGAAGTTTGAGGAATACACGGTATATAACAAGAGGGTATATAGCTCTACTATATAGTTTTAACGGCAGTTTCAACGTGAAGAGATTGGGGGTAAAGGTGCTGCGGAACGGGGGAGAACAAATGTTGGCGCGATCCGATGCCCAGGGTAGAAGTGTTAGCTATGGCGAGTAGAGAGGTTGCGCCGTACAAAAAGAATGAGAGCAAGCGAGAGGATAGGAAGGTGGGATTGAGAAAGGCGAGGGCATGGATGGCAGTAGCAAGGGTAGTTGAGGCGCATGAGCACCACTTTTATTGATTCCGTAACTGCCGCCATGACTGTTCGGCACCCGAGGTGGGTGGAGTGCGCGCGAGAAGCTCTCTGTCTACCAGGAAGGGGGTGAGAGGCTGATGGGGTGGAAACTCTGCGGAGATAAAAAGGAATGAGGGTTGGCGCGGAGCACCGTCCGTCTGGATATCGTGGAACAGGCAACGAAAGGAAGGGGCAATTTTTTTTCTATCTCTATCGTTATATATATATATATATATGTATGAATAGGTATACATGCATCTCTCTTCATCTCTCTCTCTCTCTTTGCCCTCCACTACAGTTTTTTTTTCTTCCGTTTTTCTATTCCATATATGAAAGACTTTTGCCCTCTCAGAAATGGAAGGAAGTTGATGAGAGGGAAAGAAAGTATCGTTCTGGGTAACAATATATATCTTGTTACAAATAAAAATACAGCGGAAATATGAATAAATTTATGAGATGCAGAATATTCTTCGGTAAATAGAGAAAATATTTTAGTTGGAATGTAGTAGACTTCCGACGCGTATGTATATATATTAACTCACAATAGAATTCACAGCATATCTGCTTCACAGTTATTTATCTAGTTTTTCTTTCCCCTTTTTGCACAGTTAAAACAGAAAGAGTAGCATAAAAAATATAATGAATATATAAGAATTAAAAATAACGAAAGCCCCTATGTCTAAATATACGTAGAGCAATATAATCTAACTTATAATGGGGATGTAGCATTATTTGTGTAGGTGTGAGGACACGCAGCGATGCCCCGAGATAATTGAGCCCCTTGATCTATGGTCGCTTCGCGAGTTCGCTCGTTATCTCCTGGATACTCTCGCTTGCCCCGCCACTATTCAGCCGAGTTTTGGTTATATCTACACGCAGAATCCGTGTATATGTATGCCCATGCAAACGTATACACATATATGTATAGATATATATAGAGAAATGAGTCTTGCACATACATGGTCCTGTTATATTGAACCCTCCAGTGACCGACGAGGGATAAAGAGAGAAAGCTCAGAACCCAGAGGTCGACGTTCAATGGTACCCTGTTTTACGTCTCCAACCCTCTCGATCCCTTTATCGCGTGCTCTATCTCACTATTCGTCTCTTTTTTTTTTGCATCGTCCACCCACACTTCCATCGCGCTATACTCTGCATCTATCTCATTTATGGTCTCGCTCGCACTTTCGTGTTCAACCCTCTCTCGACTGCTTTATTGTCTGAAGCCGCTCCATCGAGGGTGCATCCCATTCCCAGCTTTAATTGAGACATAAATAAGGTTTGTTTGGCTTTGCCGTCCCATCCGAGTGCCCGTCGCTGGTGAATTGGGATTGAACCTTTTGCCGATACAACTCGTTCTGCATAATGGCTCAAGTAAATTTTCACTTTATACATATATAGACATATATATGTATCTACATGTGGATTTGAAAAAAAAAAGAAAAATGAGTGGAACTATATAATTTGATGAATGCAGATTAAACATCCGTGGACGAAATACCTGAGCATTCATTCACAAAAAATTTATTGAATTATAAGTCTCAACTTCTAATGTATTGTAAACCGAGTGTATATCTAGATTTGTGTAATCATAAAGTTGGGCGTCAAGAAGTGTTTAGAAAAATAATAAAAGAAAGTACAAGACAGTACGACAATAAATGTTGCTAGTAAAAAATAGAGAGAGAAAAAAAGAAATTCACTGTGAAAGAAAACGCGATAATAGTTAAACAATGTCCAAGCTGTCGGTAAGTTCTCTCTGGTATAGCAGAATCATAATTCTCATGGGGACCAGGTATCTCGACCAGGAGACTTATGGAAGACCTTTGTGTGTTTCGTCAGTGGTAGTAGTGTGTGACGCTGGTAAAACTTTGTTCGCAGTACAAGTTAATTCCACAGAGAGGTGTCGGCAATAGTTTGGTTGCATGCATGGCGCCATGAACGTATCACATTGGAGGTTTATATAGCACATGGCTGCACATTCTACACATACATGTGTGAGTACGTGTATGTGTGTATTTGTGTGTATCGAAAAATATTTTGCATGTGTGCATACATGAATGCTGAATCTATATTGCTGCTTCAACTCAATATGTATTAACATGTAGAGAGCACACGGGACGACTGTCTCCTCTCATACATTCTTTCACACTCACCCTTTATTTCCCTTCATTCCCTTTTTTTATCCATCATTATTTTTCATTCGCTTTTTTGTCCATCATTCTTTCTTTTTTGTTTTTAATTTTATCCGCTTTTTCATTCTCTATCCCTTCACAGCAATATTACCGTGGAATTCTCTCTCAATCCCGCACGGACCATTTTGAAAACGTGATGGAGTCCAAAATAGTATAACTGGGCGGTTGATCCAACGTCCGAGGGCGGTATAGAAGCGGTAGAAACGATCTTCCCTCTCTTCCCCACTCACTTTCTCGTACATCACCCAGCGCTTAATCTCACAGTTCTCATTAATGCTACTGTAAAGCGTCCAAACAACGGCGCTTTCCACCCATCCATGGTGATTTCGCTGACGTATCTCAGCCATTACATATAAGCATCTTTTTTTGTCTCCCTTCCAATCCTTTTCACTCTCTCTCTCTTTCTCTTTCATATTCGTTCACCCTTTTCGATCATTCTATATATAGTTTTCCTATTTATATACCTTTTATCAGCATTTCAATTTTCGCTGTGAGAAAATATTACTGAAAAATTACTTAATTTTCATAATGTTTACATCTGTGAAAGATTTTTAATATTCCCCTATGGTAAAAAGAGTGGAAAAACAAGAAGAAAAAATGGCGGATATTTTGTTTGTTCTGCAAAGCATTCGAATAAGCGAGAAAATTGCGATTTCGAGAGAATTATAATTTGAAATAGCGATGGTGTGGGTGAAAGGCGCCGATATAAAGTGCACACCTACCCCTCTGAGCGTCGCTGCCTCGCCGGATTCTAATCTCGTACGCTCTATTTCTCCCTCGCTCTCCTTCCCACTGTCTCTCTCTCTCTCGTACATACACATAAACACACAAACACCCTCTTTCTCTTGCTCTCTCTCTCTCTCTCCTTTTACATATACCGCGCCCCTTTCAACGACCATTCGCCATATTCCGCATCCCGCGATGCTCATACACACCCATACCCATTGAAGTCGAGCATCTTCCGCTAATGAAACGCCGGTGAGCTACTATCGCCGCGTGCCACCCACAATCTCTCCCTCGTCCTCTCTCGTCTTTCCTTCTCTATCAACCTCTCCCTTACTCGTCTTACATACAAAATATCTTGCAAGTATTGCCTATATATCAACAAAAACGAGCAACACTGTCTCACCCTCGTGACATATTATGCACGAGATTATATTGAGTTTCTTTCAATTTATAGGCTATGAAAACCATGGGAAAACCCCATATGAAAATAATGCCAGTATGTCGTTAAAAAAATGAGGGCGTAACCAGATGGCGAATTTATTAATAGAGTATTGTATAGGATGAATTTTGGAGTATGAAAAAAAAATTATGGCAATAAGAATGAATAAGAATGTTGTGAGATTCTATGATGACGTTGCATCTTTACTTGACATAGCTTAAATTAGCTGCCAAGCTGTATTATCAGTAATATATCAAGGTCACCCCATATGAGGGCTTTTCCTGTCGTATAAATACGCAACTGAATCTTCATTACTGAGGAGAAAACCTGTGCGACCCTACATTTCTTGTGCGATGTATAACACGACATTATTGTCATGGTATAGTGATGGTGTTACTTGTTGGTGGTTGTAATAGTATATATAGCAAGTATGAGCATTTGTGACTGGCCATAACTACGGATCTTCGTAATGCTAATTTAAGACTGCTATCGGAGACGACGTTAACCGTATCTAATGGCGAAGACGCGAGTGCCTGGAGGTAACAGAGTGAATACCCTGTATAAAAGTCTCACGTCATATATATATCGTCTCTTTGTTTGCCATCGTCATCAGCGGCGTCTTGCAGGATCCCTGGAATCCTGGGATTCTCGTCGAGAAATCTAAAGTAAGAGGGAGGAATTCAAATGTATGTTTCCCTCGCTCTCTCCCTCTCTCTCTCTCTCTCTCTCACTCTCTCTCACTCTCTCACTCTCTCCGTCTTTACTTCACCCAAAAACTTTTCTCATTTCCGATCAACTCAAATCCATGAAGTGAACGACTTGATCTCACAATGCTCGGTGAATTCTCTGTCGTCCGTTTATTCAACCCTCGACAATTTATTTCTGAAATTTGCATTGTCAATATTGTTTTTATCAATCAGCTAGATAAAATAATCATATGATTAATCGAATTTGAAATTGCATTTCATATTTTTTTTCTTTTATTCAGGTGAATTTTAATTTTCGAGTTTTCATCCCATTACTCGCTTGCTGTATTAATCTTTTTTTGCAGTAGCCTTGAGTCATCCAATTAGCCGTAGATATGAGAGAAGAAATTCAAAAGCATTTAAATATGCAATGTCCGGAGAAGCGTCGCTTGCATACCTGAAGCCTTGAAGACGTCGTGGTTGCAGTAGTGAGACGGAAAGAGCGAGCAAACGGAAAGGAGAAAAATAATACGACGTCGCAGTATATAGAGAAGTAGTAAAAGAGGGAAGAAAGCAAGATGGTGGGCCGATATATATGTGAGGCACGTAGCCACGGGGATTGCCTCGATGTGCCATAGAGGCAATCATGGCGGCAATGCAGAGGCCCATTTTACCATCTTACCGCGTCCTGCACATAACCCCTCCCGATATATATATACATATATTCTACTTCAACCTCATCCCCATTTACGTGTACACTTTTCCGCCCGTTGCATTCACGTAAGACCACTCCGCACATATCCCATGAACTCTTCTCTAAATCCAGGATTTTCATCCATGATCGTTTTCCTTTTATTCATTCTATCATTTCTTTTTTTTTTTTCCTAATTCAAGAATTATTTCAATTATCCAGTATTCTTATTTCATCACATTTGTTTTTCGCCATTTCTATGAAATATTGGCATCACTTGAATTGCTACAATTGAGAATAAATTCGTGTCCTCTGTGAGAATTTTATTGTAGATATTCTAGATAGTCTGCAGTACATGAGTCTTGAAGCGCACAGTGGAAAATATTCATAAATCGCGTTTCATTACTTTAGCGTGGGCAGACTACGGTATATAGATGAGAGAGTTGCGCATACATTGGTCTGCTCACTGTACTGCTCTCTTCTCGCGCGCCATGGAACTCCAAAGCATATCAGCATTCAAAGTGCTTCGGGGTTGTATGATGGGAAAAGGAGAGCGAGCGTTTTGTGGCACTTCACGACAGAGAAGAAATAGAGGGAAAGGGGGCGAGAGTGAGAGAGAGAAATGTAGAGAAACAAAAAGCCCCGAGAGGAGGATGTTGCATTAATATTTATACGGGGGAAAAGGGAGAGCTGTGAGAGCAGCTATAGGTAGGGCGGCAGAAATGAAATGCAAATGCCTTAACGAGCCACTGAGGGACTGGTGAAGTAGCTATACACCAGTGACTTTTTCCCTCTTGGTCACGAGCAGTCTACATTCACCCAGTCTCATCAACGATTTCGTGACTATGAAATGCCATTTTATATTTCACCACAGCGTTCGAGCATATCGTTGACGTCGAAATATTTTAAAATGATTGAGAGTTGCCGATTTATTTAGTGGACAGTAGTATCTATAGAAAATAAAAATTATTTTTGTCTCAAGATAGATTTTACATTAAATTGGAATAGTGTGATGATTTGTGTGTGGATATATGTCTTGGGGTATTCTATTCATTGAGGTTTGATCTCGTCTTCATTGCCTAAGCGACGAATAGTCCCTGGCGATAGGCAAACGTTCGTTATTCGCAATACCACCCGTGGGATTGCGATGGAAGAGAGAGAGGTTTAGCGAAGCTATTATACAGATCACGTGGCGATTGGATTCGTTGTTGGACGAGGCTCTAGAGTTCTCCTTTTCCTTACCCTCTACATCACTCTTCTCCCCTTCAAACTCCTCTCGTATTCTCGGTGGTTTTTTGGCGTAACGCGAATAGGAGGGTTGCTCTGGTACCCTCACAAATCCAAGTCCAACTCTACGGCTTTCATTATAAATTCTCCCGCTCCACCACACGATTCACCTTATTCCTTTCTCTCTCCCTTTACCAAGAATCTACACAAACTTCCTCTGAAGTTCTAACTTTCAACTTCCAACCCTCCTACCCATTCTCCTACGATCCATTATATCTTTCCTCCCGTCGCTCCTTTCACTCCTTACGATTATTCTCATCTCTTTCTTTTCAGTTATTTTTTCTTGGCTCTTCGTCTGCAAAGAAAACATCGCGAATGTGTTTTTCAATTTGGGACAGTGCCAGTTGGAAGCTATATAAGAAGAGAGAAATTCTCTCGATCCTCCCCTTTTTGTCCATCCCCAATTCCATCCTGATCTCATCCTATCCCTACACGACATCTCTGCTTTTCTCATTGCATCACATTCTGGCAATGCTTTGTCACACAATGATTCTTACAAGACTTTTATAGATAAAAATCGTGTTGTCTAAAAAGTTTGGCGAATCAATTGTCATTGATGTCGGATGGAAATCCAGGCATTTCATTCGCCATTCGAATATTGGGTCCGAGCACTCTCTCAATTGCATACTGCAATTTACTGACTCAATTTCACCCATTTATGGATGGTATGACACAGCAACTCTGTGCATATAGTATTATTCAAGATACAACCATTTTGCTGGAATTCTTATACTCAACTTATTGGAATAAGTTTCATTCGTATTATTGATCCACTAAATTTTTCATAATCAACAATGAATTGAAGAAAAAATTAAGAGGATTGGCACAATGGATGTGGCGTTGTAGAAAAATTTTGAAACTATGCTATCCAATCTAGCAGATTTTCATGAATATGCGCGACTATGTAAACGTGTGATGAACGAATCTTCATAGTTTGTGCGTATATGAATGAATTGATAAGGTTCATGAGAAGCTATCAGACTGTCCCTTACGCTAGGAGGTGACGAGAAAAAAAACCGCGGCATACTTCATCCGGTATTCTGTGACTTGTGCTGCGCTCATAGGGTGCCGGATGGGCCTAACGACATCTTACGTATTCCAACGGTCCGTTATATTCTGGCATATTTTCTTTTTCTTTTATCACCCAGTGTCTATCCAATCTGGGGTAGTTTCAACCCCTCTTATGGAGCAGTCGAAACGATGGAACACGTGTTTCACCTCCGCTAATCTCCCTTTCGACTTCTATGGATACACGGCACCGTCGGACGTAGCCCGCAGATGTTGCGTATAGCTGTGTAAGCCGACGGTGACCTCAACTATTGCATGAACATGTTTCTTTGAGATTAGAGATAATCAAATTTAAGTATATCTGATTATTTATTGGTAGTCGTAATAGGGAGATGCATGTCAAAATATAAGGTAAACTTCTGTTAAATCAAAAAATTTGAGTTAGATGAAAAAATTTTGCATGACAGATGATTCATAACTACACCAAAGTTGAAATGCAAAAAGCCATCATGATTGTGAGTTTTCAGTATCCACAGTGTAGGACCAACTCCTACGGGCTGTGACATTGCTACCAACATCCTAAAATGCCTTACGGAAGCATAGACATCGACTAAATAACCATACTAAAACCAAATGGGTCATTTGATTTGGAAGCGATACCCCCCTTATATGAAATCTATATATGAACATCTGTGTACGTGTTTGAATAGGTATATGCATGCCTGAGGATATACGAACGACGCTGATATTTCGGGAATATAATGATCAATAATGGGCTCCACCAAGCCTTCAGGCATATCAACAAGCATAATTTTCAGTCTGTGACTGTGAATTTCACATAAATGTATTTGATTATTTTTCACGGCTTATTGAGAGTGTGTTTACAATATTTACATTGTGACTCTTCTGATGATTTTATGAATACCACATCTTTGAAATTCACAAATCAGCAGTAACCTTTTAGAATTTCCACCTACACACATGTATCTGCGATTCAAACTGATCCATGATTGTTGATAATTGCGGAGGCTCAGCAAGCCTATTCCGGTACTATAGATAACGAAAGCGCTGTTCCAGAGGAGTAACGTGGTGTTTATCGTGCTGTATCCTCCCTCCGTTGAATTGTCCGGCTAACTCAGTTAGCTTTAGCTAGGAACCATAGGGAGTTTACTCGTAATCCCCTAACAGTAACTTGACTATCATGGCTGACTATTCGTTACACTGTTACTGCTCTACTGCAAAGATTTCTCACTACTTTCACTGGATAACTTTCAACATTCAATTCGACTCGAATAACATATAATCGTTCGTCCAATTCATTAATGTCGTGACACCATATAATAATATTATTATAATCTCGAGACATGTCAGCAGAATAACTTCATTTTGCGATATTAATGACAAATAATGGATTTATCAATGTCATTTATCTTTATCTGCTGATTTATTTGATTTTGACACATTGATATATTGAAATTCATTATTAAATTTCGACCAGAAAGTAAAATCCCACATCTATTTATAAATATGTATGCTCAAAAACTGGTTTACATTCACGTCAGAGACAGCGCGGGATGAAAGACGCCGCTGTCCTTCCTTCTCATAGCAACTGCTAATAATTAATTGATTTTGTTCTTTAGCAATGGGAATCACCGTATTAAATTAAGCTAATTAAGAAACGCCCAAGTTCCAATTCATGATGATCACTTGGGTATTTTCGCTCATTGATAGAAGTTTATATATGTACATATACACAAGACTGTGGACGACATCCAAATCTTTAGGTGCAGATACGAATGGCTGCTGAAGAGTTCATGGCATGCGATAAAGATAATGACAATTATGAAAAGATGAACCATGTCAACACAAGACTATATAGATTCATGGAAACTATTATGGAAATTATGGAGTATTAATAGTCAATCTACGTCCATATCTATTGGCATTCGCCATTTTTTGTCATTTTCATATGTAAAATCACATTGGCGTCGCAGAATTGTGGAATCAGGAAATAAAAAACTATCGAACAAATAAATTCGTAAACAGGACCACTGATTAATGTTAAATGTACTGAATATCGGCTCATATGTTTGAATGCAAACGATTGAATGGCATGTTAACGATTATTTCATGGCAAATGGCATATTGGGAAGACTAGTGGTCCTATCATCAGGAAACAAATAGACAAAATAGAATGGGAATGGACGGTCATTGATATTTCGCGCATACGCCATGGGATTCCAACATAAATTTACATGAATGTTTATCGTGTGTACTGGCTCGCACGGGTCATTTATTTTCGCACCACAGAGTGCAACAGAATACAATAAACTCTTTGAGAAATGCAGTACATGCATTTAAATAACCATCAATTTTTTTTTTATCCCGTGATACCAATAACAATAAAAACGTTGTTGTATTAACTATGATAAAATTTTTCACAGATAACTTCCAACTCATCTGTCACTCATGCTCTACACTCGAAGTTTATACAAATGTAGAGCAAATATATAATATATGACTGAATGTAGTAGTTCGTACCTAGAATACATTTTCGAAGGAGGATGACTTCTTGTCATCCCTTGTGGCATGACTCCCTGGACAGTGTTCACATAGCAGATAGTATATTCGAGAAACGCGCCACACGCATTTTTATCAAGCGTTGAGAGCATTGGAAAAGCATAGATGAAAACTAATATCTCACCACCGCATGGGGATTTCCTCATCACTCCCGCACACATTATTCTTTTTCCCCACCATTCACTTTTCATGAATCGGAAAAAAGTTTGGACCTGGTTAAATTCGAAATTCACGCAAAATATATGCCTGTATATGACATGAATTTCTTATTTTCTTACATTAGTGAATGACCCGTATAGTACACGAGAATACGAAAGTATGTAGCAGGAATGCTGAGGACATAACTGACTCTATATATGTAGAAAGAAACCCGATATAATCTCTTGCCTTGGGCTAGAAAACGAATTTCAAAGCGAGAAAGCTCGTAGCAGCCCTCTAAGTGCTATAGTCGAATCCTTGAGAGACCATTAGCAAAGAGAAAAGACGCAGGACTTGTGAGACTTATGGTAATGAAACTCGCAAAACGGATATCCACAACTTATTACGCGTCTCTGAGGAAAAAAAGGTATTATTTTTGATCTCTTATTATAAAAAATTTTATCATCACTCTTATTCAATTCAATTCTCTTATCTGCTTATTGTAATTGCATAGAATCATTTTTAACCATTGATGTAATAGATAGCATCACATATATAATTTCAACCTGAACAATATCAAATTAGTTGCACAATTCGCAAAGTTTATCAGAAATTTTCCTAACTAGTAATATAATATGACACTACTAGAACACACACCTAAGCATACACAAATAGAAACGAAGGCAAACGTTGAGGCTGGCGCGCCGGATTTAAACTTGAGTAGCGTGAAAAGCTTATACAAAGCTCCCAATTTATTGGATGAAAATCCTTGTGAGCATAAGCGCCCAAGTTCTGTTCTGGCGGCAAAGTTGCCTCCGTAGGATTAACACTTTCCTATCTTCTCGATGTGCGGCAGCCATCCTCGATGGTCTCTTGAAGATACAAACAAAACGCTTTCTCCAACATTTGCCACTTCGCTCTGAGTCTATATCTATATCTCACACACATTTTCATTTTTTTCGCTGAAACATTTCACAATGGTATTCTGCGAGACAACAAATCTTCGGTATATATGAAAAGTTCGCGCCACCGAGCATTCGCTATTCATGAGGGCGATAAAGAGCGTCGTTGCGCTCGGTGGCTCCAACTATCCAAATAGGTACAACTCAGAGACAGTGCTCAAAAGATGCCATAGGTATATATGAACAGAATATCCAACGAATCTTGAAATTACTTCGAGCCCCCCCCCCCCCCCCCCCCCCCCCCCCCCCCCCCCCCCCCCCCCCCCCCCCCCCCCCCCCCCCCCCCCCCCCCCCCCTCATTGACTGTAATATATACAACTAAATTAAATTATTAATGTTGATTCAAGATATTTTACCAACGAATCAATGACAAATGTGTGAGAGGGGTGGAATATGCTGACAAGCTGAATATGCAATCTGATGGTATGCAAAATCCGATTGAAGTTTGGCAAACAAAACATATTGCATGAATGGCAAAAAAGCATCACAATCAATTGTTGTTGCAATAAACGAAATGGAGCATACTCGGTAAATAGGAACTTGCGAAGGATGGCGACACAGCTTTTTTTTCCACGAAACGGGAACCGGAGAAGCAAAATAAATATATTCGGGTAGAGAATTTGCGTCCCTGAGTCAACGGTTTCCTCTCTCCACCTTTTCCTCACTTGGCATTCCGAATGTTTTTATGTATACAGACCCTTTCTCTCATCTATTAGTGCGCACATAGCCTGGCGTTGGCAACGCATAAATAAGATATATACATATATACCAGACACTCTACACATACAATTATCGTTATAATCGTATTTTTCGTTGGAGCGCGCTTGGCCACCGCCATTGCTATATACCAACAATACCATTACATTTTTCCGTTTCTCATCGGAACTATAGATATATTTCCATTCCGCTTCGCGATTTGGTAACTGAAGCGAAAATGCGATCTAGTAATGGAAGAAGTATTGTTGGTCGTTGAATATACAGCTACCTCGTAGAATACGAAAACGAGGTTCATATTCCTTCTATATTATCAGAAACTATTGAATTAAACAAAAGAAATGTTCCAATGTGTCAAATTTGTCTGATCTACTTTATTTTAAAATCTCTAACAAATTCGCAACTGACAACTTCGTGTGGTGACGTAATGAAGCTTTGATGAGTATGCTAGTGGTGGTGCACACAAACATGCATTTCAAATTTTCCAATAAATTCAATGTTTGTGAATCCTCATCGGTTGGTTTGAGGTGTAATAATGTTGATGAATACTGAAGAGAACGTGAACAACACATAGTTCGTTCATTTTTTTGTACAGTCGAAAGTTGCAGCAACCACGGAAATTGACGAATTAAATTTTTGATGTCATTCAATTAGACTAGAATATGTTTGTTCCTATCAATTATCATTATATTTTTCATTTGCAGACATTCTTTCATATTTTGGGTGGACAGTAGAGAGGAAAATAGATTGAATATAACTAATTTGATTTTCCATCTGGATGAGAACAAATCTGGAGTTAGGACTCGATTAGAATCTGTATGTCAAAGTGGAATTGATTTAAGAAAAAAGTGTGGAAAAGTTGAATTTTTATTGATTATTCGTGGGGAAAAAAAAGAAAAACCGCAACTTGCATCACGAGATTAAAATAGAAATGTAAGCCCTACAAAAATATTGAATTGGAAGACATTCAACAATTCCTTAGCTGAATTTGAACGAAATAATCACTAAATGATCAGCTTATAATATCAGACGCAAGCGAACTTCAGATATTAATGTTATGGAAAAATACTACCCGTTCAGTGAAATAGAACTCAAAGAATCTGCAAAATGAACGTGGCTGTTCGCAAGCTTCGATAGAATTCAATGTATTTTTCGATGAGGAAACTGTACTCCATATTCATTTGCAGAATTAATCGAATTTCAATTTCTATAACGATTCAAAATGTTGATCAAATAGATTTATATACCAACGAGTTGTATGCGTTCAATTATATAAACAAGTTAGAAGAGAGCGGAAGTTTCCAGCAATGTTTACAATTAGAATCCGAATCACTACAGTATAACTCCAAATGCCAAATAGCAGAACCAATACACGCCAAGATTTAAAGAAACATATTTAAAAATACTTGTATTAAGGGAGCTATATATTAATAAACAAAACAAAACAGAGAAACTCGCGAGCAGAAACAATATAAGTCCACGTTTCGTATTCACTCACAAGTGAATAAACATTGACTATCATGAAAACCTAACAAACATTCAAAGTTAGAGATGAATTAGTCATCCTCCAATGTTAAGGGGGTCTTCTGGTTTAATGGGTTCAAAAAATTGTTTTTTTTTTTTTTCTGTAAAAATTGTTCTCTAATGTGTCTAATGTTTTTCAAACTTTCGTCCATCTTATCCCAAAAACGGCTTGGCCGATTTACTTCAAATTTGTAGGGTCTACTCAGTACATCTAGACACATCGACTGGACTATTATCATCTCAAAATTTTGAGAATTTCTTTTTTTTTTGTATCAAAAAGTTGACAAAAAATACATGAAATTCGCGAGGTTTTTTCGTTTCAAATGAGCCAATCAGCTGATATCACGGAGGAAGTGGGCGTCCATTTTTTCGAGGCGGGTGTCTTCAGACCACCATAACTTTGGTTCTGATGAATATTTTTAGCTAAAAATTTAACTGTATACTCTTGAAATATGTATAAATAAATGGTAGAAAGTTCGAAGTTCTATCTCTCCATTGGTCTTTACAAAAAAATCCCGAAAAATGCTCAAAAATCTGGGTGTCAAACCAGAAGACCCCCTTAAGAATTTCGGGACTTCATAGTTAATCAAGCAAACAACTCCATGATGAATATAATGAATGATTCCATCGTATCACAGAACGTTTTCTTGCGAGTTATTATTAAATGAATCATGAAAAAAATTTATCATAATTCTGTAATCAATTGAGATTTTATGGTGAAAGAAAAAAAGGTACTTTTTTGAAACTTTTCTCATCAGAAATCAATATACATCACAATGCAATGAGAAAACTAAAAATAAAGGAGAAATTTAGACACTTGATTCGAGACATTCCGATTGGTAACTGCACGAATTTTTGTGAGCCATATAACAACCGAGTGATCTCGTCAATCTCAATACTGAAAGGATTTGGAGAGTAGAGAACTGAAAATACATTTTGTTCAGGAGTAATCAAGTAGGGTAGAGTGAGTATACGTTGCTCATAAAACTGAACGATCTCTTAATTACAAGTATATACTCTACCCGTAACTTCATTCATACCATTGCCATATAGTTCCAATATACATACATGTATACACCGGCGATGTGATTCTCCATCATACAACAATTCTTTCCTTCGTTTTTTTTTTCCAGACATGGTTCCAACACGAGGCAAAGAAGTCTGGCATTTATGGAGTTAACATTTCTGAAACTTGGCGTCCGCTTTGCTCATACAGTAGTAGCTGATGGTGCGGCCCTAGGCGAGACGGCAGCCGCGTAAGAGCGAAGAAAAGCAACACCGAGCAGGGAAAAACGAAAAATGGAGAAAAAAGGAGAAGGAAAGAAAAAGGAAAGAATGAACGAAAGATAGGAGCGCACCAGAGCGAGACGCAGGAGCGCGCAGTAGTCCAGTGGTTGGGGGTAATGGCAGTCTTGGAATTGCGTTATCAATCTCCACATCCCTTGTATTCCCCCCAACGGCCCGCATTCACCCTCCGGCACTCTCTCTTGCTCGACTCCATTCCATTCCGTTCCATCCCCAGCCACCATCCACCCATTCCTCGTTTCTTCCGCCATCTCCTTTTCCCCAGTTGAAACCCGTTTTAGCGTGGAACGGGTCCGGAAAATCACCCCTTGAAAATCCAGGCCTTCGAGCAGGGGACTGTTTTCTCTGCCGCGCAAGCCTGCGTTCCCCACTGTTAACCCCCTGCAGACGCATAACCCACCAGCGTCCCACCGGAAATATATTCATGAATATATGTATATAACGAACTGCAAGACTTCGCGACTCGTGCACGCCACTCTTATAGCTCAAGTTATTGCGTATACAGTCGTGTATTCGGATGCATTATTGTATCTATGTTGACTGTGGACCCTACATACGCTTGCCAAAATCTCTTATCGCATTTTCACTCTTCTTCAGCAAACACAAACCATCAATAATGCATACAATTCAATGAAATGTCAAGTGCATCAAATTCTCTCAGCCGCCCCTCACTAGTTTCACCTTAAAACATTCCGACAATAATCAAATATGATTAATCGTTATGGATATGACATTTTTATGTATATACGATTGGTTTGACTATCATTCAGATTATATACACTCCATCAGATTGGATATAACAATCAATTTAGAACGGAGATGAGAATGGAATTCATATATTGTTGACGTCAGTTCAATATACAACAGAGGAATTTTGTCAGCAAAAATATGTTTATCATTGACTCCCTTTTTCTATCATAAATGATACACTGTATTCGACCCCAACATTCACCCACCATTATGTGAATAGCGAAAACGCCTCATAATCTCTCACGCCCTTTTTGTCGCCATGGGACTTTTCACTCCTTCGCCAAGTCCCAAAGGAGAAATTCATCCAGGTGTTTTCCGACATGAACGATAAGCGATGCGGATAAGAGTACGGCAACGACATTTGGACGATGAAGTCTTGGGCCATATTGGCAGTCGTGTATACATGAAGAAATAGAGTGAACAAAAAAAATGGGCGAAAGAATGAGGGCTAACTGGAAGAAAAAAAAGGTAAGATGGTATATCAGGGAGAAGAAATCGACGAAAAGCCCGTGGAAAATCTCCCCCTTATACATACATATACTCACACGGGCAGGCATAGTCGATAGCATATCGCTTTCAGAGACCCAAAGGTTACCGAATCGTTTCGAGACTATCTTAATGGTTGGATAGATCGTTCGATACTACGGCCAAGTCGTAAAGGCTATTGCTCCGCTACCCCGTATAGCCACCCACTTTTCCGTCAAACTCATCGGCCGCATCTCCCCGATGATAGTAACCCTTGCACCCTCCCTCCCCTCTTCTCCAACAAAAGCTCACTGTCAGTTGACATGCCTATATAGAGTGTTACTGGATCCAGCAAAGAATTGCAAGTATCATCATAATGACTTGAAGCAATCAGGTTAAATTGCTCAATTCGTCAAGTTAATGTAGAATCTAGTCAATCATTAGGGATACTATTTATCGCGAACTCACTTCAATGAGAAATACTCACCCTAATCTTGGATTAACATTTGCTAGTACAAGTCAGTTAAGACGTCAGCATCCGTTTTGAAAAAGGAATCATGAGATATATATTTTAATTTGGGTATTTCTTCGCTTGTATATGTGTCAGTACAGGCATTCATGTTATCTAAATGAATGTTTTGAATAACGAAACGAGTCTCTTTCTTTTCAACTTCAAATTTTGCATCGATATATGTAACTCATATTCGGTTATACCCATCAATTATTTCGTATCATATATTTCTCAAAACAGGATCAAATTTGATATACCGACATGTACGTTAATAAATGATTATCTACGTTTCATATATTTATGCGTGAATCTTCCATGTACATAATTTTCTCAACATGTGAATAAGTGGGTGAAAATCGCAACTATTATGTTCTATAGTTTTTTGATACGCCACATATTGGAATGTATCCACATAATATCATGACGAATGGAATTATTTATATCGATGGTCAATTGAAAGCATCCATGCAAAATGTATGACATGATATCATATCAAATGCAGATATGATATCATGTCATACCGAGCACATAGGTATACTGTATGTATCCATTATATGGCCTCCTCTGGGTCACATTGGTGCCAATTAATGGACCACCCTCTTTCGTGTGACATTAATTCGTACCGAACGACACGGACGGTGTGTAACTTAATTAAAGCAACGACGCGCGGATCCAACCGCGACCCTGTGGTGAACACCCGCACGCCATTTCTGTATGTACATATAGATATATATATTTCCAAGAGCGCAGAGGCAATATTATTCTGGTCCTCCTCTTCAACGAACGTCGACAATACCTATATGTATGTATGTATGTGCACAATGGCCGACACGAAAATTGTATTTGTTCGTTCTAATACGTATAAGAGTCTCCTCGTATGAAATCTATTCTCACAATACAAAGACAATAACACTAAGCTATTATTTATAAAAAGGATATTATTTGCCAAATGACACGCAGTTATTTCAGCTTGTATCCTAAATTATCTTGTCTTCAAGAGGTATTGGGGTTGGAGATGCTATTCTAATATATTGCATAAAAAAATCCGTGATATTTCCATGATTTCGGAAATATTCTGAATATTCAAATTTGATTGGCAGAAATAAACCGCAATAATCAATACATTTTAAAGAATTTATTTCTCCATTTCAAAAGCCATGGGAGTGAGAAGTTTAAAGACGTCAGAAGATTTACAGTTGGCATCTTAAACCAGTACCGGTACTATATAACTGAGCGATTAAGAACTAACGACCACACCAGTAATAATATATAAACTTGATTTATGGCCAATAATCCATGAATAAATATGTATATATATGCATACATTTATGCTGTTGTTGTTGATAGCGTCATCCAATGCTCATTGGTTGGAATGGGCGCAGGCACGGGCCAAGAGCACAAACATCATACCCTGTCATTCAACTAGGTGTCAACAGCAATAGCTTTTACGAGATACTCATTAATTGTTACGACGAGTTTTACGACGGCATAAAAAGTGCAGCCCCGACCGGTAGAAGACGCGCCGACTGGATGCCGAGTACGATGAGAGGAATATACATTGTATATTTATATATACGTATATATATATAGAAAAATACGCAGTCGAAGAAAGGATGGGGATTCGCGATGGATTATGGCCATTGCCACGGCCATCCGATACGGTTTATATACTCTACGCCATACTTTTTTCTTTTTTAGACTCAGTCCCGAAGATATAATGGGACAAACCCAAACTCGGGATGGCCAGCACATAGTACTGCTACTACTACTACCAGTATACATGGAAGAGCAATTTTTTTTTCTTTGCAGAGACCACACGCAAACTCTTTTTCTCTCCATTATTTTGTTTACTCAATACTCATAAAAGATTCATCGTCACCATTATATATTATTGTTTATTCACATGTTGATATGTTTATGAGTGAATTGATGAAATAAATGAATATTTCGATTGCAGGAAATTGTTCTTTTTCCAATATAGATGTAAGCGATAAAGGTTTACTCAGTGAGGAAGCGTAAGGAAAATGGCGTGAAATGAGGAAAAAAACGGATCGCGCGGATGGCAACTTAAATGATGCGGGCGTTAGAGGGTGGTAAGAGAGGGATACTGAAGTTAGCGTGGCTTTGTGATAACGACCACAGAGAGTAGGCGACGGTTATGTGCATCGCACGAGTAAGGAAGAGTTTTTCCTTTTCCTTCAGTTTCCATAGACGCTTGAAACCCGTAGTAACCTCTTCACCACCCCCTCTAGCTTTGTCCCCTTCTTATATTCCCTGTTGGCTTATCTCACCACTATATCCAGCGATTTTAATACACGTTTCTCAACAATTTCCGCAACTATACACATTCCAACGGGCTACTACAGTTTAGGTCACCCCTTCGCGCACTTTTTATTTCTTTTTTTTTCTTGTCTCGTCTTCTTCGTGCTACTATGCGTATACTTTGCGACCCTCTTTTTCAAAGTGACTTTATTTTTACGGTGCCATTCCAAGCAATTTTGATTTCCCGTAATTCATTACGCTCACACCCGTTTCACTATCGTACTACACACTTATCTAACTATCCTTCATATACTCACAAACTCATACTTATAACACAATAGAATGTTAAATTCTCATAGTATATCAATATTCTAACAGCCAATATGATATTTCTATTGAATTTTTGATTACATCAAATTGTAGAGTTGCAACTTTACATGTAGAGAATGAATGAGGTGTGGATTCGTGTCTGCATTCATAAGTATGTTATGGTCAAGGATTCTCTACATTTTGAAATAGTTATGAACTCCCTAAAATTATTTATCATGTTCCTAGTTCATTAAACGAACAGGACTGTACTATGTCTTTATATAAATAGAAATTGATTGACAATAAAAATAGTCTCACGATAACTTTCATCGAACAGTCAATAACGAAAGTGCTGGTAGATGTTTCTTTGCGCGATATTAAAACAGGGTTGAATTGTGGAATACCTCGTATTATATAGTTTTATTATTTCACCCACAAATGGACACACAAATATGTATACACCAATAGAATGACGCCAGTGGTCTCTCCCTCTTCTAATTTTTTTGATGGCCTACCAAACCCTCATATGGGAGATTGACGAAGGGGAAAAAACTTGTAAATCAAGAAGAGTTATGTTAATAAATGCAAGTACAATGATGTGCGTACAGTTGTCTCTCTCGACAAGACGCTATTTTAGACTTCTATACTTAATGCGGCATTATGTACTTCAAACAAGATCAATTATGTTCCGCTTTCTTAAACATTATACACAGCATTATTTTCACCGCGGTGCTTTGATATTAGTGAAGATCAAACATTATTATACGTACGGATAGCGTCCCTTGAAATTTCTTTCTATGAATCATCACTATATTTATATTATAGCAATCACACTCATTAAGGGTGGATGAATATAAGCAGCCACATACCCCGTGGTGAATTTGATGAGAAAAGAAATAAAATTACATTATATATATAGTATGAAGCAACGTAAAATGGCTGTTCATCATCAGGAGGATATTTGTAAGCAGTAAAGAAAGTATAAAAACGCTCGTTTCTATTTCAAACACACTCCAGGTATAGCGATAATTAAGATGTCACTGTGCGCCACCCTTCTCATAAATACTACGAAATTCCCACGTAGGGTCTCTCCGTCGTACACATATACCCACACACATTTTCAGGTTTGCAAATCTATTTAATCATGTCACAGTGTCTCCAAAGCGAGTTTCTGCATCAACAATATAAATTTGACATGGTGGAGCAATCGCTCGTTGGAAGAAAATTAACCAACGAGAGAGGGACAGACAAGAAACATGGAAAAAAAAAAAAATAATTCTTGTCGTCCTCGCACGTGAAACAACACTGGAATCGGGAGAGGGATGACGAATAAAGAAAGAGGAGATAAGCAAGAAACACAGTCGCGCACGGCAGGTAGGCGAGGTGATAAATATGATTTTTGTGTGTGTGAAACCGGCTGGAACACGTTCGCCACGATCTCCAGGGGTGGTCGAAACTCGTGCTCGTACATCACATGAAGATCGGCGTCCATGAAGCTCCACCTCCTTCCACGAGATAGGAATTGCGGTAAGTGAGCGCATATAACCGGCTTCCATGTCGTTCATCATAGATTCTCCAAAAGCGTCGGAGCCTCGATCTTTTTTTCTTTCATCTATGTCTCTTTCATTCGGCTGCTGATATATCTCAATTCGAAAAATTTAACATTCAGTTTTTCGTTCCCTTCGCATGTCCCCGTTTGCCTTCAATCATTAAATCATTCAGTGAGCTCGCTATACCGGTTCAAACGACCATAGTTCAATAAATACAAATCATATCATTCCATCATTGCACGAAATTAATATTATTCCAATTTTCATTTCCAATCCAGATATTCTTTTCATGTCTGATCAGGATATATATCCAACACTGTATTTACTTTCTTCGTCATAATTTACACAATGGTTCAATTATCAGTTAGTATTTTGATACTTGAATAATTCTATCGCGATGCTCACCACTGATGTACTATTTTTGGCTCCTGCATGTTAATTTGCGTCATTTGGTCTCGATAAAACAGTTCTGTACTCTATTCTATTTCTGAATAGAATGTCTTGGAATATAAACAATGGGATACAGCAGAATGGGGAAAAAAATAACTAGATTTCTGTCGCTTAAACCAACGTATGCAACATATATGTGTGCATATCAGAGAGCAAGTAGGACCCATCCCCCGTTTACAGCGTATAGGCAAAGATTTACGGACGGAGCATAAACATTGGGGAGATTACAGCAAGAGTTCGCGCCAAAGTTTTAACGAGACCCCCTCAGCGTGGTGTCGGTGCGCAGCATTATCAAATAATTGAGTAGTATAACTCTCCCTCGCGTCGACTTCATGCATATATCTGTATACCCTCCACATTGGTCCTAGTGCGTTCACTTTCATGAATTAACTTGTCCCGCTCACCCTTTCACAAGTTGCCTTAAAGCAAAAATGCTCAAACAAAAAGTATCTGAGAATATTAATACCTTATTTGAATAGAATTTTTCACACATGAAAATTCATTGAAGTACGTAATTAATGAGAATTTGTCACGAGACTGTAAGATAACTATAAGATTTGAAGAGTAATCACCAGATCTCATCTGTGGTGTCTCGGTCCTGAATAACGAAGGCATCGCGTATGTCTTTCTCCAACACCATCAGGAACATCATCGAGCAGAAGAAAGAGAGGAAAGAGATGAAGGTGCGCGCGAGCATACACCGGTTCGAAATAAACAAGCCTCAGTAATGTGCTCGTACATCTCAACGAAAGATTAAACAGTTAATAAGAATAAGTCCCAGCGACTATATCCCTCCTTGCCACCCATATCTGCTGCTGTTGCCCCTTTCGTCTCGCACCTTGGATCTGCTCTCGGACTCCTTTCACCCACACTCTGCCACCCCCGCGTATACAGACGTGAACACGCACACGGGGTGAAGTGGGGGGATTTTCACCGGGTGGTTGGAGGGAAATGGCGGCCATCTTTCCCGCGAGCTCTCCTCGAGAACCAATCGCCTCTCTTCTGCGAGCGTTAAGGCGGCAACTCCCGCTGAGGAATTGCTTTTGCCACGTTAGACACATTTTTCTCGCTTTTCCTTTATTCTCGGTGATGTTGCCCCGCGGTCTCTCCTCGCACATTCAACCTCTTATTCCTCTATTCCCTTTCGCTCCTTCCAATTCCTTTCTCCCTTTGGGATGTATATATATATATATACCTTTAAAGTTCCATCGTTTCTTTTCTGCCTTTCTATATTTTGCACTCATCTTCCAACGAAAACTCCCTTCTTTCACTCTGTCCTATACTCTACGAACCAGGATCGCGTCGTATCGCATCCTTTATTACTCCCGTCTATCTTTTTGCTGCTTCACTTTGTTCATTTTGGACCACCCCTCGTGTGACCTTCGCTCTTCCCCCTTCGCCACCCCTCACCCAACGCTTTCCCCCCGCCCCCTCTTGCGCTTCATAGATTCACGTACGTGCGGTAGAGTACCTGGGAATATAATGGTGTTCATCCCTGAAGTGAGTTTCATCGAGCGGCAGGTGGCTGACCTTAATAACGTGGCGCATATAACTAGCGAAGGAAGAAAAAAAACAGAATAAATACTGTATATTGTATATGGTATATACATAATACCCACTTGTGTACGTCTAAATGTGAGACTGTACATATATTGGTGCATTCTACTGTTACGGGTGGGATTTTCCATTGTATCTATACATACATTACACACATATATGTATATGACTCGCGGTGGAAAAAATGTCTTGAAAGACCGAAATGATGAGCAATAATATTTATGGATGTGGAGAAAGACTTTCACTTTTTCACGTCCGATTAGCTCTCATGTATAATATTCAGCTATGCAAGCCTGATGTCAAGAACTCTACATCATCGATTGAACAGAAAGAGCAGAGTATCTTCATAGAGTGCTCTTCATAAGCATTCAACAATTGTCGTATATATAAATATATGTTATGAATGAATTGATTCGTCATGTGAGAAGAAAATTGACGATGAATACAAATTCTTAGCAAAATATATTTCCAAATTTTCGACAATTCTATACTCCATGTTGCTTTACTTTCCCCTATTATATCATAACAATAAAAAATCCTGAATGAAATTCAATGCGATTGGTTGCATCACAATAAAAATATGATGTGCAACCAGGTGTGCTCATTGCTGATGAATATCATTATATGGATTATATTATTCGTTAATGTATAAACCTCGGATTACCCACGTGTTCTCGGTACGCTCCGCTGACGGAATGGTCGTTGGGGTATGCTGAAGAAGTAACCCTAATGGCTCATACCCTCGAGTATCTAAACGTATATACACGTATATAGATATATCATGAGGATATAAAATATATAGTTGTGTATATGTGAAAGCGGGATCGTATAACGCCGCAATGATATTCCAATGTGGCGGTTTTATGAATTTTATGAGTTGTTTTGTTATCGACGGGTATTCCCTGTATTTCCAATTCATGAAAGAGCATCCTGAGCACACGATGCGCCATTTCTATCGATACGTGAGCCACATTCTCGCCATATAGCCGTCGTGGTTCAACAGTTCATATACATGCATACATATATAGATATATAACTGGCGAGATGAGAAAAAATATATTATTAGTTTGGGGTTGAACACAACTTTAAATAAGACAGTCTAGTATGTATAAAGAGAAGTGGTTATGAGACATCTAAAATGGAAGTTACTACCTATTGTCATGATGTTACTCTCATTCAAATAAATTTGTGAGCAAACCGCTGTTGTCTTCAAAATTATGTAACCATCACCCAATTTGTGATGAACATCTCTTTCAGAATTGCTTTCATAATCGTATTAATAAAAGTAATACGGATTGTGTTACAGAATATGATTTCCTAATTGTTATATTCTATCTTTTTCACATTGCCGGTCCATTAAAGATTATGAGAACGATCATTGGCAAGTGGGTACGTAAATGTCATACTCGTTTGCCGACTACACAGGGGTCGATCTGTATATATATATGTATACGTATATAGTTGCAGGGAACTCCCTCTGTCTTTATGGCAGTCAGCGTTCACTTGGTTGTAGATGTGTATATATATATATATATATCAGGATACCTCTCACGGTCATCAAAAGTCTTTTACGATCGAGTAACGGGATTTAAAGCGACGATGAAGCAACCTCAAGGTACTCACATTCTATTCCTTCACGGCATCGTAAATGTAGCAGATGACATTGTTGTATGAGTACAAGTTGTGGTGCGGCTACATACTTGACGCCCCAATACGACTAATGGAGAATCTTGATCAAATCTGGTCTTCTCCACACTACAAAAATAACAAATTAGACATTAGTTCTCCAGTTATTCTTCGAATGATAATACGGATGTTGCTGCATGAATGAACAAATTCAAATTAGAAATAATGTATTTCTCTACATCAAATTCTCGTTCGTCTTTGACGGCAACATTAACCAGCGCCACCCAACGTTATTTCGGGTAATTATTTGGGCAAATATAATTTAGCAGTGGCGCCACCATTCGAGAAAGCAAACCACTCAAATTTCGTTACCTTCCGTGATTAAATATCTGACTGAATGAATCGGTAATTATTAATAAACCATATTTCATTTTGAAATAAATTTCTCTACTTATGAATCTGATTCTCCCTATTATTCATCGTCAAGTTAAATTTTATTGGCAATAGATAATATCGAGACGATGAAACTGACAGCAATTGAATGTGGCTCCATCTATAGTCAGACTAATATAGTTTGCTGTTCGAAGACACAAAACTGTTGCAGTCTCAAGTAAAAGCATAAATCTCAACAGTGAATATACCAGATCGACGGCAGATGGTCCCATCTTCTACGCTCGAATGAATCGCGCACAAAACGATGAAAATCCCGCCACCACAGATTTACGGTTGAATTTGAACTGACAATTATTATTATCGTTCCGTCATATAAGGAGGTAACAGATAATAAATGTGGCCATAAAACGTTAAACTAGTGACTGCGTTTTGTAGGGCTGGTTTAGTGTCGAGTCGCGTGCAGCCAAGCTCGTTAAAACAGCTATAAACCAACCTAACCACCA
This sequence comes from Meteorus cinctellus, assembly GCA_030523045.1. Lineage (NCBI taxonomy): Eukaryota > Metazoa > Arthropoda > Insecta > Hymenoptera > Braconidae > Meteorus > Meteorus cinctellus. The sequence goes on from JAPYZF010000139.1 coordinate 151,050, forward strand.
GTCGCGTTTTCATCTTCGCGACTAAAAAATTAAAATCACAATATGCAAAAAAAGATTTAACCTATTTATTATTTTTTTTTATTCATATCCTATCACTGAATGCATCAGTATTCTACAAAATTACGGACCACACATTATCAATCTTTGCTGTTTAACTGCAAATATCTAATTTATATTACAAAACATGAACAAAAACTGTTACCGCTAGTTATACTCTACAAAGTCGGTAACTACGAAATCTCTTGATATTGATGCATAATGCCGACAGTTCATACGAATTACCTATAATATCGATAATCGAATCATTTGGATGGAAAACAATGACCTAAGATAAAACGTATGTACGAATCTGCACCCCTTACTTTGATAATTTGCCGCAAGGGTGATCTACCATTTTTTTCTTTGATATTGTACTTACTGCATAACACATAATTATTCGGGTGTCAAAGGACAAATCACAGTATCCGAGATAAATCCGCCTACAACAAGTGACAATGACCCAATGTATGTTTAATCAACATTGTTTACTGAATTTCATCAAAACAGACCAAGTAATCGATACCATACTTCGTGTAAATACTAACACCCTTGTCTCCAACAATTAAATCCTCAATAAATTTCCATCACAATACAATACAGTAGAGAAGCCAATACAATAAAGAGCAAATTAATTTTTAATCCTACCATTCTCTTTTTAATTCATTGAACAACAGATTTCGAACTGGAGTCACGTCGTCTTTACCCTCTCCACAAAATTAGCGGCGCACATTAGATATTATATTTTGCACGAGGATTATCGACAATTCATGAAGTTATAAAGGCTTATTACAAACATATTAGTGGAGGACAATTAAAGTTAGCTTTTCAAAGTGTCAGCTGATTCATGTGATATCGCAATTTGAGGCAATTGTAAGAAGGTAGTGGGTGTGTTTGAGCATGGGAGAAAGAAAGACAGGCATAGAGTGAGGGCCAATGTGTGGAGGGATGAGAGTATGTGAGAGTGAGATGATAGCCACAGAGATAGAAATAAAGAGAGGGGCATACAGTAGTCTTTTGGTACGCCAATAGATGTCGCTGCCGGATTTTACAATAAATCGTAGTGGGATTCCCGCCCATTGCGTACTTAGAGGCGGTGCTTGGCCTCACCATGACTTCAGGATTCCCCCACTCGCGGTATCGTCATCCCCACTGTTGAACAAAATTTGTACGCGCACCAGTGATTCCCCTACTGCGAAAAAAGTTTGTTGGGCACCATCTCGGTCATCTTCATAAAACCGAGTGTCCATTTGAAATAGTATCGAGGCTAATTTAAGCTTTGCCACGGTGATACAGTGTTTGTTTATCGCTTGTTAAAGCAATCTGGATTAAATATAAAACACATTGATAGCAATGTTTGGGACTGGCTAGACGGAGTGGCGCTAACTGACGAGACGTGGGTGAAAGGATGAGTCGGTTTTTTGACGTCGCCAAATGTCGGTTCCGTTGGCTTTATCATCCCGATGTTCTTTTCTTCAAATGTTACAGATCATCTCATTTATAATGCATGAGGACACCTTATATTGTGCACTACTTCATAAATACAACTAATTTATATGTTCATTAAGAATAAATAATGCACAGTTATCATGCATCTACGATTGAATGAAAGAACAATAAAGCCAAGAATAAAATTGTGTTTATTATGGATAATAAAATATATTTGCCCTCTGGGAAATATGTAGTTGTTGGGAAGACCCCACTAGTTGGGTCGCATCCTGGCTACAAGATAGGTATACGCTACTAATAAAAGATCAATACGCCATACTTGGTATGCTGTTGTATGGCGAACGGAGATGGTGCAAAAGGGAAATATAGATGTATAGATATGTCTACACATTTCGATACCGATACGACATTTGACTGAATTACACCTCAGTCTCTCCTAACAGCATCACCTGAAATAAACAATATCATTCGTGTTTTCTTATATTTCTATATATGAATGCTTATCTCATGTGCACATGTAAATGTAGATTGGTTGACGCAATTTCGCAGTGTGAGATCATAAAAATATAAGTAACATAATGTTGCATTCGACTCTATGTTATCACTACTGGGACAAATTTTTGACACAAAAACCCAATTTTTTATTCCGAAAATAAGAAGCGGTTCCACACGCGACTCCTCATAACAATACAACAATACGATAGTAGAACAAAAAAAGATTAAGGGGGTAGGAATACCAAATTCATGACCATATCATCGCGCTTAAGGGGAATGGAAAATCTCAGTAAAATGCGCATACATCAACATATGCTTTCATTGATGCTCCATCCGTCGCATAACACCAGAGATCAGCTCTCGTCGGCGATATGTTGACAAATTTAAACTGCATTCACGGCCTTGCAATCGCCATCTTTCTATTCTCCTTTTATATTATATTTTCGTATTCTATCGAGAATTCAAATAGTGTAAGCAACTACAACTATACAATTTAATTTTGGTTAACCTACAGTCAATTGTGCGCGGTACAAAATAGTCCTTGATATAAGCATATTTGCTTTACAACTAATGAATCACAAATATAGTTACTAGGTGCATGTGAAACACTGTCATTTTGCTGTGTGAATATTAAAGCAGTAACTATTTGGTGGTTTCAGAAAGGTCATATTATTTTTTTTCAATATTTTGCGACTTCCGTGTGCAAAAAGATGATTAAATACAAACATTTCTTGCTTATGCACAATATGTGTGAAGCACGTGTCTAATAGTTATGCTCATACTACAAAAATGTTCGTCGGTATAATAAATGGTATCGGCGAATGGATGTTTTCGTACTTTTACGAGTTGCTTATTATGAATACAAAGTAACAAGTGTGTATAGAAGTTGGCGTGCGACGGCATTTGCAAATCACTGGCCAATCTTTCACGTTTATATATATACATATATCTATATGTGTTTGAATGTATATATACACGATTGTATACATATATGTTTATAATTAGACAGTTAATGTCATTATGTGATGATGATGATCGCCGATAAATATTTTTTATTGTAAGACCACAAGAAAAGTGAATTTTGTTTATCAAAACAAGTTTCTAATAATTCAGAACGATTATAATTGATAAATAGATTTATTACATTGTGAGGTTTGAAATGTTTTTATGACCCAGTATTAGTTTTAACGATTATTACTATCAAGTGTCATCCAATTCCTTTTATGTAATATGAGATATTATATTTTATTATTTATTTACACTTGATAACTGATAGTTGAGCCATTAATCCAAGCCATTGATCGGGCTTCAAGTATGTGTTGGAATGTGATCCGTGGAAAAATTATCAATGAATTGTTGTATTCTATAATGTGCAAATATTATATATCAACAATGTCACTCATCGGTCTTTGGACCATTGATGTTCACAATGTGAAAGAGTCTAATTCGTAATCATTGCAATTCGATGTCAGATACCGACATTGAATATTTAACCGATGCATAGTAAAGAAAAGCCGTCGGTGCTCACACATCACCCCACAGCTATTAATCTTGAAATGCTAAATTCAACAGTTTTCTATTTATTTTATTGTATATTACTTCATATTTTTTATCCAATCATCAAAATCGTGCCCAAACGACGTATTGAAAATGTTTTCACATGACTTTCAAAATAGATATCAGCACAAAGCCGGAAAAATGATCAAACATGAATTTTTCTTCTATAAATATGCACATGAATATGAATTTTCATCGCCCGACCTTCTTTGATACAAAATGTGGGTTTGAACATGACACATACACCAATGATTGTTATTAAAAAAGTACAAAGTAGGTTGAATCTTCAGCTTACTCAAGTGGATTTGCGCTAGTAAAATATTACAGGCGCTATTTGAAAACACAGAACTGGAGGCCGGCGGCGACAGGAAACGCGAAAATTGCGCCAAACTAGGTGAGTTTCATTATACAATTGTATGAATATATAATGCAGAGAACTGGGGATGTCACTGAGATAAAAATATTCAGTTCTGCAACACTCTTATCTGATAAATTTTGTATGATGAATTATTCACCATGGTTTGTGGCAATTATATAGCACTTGATCTTATCATTTCCGTAACTGCATCTTCGAGTCTTGAAATGTACAGACACTTGCACAGGAATATTACCAATAAAAGTGGTAAAAATTGACACTTGAACGTAAAAACATTTGTGATCTAGAGACTGTGACGCGGACGACTGTGGCATTCTGCGTCGCCCTTTCGGTTGGTGAAAGTTTTTTTTTTCCACCATTTCTTTCGCGTGGTAACAATTTCAACTTCAACTATACCGATAGAAGGGTATATACCAAGGCTTTAAAAACTACAACTTTCCCTGGGTTTACTTCTTCAAAAATACAAAAAAATTTTATGACTCTTTCCCTCACGATGCCTTTCGGACCGTCCCTGTATTCGGTGATCCTTACATTCAACTTTGCCTTAGTAAATCTCCATCATTTGAGCACAGAAAATAAAAAAGAGGACGTCGATTCTATAGCTCACTGTTTTTCCCACTTTCCAATGCATACATGATGAACAATTGAGGAATACAAAGCTATTATCTTTATCGAAAACAAATTACACAACGAAAATATTCAAAGCAAGAGTACCCTCGTTTGAACATATTTACCCTCCGACAAAAAGTAAAAAAAAAGTACACTATTGAAACTGTTGTTTCGCTTTTATTTTTATATTTGCAAGTTCCAAACAATCAGAGTGTAAATGGAAATGAGACGAGAGTATGAAATTGGACCGCAAGGACGAATGAAAAATAAAAGGACACATGCAAGGGATATGTCCACATGTCAGGACGTGCATTATAAAGGCTTTCTGGAATTATCGCACCGTGTAGGCGTTATGCCAACCGCGAGTGTCGTTCCATATACCTTTGGTCAAAAGTATTCTTTTGTATCATCATGATGTAGCGTGGGAGATACCATTCTCAATGACTATATAGAAGAAGAGATGCAGCTGGAATAGTTATACTTTGAATACTCGTTTTTTGTTTGCTGACTGTTATCTGTCAGGAAAAAGAAAGAGACAAGATATATTTTTTGATCCTAATAAATTAATCTATCCTGATTTTTTATCAACGATGCCCCATCTTTGGAAACCCATTTATACCAATTTAACGATCAGATTCTAATTCATTTACATCGTCGTTAAAATTGGAATAATCACGTCAATCTCGAAATAATGGATTAATTTTCCTACATCAAAATTGCATTAATAAGATAATAAGTTTTTTAAAATATTTTTCATATACGCGGTATCTTGTCGATTCATATGGTACTAGCAATCACAAAAACATATCCTTCAGTATGTAATTTTGTGACATCTTCGAGAATGTCATGAGTCCTCAAAGAGGTATATTAAATTAAATGAGGGTTTATATAAGCGTTGAATGAAGATGAGAATATGTTGGCAGCTTTTGTCGTCTGGTAAATCGACGACGAAGGGGAACGCTCCGCTATGCGTGCGACCTCCTTATCTTCGCTCTCGCTCGTTACATTATCGTAGTGGTTATCGTTACGCGCAAACCCACACCGCGAGAGACTGTCATGTCGTTGTCGGGTTACAGATTCTTATACCGATAGATCAATCTACAGTGAGATAAAGTTTCATGCGTGTGTCAGTTATTCGCGTCAAAAGTGCGTGTACGACTGTAGATGGACGTGTCGGCATTTGATTTCCACGACTGTTGTCGAAATAAGAGAGAGAAAAGAGGAGGAGGGATGAACTATATATCTTCAAACAAATGTCATTTAACTATATGTCAATTGTATCATCTCAGGGATAAGACAATATAATCAATAATTTCATTGAAATGTTTTTGGAAGACAGAAGTGAATAATAAGGCATTGAATGTTAATGAATAACAGCATTATAGTGCCATACCATTCTTAGTAAAGATATGAGAAAAAGTTCGTTGAAACCAAAATTGATAGCACTAATTGATATTTTCTATTAAACGTACGCATTCATCTTAATGAACCATCGAATAAATTTGGGATTTTTAGTTGTTGAATATCCAGTAGCTTCCTTGTTTTTCTGTCCATGAATAGCATCATTTCTTTGATAATGACTCCAATATAAAGTTGAATAATTGGGAGTTAAATAGAATTTATCGTAACACTTTCAACAGATTGTCATGTTGCGCACGACGATGAGACTTTCTCTGTTATCTCTCACATTGGGGATACATAAAGTTATAGACTCATATGCATATTGCGTGGATGATTTTGGGACGCGTGTAGGTCTGATTTGAATAAATAGAGGGGATGGAATGGATGAAAACAAAATTGTAGTGAAAAATGTGGATGAACCAGGGGAAATCGCTGGACAATATTGTTCTCGCACAACTTCAACCCTCTATTTGCTAAAAAATTCCATTCACCATACAACGAGAAATAATGTAGGTCATATAACCATATATTCTTACTACACATAGGCATGTTTACAAGCCTGGCCATGATTCTTTCTCTGCTCCGCCTCAATTTTCATTACATCTGTCATTCTCTTGATGTTATATATGTTCATCCATATATACGCACACTTAGGTATCCATTGATCCCGTAATAGGTCGAACGGGAGATATCCCATTTCTATCCCCAGAGAAATTGTGTATCGCGACGACGATGTTGTGGAAACATACATTTTATGTATATTTTGAACCGTCACACACTTATCACATATCCAATATTCACAAGTCCGCCTCTTTTTTTAATTCTCACAGTAATATCGAAATATCATAATACCCTTGGAATTATTTATTCCGCAGGATTTATATTCTTCATCATCATGCGAATGGACCAGTGACCTCGCTCACTGTTCTCTACTACCTTACGTTATACTCGGTATGATCCTCAGGTCCGCCTCTATCTCCACCCTCTTCCTCTTGTTTTTCCTTATTTTTTTGTTTGTACGCTGTTGGTAGATTACTGCCGACAAAACCAATAAGTTATGCGCCCATACAGCGGCTGACCGTGTGCTTCGTGAGTGACAAGCAGTATCTGAGAAATAGTGAAGAAAGTGAAAAAAAAAAAGATGAGAAAGACTCGAAAGACATATATATCATATTCCACTGTGTACTACCACATTTAAGAATTTATTTTATATGTATACACTTATATCTCAGACCCCCTACGCATTAATATTTTATCCGCATTGCACATACGAACCGGTGGATGGCATACCAGAGCAGCACAAGGGAAGCGACACGAATATATGTGTGGACTATGAGGAAAGCAAGTTCGTGTGGGTCAAAAAGCGTCGAACAAAGCAAAGAAAACGAATATGTTTTTTCTCTTCGCAATCTATCTCTTTCTATTTCTCTTTCTGCTCACAACTCAGAAGAGGGAAAAATATTTCAACAGTTTTGGAATAAACATTGTTGTTGTAGTAATGAAAAGATTTTTAATTACTTGGTGCATGAGCAAAATAAATATGTATACATGTATGTGGAGAGGAGAGCGGCAATTAACATTGTTTCATAATACACGATAAAGACCACCCAGGATGAGAGCAGATATGAGACATTTATGTGCTGTTTACGTTATTGAATGCGCCAGAGTAATACAAGTGAGTATATAGGATATAACGTTGGAGAGAGCATAAAGTGATGTGAAAAGAAGCAAATATTATATGCTAAGCGCCATGGCAATGCCACAAAAATGTCGGATATCTCGATATTATCCTCCGACACACCATGTTGGCTGCTACTTAATACATTTTTTATTATAAACCGAACGAAAACTATACTGCTCAACTAAGTTTTAATGATTTTGACGATAAGTACATGATAAAAAAATATATCCCAAGTGATGCATTGAATAAAGTGCTTGATGATTATGCGCTTGAGTAAATAAAATGATTAAAAGTGAATTGCCGCCAGGGATTTATCAGTCTCAGCCATGTAATGAAGGTTACATAATTATTTTTATGTACTACAGTTGATGATCAGTTTGAAATTATAGTCATATCATTTTTCAACATTATACGATGCGTGTGGATATGAACAACCTGGTGTACTTTTCCGACTTTATTCTCCTCTATTTGGAGGATTATCCCACGAATTGTGGATGAAGGGTGTAAAAGCGTACATGCTCATATACACACATATACATTTTTATAACCTGATATGACTGGAAAATGCTCAGTAAAAGTATTCAAGTCACGGGAAAGTACTTGTAAGTGATTATTGACGTGCCTTGGATCCTTCATCACTCGTCCGTGAGGTCGTAAATATTTTCAAAGCATCGTCTGGAGAGTTATGAGAAATGTTTTTACACTGTAATTTGGTGGTATTTTTCATACACTGAATATATATATATATATCTATATATATTGGACTCATAGCGTTGTTTTCATAACCAAATTATTTTTATATTGTTGCACAAATTCACTAAATTCACGTGATTGTTATGTCACTAACGTTGAAAATTGTAGAAAGTGATTAATTATTCGAAATATATCGACATTCACCATATGTTCTCTTTTTTAACCAGCATTGCATCTCTATGGTTGTTGGAGTAACATGCAGCTTTTACGTTCTGTACGAGAGAAAGTTCACAAATTGGAATCTATTTTTGGGACCTAATTTTTTCTCCAGTTTTTGGAAAAATAGACGATCAGAAATTTGATTATTTTTGCCATAACTTCAGTATTGAAATTATTTTTCCCCATATATTTCTACATACTTACGTAACTTTCATAGTGACGAAATAAAAATGAATTTCATCCCAGTAAACTGCAACAGGCACATTTGGAATGAACGGAAAAGCCTAAAGTCATAACCCAGAAGAGATCGCACACTTTTACTGCTTTCATTCTCCCGCACGCTTCGTAGAACAAAATACAACTGGCCTCTTGCTCACACTCACTTTCAACAAACCTTTATCGTATATGGATACACATAACAAGATACGGTTATGTACCAAAATATCCGGGCCCATTCGCGATTGTATGACGTTTCCATTTCAATGTTCCACTCGTCCGAGCGCAAAAGTGGCAAGAGGATGATTCTATCGCATAGAGAAGGGAGAACAAACGGATGCCTGATCTAGCTAAGGGTGGAATGTCTAGTCAACAGTCCTCCAATCAATAGCGCAATCGATACCAGAACTTTGGCCACGATTAATTTGCAGTATTTTTTTTTCCTTCTTTTTATTGAAAATGAAATTGAAAAAGAGCAAGCCAAAACATGCAAGGTTTATTATATATCCAGTGGTATTTTGAATTATGCCTTTCCAATCGCAATAATTGATTGGTTCAACATTTTTGTTTCTCTTTTGTTTTTAGATTAAAGTGATGTAAGGTTGCTGAATCCAAACGAATTATGGTATTATTTACGGTACGTTTTTATTTCGATTTTGTGTATCATAGATATAGCTTATGAGTATAATTCTACATCAAGTTTCGAAAAATGGATACATTTACATTCATTGTCAATGGGTTACTCATCATCATTATCTTTATCATCGTTATCATCGGCATCACCATCATAATTTTCAGTATTTCGCAACGTCTTGGCCATTCATTTATCTTTTACTCGTTTAATACTAAAATTCGTTATAATCAGTAACTATGAGATTCGTCATTCCTGCTCTATTCTTAAAATTGTTTTTTTTTCTCCATTTGCTTATCTATTTATTTATCCTTCCATTATGATCACTCGATCTCTTTCCGACTCCTAATAATTGCGTTTCATCACAAATATAGGAAGAGGGTAGGTAAGTAATTGTAGAACAGGTTTCATTCACTTAGAGTAAAAATGTTATGTTTAATTGAAGTTTTATCGGTATGTATTTTTTTATTACTATTATTATTATTTTTTTGTTATTTTTTTTCTCGGTTTTTCTTTTCATTTGTGGACAGGCAGAAGTGAATCCCTCAAGTTTTCAGACAACTTAATCCAAGTTAATTCGCATCATTTCTTGCTAGTATTTCATCCATTGAAACAGTGAAAGGAAGGGTAATATTAATATTTACATCATGAATCATAAAGTAAATTATACGAGATATCGTCAGTTCATAAAGATAGATGTAGCAATACTTTAACGTGAAGATAAATTTATGTTTTCTTCATCTTCACCTGGGTTTTGTTTTCCTTTCAACACTGGACTGAAAAATATTTTGCCGATGCGATGTATAATCATGAGCCAATTTGAAATCGCATAGTTTTCTGCAAATTGTATAATGAGGAGGTTTCCGACTAAGATATAATGCTATCTCTTAATTGTAAGATTTAATTTAATTTAACTTTAATTTTTCTTTCATTGGGTTTGCCATAATTATCTTCATTCGAAATTCTCGACTGTCAATTCGCATTCACAATTGGAAAATCTCATTGAGCTGCTCCCATTTTTAGTACGACAAAAATAACAATTCAAAAAACAAAATATTTTTTGAATGAGTCAAAAAAACAGAAAACAAACGTATAAAACGCTAATAAAATTGCCAGCGTCCGGCCGAAAAAAAGCCAAGCATTGTTCTATTCAGTGCAGAAGCGCTTTCTTTTTTTTTTTTATTAGTTATCGGTATAATATTTATATATTCGAAATGCTCCGTTTGAAGCAGCTGCCTAACAAAATAAATGATATGAACAATAACCTCGAGATCGCGAACGCTCGTTATCGAGAAAGAGAAACAAAAAAAAAATATATGTATATATTTACAACCCATATTTTTGGCAAGAAACGATGAAATTGTTTCGCATTTTATAATAATTTTGTGAAACAGTGATGCATAACTTTGCACACAACTTTAATCCACGTATTTGATAGACAATATTTCAATGAACAATGACGAGTTTTATTTACGTATATTCGTTTCTTCCGTCCCTTTCGGTTTTATATTTGTTTCATTTCAATCTTGATCAATGAATCTATGTATCAAACAGTAATATTCCTGTGTGCTCAAATATTAAAATTTTGGAACGCACCAATTCCTCATAAATTTCTTCTGTCTTTTTCAATCATTGATTTTATATACGAAATATAATCATTCGCTCTACCAAATCTACGGTATTTTCTGTTTGTTCTCCTCTCATTTCCTTAATAGTGGTGAGAAAACAGATACTATTAAGCAATAATCACACTACACGGCATTATAAAAACAATTCATTCACAAACAATTTTTGTTCTACATAAAAAGACACACGCGCGCACTCACACTCATATAATTATTTATACTTTTGTCCTTACATTTAATATTAACAGAGACAAAAAAAACAAGTACAGAAAAGAAAAAAAAATTAATACGTAAAATAAACAGTTCATAAATAAACAATAATCTATAGGTAAAGAAAAATATAACAAACAATTTCAACTCATTTTTCAGTGCAACTCCGAAAGAGGAATTATGTTATAAACCATTTTTTCTTCCTTCTCCAATATTAATGGTTATGAAAACCTTTTATTCGTTAGGGTTATCATGTATTTATACTCTTCTTCTGATTCATTGAATCGATGGTGTTATAATTTCAATTGAGTTCATAGTACGCGTCAAATAGCTACACACACGTGTTACCATTTATTTCTCCTCCCAACTGTTTCTCGTTAACTATTGTATCGTTGTCCATCATATTTTATAACTATCTGATGAATTAATATTTAATTCGAATGAGAGAAGTTCTCGTGTCGCACGGATTGAGCTACACAGTGAAAACTCATATTTGAACTATCTGCATAAGTTATAAAATAAAGAGTTTGGCAAGTCGGGCACGTTTATAACACATCATCGTCAGTATATTGATAATGAGTAAGAGGAATTGAATTCGCATGAATATATAATTGGATCATTATACAGATGCGGGCACAAATTCGGCGGGATTTAATTTCAGTGAATGAAGGAATTATGAAGGGAATGAAATCGAATTTCAAAAGAATGCTTGCTATGATTGTGCCCGGTAGATTTGATGTTGCATATCACGATCGTGTAATCACGGTATGCTGCGAAATACGATCAGACGGGCCGCGAGAAAAAGCTCAAATGTGGACGGCACCCGCTGCTCCGTTTTCATTCATTACTTTTTTTTTCATCATTCAATTCTCACTATTCTATAAATGTTTTTATTTTTTTTTTTTTTGCTTTAATTTTCTTTTTTATCATGCCTCTCACTCGAATTTTTATTTGCGCGCTAGTGTATCATCCATTCATCGATTAATTTGAATCTCACAACTCATCTAAATTTACTAATCAACATATAGAATTACTAAAAACAAACATCCTTAAAAGTAAATCAATGCTAACCAAATTGTCTTCTGCTAATTTAAAAAAAAAATTTCTTTTCTAAAAAGAAGTATGAAAAATAATACTTCGGTAATTTTTTATGCATGTTTTCCGATCCATTCAACATGGAATATAAATTGGATAAATAGTTGAACAATATTTATAACGATAAAAGAATGTGTTCACCGACGCGCACAATGTTAATATTAAAAATTTTCTTTTCATTTTTTCTGAGCTATTCATTCATATTCACAAATTATAATTATGTAAAAAAAAAAAAAAAATGGACAGTCTTAAGAAACACTCAAATACATGAAGCGTGTCCCCGCGAGGTTGGCCTTCGCCATATTATATGATTTTTCCGTTGATACTAGCACTAGTTAAGGATTAATTCCTCAGTAATACCCGTTCCCTTCTAACCATGTTGTTTCGATCGAATACATTTTTTTCCATTCCTTCTTTTAAATTTAATCTTGCTTTGCGAACACATTCGTTATGCGTCCACTATGTGCGCCCATTATTTTTGTCCATCATCTCCAATCCTTTCTCTAATTAACGGTATAACATCAAACATAACTTGTGATAATGAATCATAATACAGTATCGATATATAAAGCTTTCTACAAATAGTTACATTACTAATATCAACCCACTTTTGACCCCATCATTTTTTCTTCATCTTGGTTTCTGTTTTTGATTTTGATCCATTCCAATTCAACCGCTGCTACTCCCCTATTTCGCATGTTTGCATTTTATCTCGCACTCTTAATCATTAATTTCATTTGTTTCGTTTGCCGTATACATATGCAGTGGGGGGTGGGTTTAACAGGCGCAATCACACTTTTTGACATTTCGAAAAATTTTTCAATTAATGAAAAGGAAACAAAACGTGAAAGAAATATATTCGTTAACTATACGCGAATTCACGATTATATTTATCATTGATAATACGCGTGGATTAAAACCGATAATGTTTTCATATACATAATATTTTATACTTATAGTTTATTACTACTATTTATACGTACACACTCAAATATGAGTAGATATCTTCCGGCTTTTCTTTCCTTTCTATCAGAGATTATTAATTAACGATGTATAAACGTCAATGAAATTTTCAAAGCGAGAGCGGCAGCCACATTTTCCATCACGTTTCATTTTCTTCTTTTTTCTTTTTTTTTTCATCACTCGCGATTACAGTTGCGTTTCTTGCACAAAATGCATCAATAACGCTTTACATGGTGTTTTTCTACCTTCATTACGTGAGTATATACGTTATGTCACATAAACGCAGCTTAATTAAGATTTGTATAATTATCAATTATTAATTCTGTAAGATGACGCTCCCTCTCTGTCTCTCTCTCTTTCGCTCCATCCCACTTATTAGTTGTCAGATGAGTTATTAACGATAATGATGATGCGAGTAGTATGGCTGTTTTCATTATCGCTTCTAGTTTTATTTCGGATGAAAACCTTGGAAATTTCGTGAAATTCCTCTATGTTCTCTCAATTTTCACTCGTCATGAAGTTGCACATTTATTTTTAATCGGATGTGTTCAATGAATTTCCCTGTATCTGATATTTCCCGACCATTGCTTTTTGAAATGCTATTTTCTGCCATTCGTTCCTCCATATAATGCGCCTATAGAATATCGACTTATCCATTTCTGCGTTTCCCAATATAATATTTATTCTTCCTGTTATCCATTTCTTCCTCATATTTCATAATTAACCCGTTATAATCATTATTTTTATCTTTTTTCTGTTAATGTTGATCTGGCGCTGTTTCCTGAATCCAACAGAATCGAAATATCGAAGAAGACCAGATTCTATTTAAAAAAGTTATACATCTCAAATCTAATTTTTTCATTCCAATTTTCCGCTTGCAGATTGTATTCGATGAATTTAATTCCGATCATCGATTCATATGGACGGGGAATGCAACGACAAACAATCCCTATACCGAAAATATAGATAAAGATTCTATTACAATTCGAATCATTTTTGCTATCGCTTTTATATGATTTATGGGGGACGTAAGGATTTTTTTTAGGGACAAGTTTATCAATGTTTTTAATCAAAGACCGACAAGAGACCTTCTTTATATTACTACGAAAACGTCTACCCTGACACGAAATTACGTATTTAATGTACCAAGAGTCAATTACTCATCCAGGTGTTTTGCGCGGGCGCACACTGCATAATTTATTCAATGTTTTTTTCTCGCAATCATATTAAATTCACAAAAAAAGAACAATGATGGAGTTACGTGTTTTTTTCAATTTGAAAAGTCCTTGAGATGTTCGATGAGAATAACAATAGATCGCGACGTAGCGATATTATATAATCGGATATGACCCATTGATTCGCTCGTTTCTCTGGAGGCCAAGTAATGATTTTCTAATCACAAATATAGAAAACAATAATGTTCATAATTTTTAACCATCAACACATAAAACAATTAACGAAACAGAAAATTTGAACACATATAAATTTTCGTATGCGATTCTAATAGTACGAAACCGACGCAACAATTCCAATAATATGGGAGAAAACAAAATAAAACAATTCTCACTATTATCACACACAATGAAATAAAAAAAAAGTACAAAAAATAAATAAAACGGCAGGATAATAATTTAGTGGCACTACATCCGATACCACATCGTTGATAATATTTTCAATATTCATAATTTTTAATTCATGTTTCATCCTTTCCTCTTGATCTGTAGACTTTATTTCTTTCCACTTGAAATCAACAAGTCCGCGTGCACGTTTGTTTCCAATATGCACGCATGTGTGTTTGTGTATGCACGTGTATTCATACATCGTATGTTCCGAACTTGCATGTACGTAGATACATAAACCCTTTGTGATTCTGTCGAGGCTGTGGTTACGACGATATCGATGTCACTTCTATGGATATCAAAGCAGCAGCCCACCTTGAGCGCCAATGTTAACATACATATATGTGTATATGTATTTATTTTCAAAAAGAACACATGAGTAATCGATACGTTGAACATACGCATCGCTTTCTTTGATCGAGAAACATATTGAATGCAGTCCGCAAATTCCTTCTCTTTTTTAATGTAAAAACCAGAAAAACGATGAATAAATTGAAAAAAGGAAATGTTCACAGTTGTCAAGTGTGAGTACTGGTAGGACTGTGCAGCAAATTACTCGTTGATATCCAGTTGTATTTTATTCCTGATCTTAACTTCACTTTGCGCTTTTGACGAGAGGCATTGAGAGATGAGCATGAATGTGGAATTATTGATATCTCAATGTGATTATTTTTCAAGTGGCCAAGATCGAGGTATAGATTAACACTGAGTATGGATGTTCACAGAGTTGCAGCTTTGCACATTTATTGATATCAAAGGAGTTGTATCGCCGAACGTGACGAATAGAAATGAGTGTGAAAATTCCAGTAGAGTTCAGTAAGATAGAGAGAAAGAGGAAATTTCCCATTCTTCGGACACTTCACAGTGACTTTTGAACATTTACCAGACTCACGACAATGTCGTGTGTGACGGATTAGAATATGTTTTTTACATATAATAGTGGCACGAGGAATTTTTTCTCTGTTTATGGTGCTATCATGCAACCTACTACTGATTCCTCCTTTCTTCTGCCTATCTCACTTGCGTTGTTCTCCATTGAAGCAAATACTTGCGGTGTATGTGTGGTTGTCAACATCCATATTATCATATACCATTTTCTAATTTTTTTTGTTGCTTCATTTACTTTTTTTTTCATTCATTCAAAAAATACATTCTAGAAATCAGTCAGACGTGGTTCAACCGGGAATATGAATTCGAGGCAATTGTATTATTAATCCTCTAATTTCCCGGGATACCAGGTAAGTACGTAGTTGAGGATTTGCTTTGCTATTTAAATATTATTTATGTCCGCTTTTTTTGGCGTGTGCACGCGTGTCTTTTTATTCTCATCTATATCCTATGTTTGCCAACTTAGATGCTGTTTTTATCTGTTTTCAATGGAATCCAACATGACACATCATTTATAAATCGTTGATCTGGTACCTATGTGGGCACTTTGCTTACAGCCTTCAAAAGGTCACTCTGTGTCTTGTCCAACCCAACATGATGCTGTTGATGTTGTAACGCATTTTGTTGCTCTTGCATTTTAGCTTGTTTCTCTGCCTGTTGTTTTTTCATCATATCTTGCTCCTCACGCTCTCGCCTTGCCTGTTCATTTATTTCTTTAACCGCCCTCAATTCCTTCTTCAATTTCATTCGTCGATTTTGAAACCATATTTTAATTTGCCGTTCTGTCAGACATAATGCATGAGCTATTTCTATTCGTCGTCGTCTCGTTAAATAGTGATTGAAATGGAATTCTTTTTCCAGTTCTAATGTTTGAAATCGCGTATAAGTTTGACGACCGCGGCGCCTCGGACATCCATTTGGACCTGGAAGAAAATTTTCGGCTATTACTTAACGTCAGAAAAATCTTATACTTATATGATTATTTTTAATGTTTCCTCGTTCTTCGATATTCTAATGTTATTTTTCATGCTTATTTAAGAAGGGGGGTAATTTTATCATTTTCTTTTTGTTTCTCTTTTTTTTTTATCAATTCATATGACTAAAACAGGAAAATCCCAAGCCATGGTGGATATAAGAAGATGTTCTCCTCCAAATTTCTATTTTGTGTTTATTTGTCTCTTGACAAAAAACTCTTCGCACCCTTGTCATGACAAATATTAACTCTCTCCCTCTTAGCTTTCTCTTTCACTACGAGGGTAAAAATGTTTATTGGTCATGGTCAGTTTTATTGCAGGGGTTGTGAAATTGCACGGCCGTATATGCATTCTGATCTCACTCGAAGTGTGCCGGAAGTAGGAAAAAAGAAAAAAATGGAAAGTCGCTGTATGCATCACTAGAAAATAAAGTTGAACACGGCGCTCGCACACTTATGCCTGGGGAACCCTTTTTCCTAAAAAGTTTCACTGCACCCTTACCCCCAATTACTTTCTCTGACTTCTCATGCTTAGAGTCGTAAATGACCAGTAAACGTTCACGAGAACGAAAAAAGGGAAAATAAGAATTTTTTATGATGTTTAGGTAGCTAATGCGTCACTATGCGCGAAGTCAGGTAAAAAAATTTTTCTTTACTGTCACGTTAATATTGCCGTAGAGAATGTGGTTGTGGGGAAATGTTGAGCGCAATACTCTCGCAAATTATGATGGAGCAGAATAAAAAACAGACAAGTAAATAACTAGAAACAGAAGGATGAAAGAATGCAATTTAGTTACGTCAAGTTGAACTTTGAAAAAAAAGGAGGAAAAACAAAATATATGGACAATACGATTTTTTCCATTTTTGTTTTCATGCAATTACATCTCTCCTGTTTCGTATATTGTTCCTTTAATAGTAATTCTCTTGAAAAAATAAGGAGATGGAGTGTGAGGGTCGTGAATGAGAAAGAGAATCAGAGATCCGCGCCATTTCGCTCTCGCAGCGAGTTAACGCCCGTTTCATTCTTCTCTCGGCTAAAACCGGTTTTTACTTTTTACGCTGTGTGTTTCACCTCTCCACAAGCAGCATACACCGATAAGTATCGCACAATGGCGTGGATAGAGACGAAAATACTCAAGCTGGAATAATGCACGATGAGCATTTGCGATATAAAACAAGAGAAGAACTGGCTACTGTACACTAGTTCCGCAAAAATTAAAATGAGATTGAAAATATATACACATATGATTGTGAATACAAAGAAATACGATTTCCCCGCACATTATGGTAAAAACAATCACTCGACAATGTTCCTTGAGACGAAATCAAATAAATTGCTACTAATTGACAAATAAATAATTCTATGACAAGGATATGAGAAGTTGAGTGAATCTATGGAAAAATAGCCAGCATAACAGAAATTAATCCAGGATATATTTGGTATATAATCAAAAGAGCAGGAGAGGAAAAACGAAATGACGATGGCGAAGGAAAAAAAAAAGTGGCAAAAGGACTTCTACTGGAACGCGAAGAATGCCGATATTGAATTCAACATGGCCGTAGCTTGTGATACGATTCAAGGGGAGGAAAAGGCACGTATATACACGAATTGTACAGAGCTAGAGGGGTTCCTCTCTTGTACATACTGTCTACATAGATGTATATATACCTACACTTATACAGACTAGAGTGTAGTGTAGCTGTGTGTGTCACTGTGGATGGTAAAACGTGTATAGATGGGGTGCGCTGCCCTCGGGAAGCAGAAGAGAGCGCGAACCGAAAGCACCACAGGGTAGTTATATGTCGGCGAATGGTTGGGCCGCCCGGTTACCTAGGCAACCAGAGGGGTAGCCATTCTGCACTGCTGACGGCGTATCACAGAATGGTGTGCGGGGGCGCAGTGACGGGGGATCAAGTATGAAAACCCTTGGCTGCACCATCCCTATCGTGAGATGCTTTTGGTATTGGCGTGACGTTGTGTACCCATTGTCTTTCCTAAATGCCTCGTGACAGTTTCTTACACCCCGTATAATGCATTTGTATATATATAAATATTACTCATAATGTGGTAAGAATATTTTCATGAGTATATATCTATATATACATGTATTTTATGATGGAGAAAATCATACTTTCCACAGAATTATATAGCCAACTTTTTTACTCTCTTATTAAAGATTAAATTATTCAACAATTCATTCTCAAGTAAAATTTTTCCCCTATATATTATCCGCCATACGATACGTTTCCCATATAGGGTCGTATAGACAAGCTACATATGTCGTAAAACGCTACTGATCACATCAATTGTCATGATATTACACAATTGAGCAACCTCTCACGATACATGTGATGACAGAATGACTTCCATGCATGTCTTTTATTGATTTATATATGATATTATAGGGTAGAGTGGATGTTGTTTTACTGGTGAATATGTATAATAGCAGTTATCACTTATCAGACGATGCATTATCACACAAGGGAATGCAGTATGAAACCCACTTGATTTATACTCGAAGGCGCGGCAAGCTGGCGAACAGCGCGTGTGCAATTTTCACCAAACAGGCGTGTTCACCAACTATATAAACACAAACGGTATATTCAACGTCCCGCCTCCAATGCATGCACACACAATAAAAGAAGTGTGAGTTTGCTCCACAATCGACCAGAAAACTCTCTACACTCTCTATATACTCACGCTCCTATCCAACCAAACATATATATATATATTCATGTTTTTTTCTTTTCCTCACCGGCCCTTCATATGACTCGCCGACTTTTATCTCGAAATATCCATGGAAAAGCACTAGACCTGATTTCCCTTGCAGAAGATTTATTTCAACGCATCCCCTCCGCATCAGGTCGACAACATTTTCTACTTTCCATTTGTTATATCATCAAATAGGAGAATATATATTCATCCGTAAAATATTATTTACTGTCTGAATAGGCTTATGTATAAGTATGTGCTGGCTTATTGTCAACATATTCTCATCATACATATATGTACATACCACAGTTAAAAATTTTGAAAATCAATTACTGTTCATTCAAATTCTAAATTGCATTATGAAAGTTCACTCGTAGACAAGTGGCTTCAATGTCACGAAATGTTTGTGCCATATTCCTTCATAAAAAAGATAATTTATCGAAATTCTTTTGCATTCAAGTACACGTCATTGTTTGGGGGATGTTCAATGGATCGTATTATACGTAGAGAGGAGTGCCGAGATAGTTATCGAGAAGAGAGAATAGTTGCCTGAATCTAATTGCAGTTATATATTAAGTTTAATATCTGACTCTAGATCTCATATATGAAAAGATGTGTGCAAGTCTGTGTGTGGTTATGCGATCACTATGTGAAAATATCAACCAAGTTTTCTCACAAGCACAATTCTATATGTTCCTTCTCTTCGCACGGATACTTTTCTCATATAGAGAGTATTTCAAGAATCGCCACATCCAACGACTAACGTTTTATGTGACGTTCATCTATCGGAAATACCTTCAAGAAAATCTCGATAGATATCTTGAGGAGGCAATAAATTGTACCGCAACCCTTAATGTCCAAGCCAGACAGCATATCGCATGTGAAAATATTACTTGGTAATCAATAATAGAGGAGGGGACCTCATCGCAGGCATTACTTGGAAATATTATCCTAACGAGAATTGAAACTATAAATAGGTGAAATGACTAGCAATTTTATATCAGATCAGAATTTAATTTCATCATATTTGCAGCATAGCGTCACTCCTAATTGTCGATAGGATGTAGGCGGGGGCATTAGAAGGGCATTAGAGGGGCGGTTTACTATACGATGGAGTCCTACAGCATTTCGTGAACGTGACGATGGTACATCGGGGGCGCTCGTAAATCTCGCTCGGTGATTAAATGTCCGGACCATTCGCGTTTTCTGCTTCCTCCCTATCTGTCAAGTGTATATATGCTATGTATTCAGTGCATGTATATATGTTCCCTCTATCTTCCATTCCGATTTCTTGTATGCGTTCGCCATCTTAATACCTTTTTCACCGTATATCACTCCTATCAATAAAAAACAATAACATGATTTGAAAAGTCGTGTTGATTTCTGTTTATTTTTATTCTTCCCAACATATTACAATATCAGATTTTGAGTTGTTCTCCATTTTTTTTTATGCGAAATCAATCTGAGTGATATGCGAAAAAAAAAACCTGTCAGAAAATTGTTAACGAATGATTGATTGTGATATTCGACTCAATGCTGATTTTCCATGATGATAATGGCATATTTGACATTTGGTCGTATTTCGTGGAAGATAACGTAATTATTATATACTTGAATGGGGTTGAGGTGAAAGACGTTGCGAGTAAAGCTTATCAGCCACACATCTCACATTTAATGAACGATTCGATTTAATCGTGACTCTGTTCGCGTACGGATTATACGCGCCAGGATATAATTGCCCGCAAAGAACATAAAGGCAGTACAATTGTCACTAATGAACTTGGCGGCGGATCGTTTAAACGTATTTCTACCGATTGCCAGGCTTAATTATCCTCAGCCCTGCGCTCGTTTCAATGTCCCTCAATTCACTAGATGCTCATATGCATGTAAATATTAAACAAATTTATACATTGTCTCAATATTAATTTCTATTTTTATTATCAACGATGAGTTTCCGGAGCATATTCAACGGTTTTGTGTCGACGATCTTATGAAAAAATTACATTTTTCCGTAAATTGTCGGATGAATGAGAGGATGTGCAATTGAATTGTAAAAGAATTCTGGACATTAATATTAAACAATTAGTATCACGCACATGGCACAATTCTACACACCGCACACTGTGTAATGTTGTGATGATGATAATAATAATATGTAAATAAAAAACATCTTTATGAACCTGTTCGGTAACTCTTCAACGCGTTTATACAGATGTCGACGTGGAAGAAAAAAAGTTCTATTGAAATATGGAGATATGTAAAAATGAAGTTCTCATATTCAACTGAGTGCATGGTACGTGCGGCGCAGAACTATATACATATATGTGTGTATGCGTGTGGCATAAAGACATAAAGACTTGTGAATTTTTTACGAGCCCACGGGAAATGAAGCTGTCGACGAATCGATGAAACATCAAATTGACGTTGAGCACACACACAGCATTTACAATGCAAGTATAGACAGAAGAAAATGAGATAAGCACACACTATACTGCGATAAAAGAGCATGCGACGTTACTGTCATGAAGAATATCAATCCACGCGGGAATTATAAATATTTCTTTTCCGATGATAACATGAATTTTGAATATGAAAATATACTCGAGTGGAATAGAAACATTTATGATATATCTCATTCATCACGACCCTCCCAATCATGTCTTCCATGAAAGAAGAGACCGTGTCGCTGATCGACAATTTTTTTTTTCCTCACTTATAGCTCGGTGACCCGAGACGACAACGCTGAAGGAGACACGACACGATCGTTCGCGCACCCAAGTGTACACACATAGATGTCTGTGGCTGTGGGTCGTGGCCGCGCGCGATCGTGCCGTATCTTTTTCTCTGTTTCCTTGGTAACTGTCTGCATTTTTCACTCGACCATGAGATTTTATTTCGCCCGCAACGCTACGGAATTAAGCCGTTTTGAGATATTTATGAATGGACCAAGTATATGTTGAGAAAATAACGCTGCGAACAAAGAAGTGTCTGTCCATTTTGCATCGAGCTATATTTCATTTATTTATTCATTTTTCTCTCTAGATAAATTGCAGTGGCGCTGGGACTGTGTGTGCGTCTGGGTTTGTTGCCTGTATATTATATCTGACTTGATGATATTTACTGACCTATCAGTCGGAAAGACAACATATATGCAGAATTTGATAAATGAATTCATTTGTATATTTATATAAACGTGTGTTGCCCACTCGAAATATCCACAGCGTCATATTCCACAGCAAAATTTAATTGTTTTAGAATGCTCATGTTTCCAATATATATTAACACGTTTTAATCGAATATTATTGGGTTTATATGTTTACTGCCACATGTAATGTGAAATGAGAAGCAAAATTTTATGGGCTATTGAATGAGTTGTTGAGCACCGTATCAACACACCCAAACACGCATACATTGTTGGGTTGAATGGTATTATAAAATTGTCGCATAAAAGCAAACGCTCGTCTTCTCAGAATTACCGATAAAACTGGACACTAATTGAGTGCGAATATTCTCCATGTCATAATAATCAGCATAATTACGATAATGATAACAAAACCGCGAGTGACACAAACTCTTTCTCTTTTCCTCTCTTTTTCTCACCCTTGCTCTCTTTCACTCACCTCATCGCCCTCTTTCTTCAGTGTCATCATTAAAACATAAAATTTGATTAGTATGTGCAATGAAATCAAATTTATGGTCGCTATACAAATTTTTATTGGAACTTAAACCACCTCAAGTTGCATAAAATTTTGTCACCAAATAAACAAAACAAAATCTTTGTTGAATCATTTGCAGCCATATTACCAACTACATTTGAATGTGATCGTTTATGATATTAAGCGCCAGCGAACGCCATAGATGGCGCGCAAAGAACCTCAACAGAGCATCGAAAATATATATGGATTATGGTAATTAAGGATTGGGACGTGGATGGATAGCAAAGAGGAGGGAGCTTACATTATTGTTCCCAATGGAATGCACACGCCGTATTCAGTCACAGCGAGGAGGTCTCCCTTCCATTATTTCTCACTATTCATATATGTCTGGTGTACGATTATAGTTGGAGAGAATCACATGTATGTTTACTTGTCGCGTAACTCGACAATATATGTGCGTGGATCTGTAGCGCACAGGTTTATCCCCTGGCTATAGACTCGACACTCTCTCTCTCTCTCTCTCTCTCTCTCTCTCTCTCTCTCTCTCTCTCTCTCCTCTCTCTCTCTCTCATGCCCTCTCTCGACGGGCCGTCAACCATTATATATCGTACGCTTGAAGCTACACGCATGCTGGCGGCGCTATATTTGCTGAAATAAACCTCACTAATCTCCATGGAAAATTGTTAAATATATGAAATGGCAGCAAAAACAAAGATATATGCGTGTGCGAGTTGAGTGCAGAAAGATATCAAAAGCGGTTTGACGAGAGTTTTGTGCGCATCATGCTTTTTTAGGATATAAAATATAAACACGGAAAACCTGACGTACGAGTTGAGGTGGAAATATTATTTATATATATGAGCAGAGGTCAGTGTATTGTTCATAGTCATTTCATGAGCATATTTACATGTATATACGATAATATGTTGATTATATATAGTTCATGCATATGAGTGAGGCAATGACAAATGTTGAAATTCTTCGTTACTTCACATACTATTCCAGTGTAGATATTTAGAAATTTGTCATCGTGAAAATTATTTAAGAAATTGATCTCATTATCTACAATCTTTTGCAACAAATGTGGAATAAACCGAACATAAATTAATAATAATGAGAAATAATGAGGATGGCTAAGAATAGAGAGTATGTTAAATGATATGAAATATTTGATACTGAGAGAGAATAGAAATGAAAATGCAAAAAAAAACACCAAAAAAAAAACCGAATGCGAATGTTAAAAGACTATATTGCACATCTGGATGACAGTTACATTGTCCACTTAGCGTCAGGTGAAATGATTATTGCATATCTTGATTTCAACGACGAGGAAGAAAATAAGCAAAATATATTGCAATAATATTCGAGAAAATATGAAATGGATATATGAGAGTGGGCAGAGAAAAAGAAATGGGTGCACGCAATACGACAGCAGTGATTGTCGAATAGAATTACTGTACACAATATATATTGACTGAGTGAGAAGAGGAGAGACGGAGAAAAAGATGAGTAAACCTGTAAGACAATTGGTAGTAATACGGTTGCCGATCGGTTCATAAATTTTTTATTACGGACGTACATGCTTATGAATGTTTCTTGTACACGGTGGGCCGCTTCGGTGCGCTACATACTACACACAGTGGCATCAATGTCTACAACATTATGCTCTGTATCTACCTACACATACAGATACATGAATCGTCGTCAGAAGAATCAGTGTTCGTGACTTCGAAAATAAACCACTCGGACCAGGCGCCAAGGCATCCGAAATAAATGTATAATCTTGTTAAAGAATTATTGCATGGGGATGATAAAGTCGAGCACAATTCCAACGAATTAAATTTTAATTCAACAACGAAAAATGACATATTGAAATAACGCTCATATACATACTTATGTGTACATGGAAAAGCATGCCAATGTATAACATATATATGTATAGAGTTAAAACGCACAAAGTACATGGTATATAGATAGAATATATTTTGTTTCCCCTTGAAAAGCTATTAATGTTATATGTATACAGAACGCAATGGCGCTGACGAGACGTGTGCGTTACCTTCCCATCCCTCACGATTTTCTTTCTCCTCCTCCTGTCACAATGACTGCATCCCCCTATAAAGCCATTTGGTGGAACCCTGAGGCTCTAATTACGCGTCTGTGCCACGCCAACCCGATATATATTTGTATGGTGCTCTTGGTGCCTCGCGCGCTCGTTACATGCAAATGCCACCGCGTGCTCCCGTCTCTCGTTATGCCAGTAAAAAGCAATCCGCCCGACTAAATTAAGGATATGTAAGAGCAGGGGCTCGTGTCGTTTGCCATTCGACCAAATATATTGTTGGTGTTTTTAATTTTTATATACTTTCAAAATAAATGTATAAGTCATGCCCGGTGAATAAAATAATCAATTAGCGACGGAATATTTTGGCAGCAAATATAATCCGGCCTAAATTCATGTCAAATTCTCAGAATGATTTATTGATAATTTGCATGAAATAAAATTAATGACACTTGGTTTAGCTATTCGATTAATATAAAATAAGGCAACCCATAATCTTCCATTGTAACACGTGCGACAAGACTAAACGCTCCAGTGAGAAAAGGTTTCGCATTCGGGGTGTCAAGGCCAACCATCGAGTGATGGGAAATTTTTCTGAACTATCGAATCTTCGCCCTCTGAGCATATCAAGCTCAGAAAGTCTTCCTCTCAATTGACCAAATAAACGTAATTTACTCACTCTCTCAATTAAGAAGAACAAATAACTGAATAAATCAGCCATTTTCACACATCTCACTCTTTATGTTCCCAACATTAATGAGAGATTTTTCGTGAAAAATATTTCCTTTACCTTGACTGAATTCGAAAAAAAAACATAACTCGAGCTCAAATTGAATCTTATTTGTCTTCAATTACCAAAATTCCGTCGAATTCATGTTATTCAATTTGCACCATTTGTTTTGTCTTCAATGTAACGAGAACTATTTTCCGCGTACACCGTAGATAAAACTAGGAAAAACTGTTAGAACTAACGTAGTTTAATCAGAGCACGTTGCGGCTTTACGATATTAGTTGAGACCTCACACATGGATAAATATAGACAATGTGTTTCATCTTTCCATATACACACGTTTTCACCAGTATCGTTTGCCACCTTCTTGCCAACTTTTTTTTTTCAGGGAAATAGGGACTTATAGGTAGCACCCTCTTGGGTATCTTATACATAAACCCTACGACATTTTTGGATTTCCCCATTGACATTTATATCCCTCCTTGATACTCCACCTCTAGTCCACGCCAATGTGTTTGTCTTCCGAGTTGCTGCTATATCGAACATATACATACACATTGATATAGAGCAACTCGTTGTTGATGATACTGCCGTCATATATGTCAGCAGGGAAATATATATTATCTTATAGAATCGTCAATTTTACTGTTGTATCGAATTATCGTCACTCTAGTCCTATCCAATGCTAAGACAAAAATATACCGAGTGAATGAAAAATTTCTTGAAGAGATTGCGCTATCAATGTAAAAATTAATATCAGAGGAATTTACAACTACCCCACATAATTATTTGATTTGTAATTACTAGAAGGTATCCATAATGCATCTACCTGTCTGATAACTTCTGCTATCCGTTTGGATAATATTTATAATTGTATAGTAGAGATACCTTGCAGGTATTAACGCGAACATTCAGACCAGGACATAAAAAATAGAAATGAAATAAAATAAGAATTGTGAGACATGAAAAAAATCCTACGGGAGCACGCCCTTGGTGGCTCAGCTGCAACATATCGAAGCCACGCGGACAAAGGGGAATTTCCAGCGCATGCGCGCCACGAATCAACGTCGGTAACGATTCCTCCTCCATTCCAACCTCCCTCCTCTCAGTTCAGTAACGTTAGTCGCCATTTTCACCCCATACCCTACAACACACATTCACATACTCCAACAAACATACATACATACATATTTGTACATATATGTGTTTATATAAATATATATATGTATAGACTGTATGTATGGATACCCATATGAGCGGGAGCCGCGCACAGACAATCGGGATTCGCTCAATGGTCGATTTATCCGCAAGCACATTCATATGTAC
This sequence comes from Meteorus cinctellus, assembly GCA_030523045.1. Lineage (NCBI taxonomy): Eukaryota > Metazoa > Arthropoda > Insecta > Hymenoptera > Braconidae > Meteorus > Meteorus cinctellus. The sequence goes on from JAPYZF010000139.1 coordinate 178,273, forward strand.
TGTTCGATATATTCACATTTATTGAAGGTTTAAAGCTATGTGTGCAACGATAGTCGACGTTAAGCCATAGCTTCCTATCCATACAATATATATATATATATATATATGTATATGTATAGGTGTATTCACAGATATAGTCATGCTCGGGTGCGCGCAAATATGCGAAAATACATGTGAATGTGTGCGCGCGCACGTCTCATGTGCACCCATTGCAATATACACATAGATGGTGCATCCAACATGCGCCTAGGTCGTCCTCCACCACACACAAAAGCTCGGGAAAATGGAGCCTTTAGTTTTTATCGTCGAACAAAGCCGTGATAAGCTATATCACGAGCGCATTGTGGAATAGAATGGACCACCGGCGTTACACCTCTGCTCATCTCCGTGCATGCGATAAATTCTATATACCATATACCATACAGCCACCGCTATGCCATTTGCTGACAAAAACTCGTCGGGAGAAATTTAAATATTGTGAATGAACGACAGTTGACGTATGTAAGAATACATTCAACGATTGTTTGTCGACACATTAACTTTTATTAATTCTAATAGAAATGTTATTTATTCATTCAAACTTTTATTACTCCAATAACCACCATTATTCATAATTTATTGTCAAGTGTTTATAACCACTTTATTAACTCTCGTATGGTCATAGAGTTCTCCCCATTAAATACATATACACATATATATATATAACACATCAAGTTTAACGTGGATCCGCCTCATCACTATATAGCAGCCGACATTGAGTCCCGTCCAAGTCCCGTTTTCAAACGCGGTACGGTGAAAAAAAAAGGTTCGTAAAGTAATTTATGGCATTGTAAAAAAAATACGCCAATTGATTTTAGATGACATTTTTTGTAATGGCTATAAAAACAATATTATAGGCAGAGAAAATAGGGCGTGTGAGAGTAAGAGAAAGAGAGAAAGAGATAATAAGAAAAGTACAAGGAATCATCTCACGAATGACCAATATACCGTGGGAAGTAGACGATCTCAAATGAAAATCACATACATGAAGGTGATTTCAGTACCATTCACCGTTTCAGAAGTGACATAGAGAGATTGCAGTGCATGCATATGGAAACAACGAAGAATTATTTACAGAATATCTCTGGCATGGCGTGAAAAAAAAGTGAATCAAAGACAGAGATTGACAGTCAAAAAAGGCAAGGTTTGGTAGCATCACGAACAATATGAGGGAGCAAAAAATTGCATCAACTGAAAACAGAAATAAGAAAGAAAGAGTGGCAAATTGACGCAAAAAACGTGCGGGAATAAGTGGGAGAGTGAAAATATTAACTGGAATTCGAGGGAACTGTGAAATGAGACAAGAGAAGATGAACATGAGAGGGAGAGGAAGAAGTGGGAGCGATGGTATGAGATGGCAGTCTCATTCGGTATTGGCTATATCTTCAGGCGTAGATTACACGAGAGCCCAAGGGATATGGAGAGAAAGAGAACGAGAGTGAGCCCCACCAGTTTCTCAATGACCGCTTATTCTCCTTCTCTGTTCGCTACTAAAGGTCTATATCGCGCACCGTCAAACCTGCCCGAATTGCTCGTCGTCGTGTTATGCAAACGGCCACATTTGTTACGATAGTGGCCACAAGGGGCTCGTCCCATAGTACACAATGTCATGGTGCGCTACTGTAGCAAGAGTAACATGGTCATAGAGCAAGGGAGAAACAGGGAAAGAAAGAGAACGCGTAAGCATCACGAAGAGAGGAGCGTGGTTACGCATTGAAGTGTTTCTATACCTCTCGCCCCTTTCATAGTGCCCATGGTCTTAAGTTTATTTGGCTGGTAAACATGGTCCTGGCTACGTCTGGGTGTCTGGACTATTATATTCAACGTCATCGCCCTTCTCCCTTACCAGCCTCAATATTTACCACGTCTGTTCACAGACTCGAAAATATTTTTCACCGTATTATATATATATCCATACAACCGCGCATTCAATTTCATACTTTTGCTTATATTTTTTTGCGTATACTTTCGAAATTATTGTCTGCATTGCAATGATACCTTGAGCAGCTACGAAAAAAAGGCCAATAACTTATCACATTGTTTGCAGAAACATTACTAGCAAATGGAACAGAACATTCCGAAATTTTTTTTGCTTCAAACTTTTATCCATCCATTCATGCCAATTTCACCCAATCGCTAGTTTAAATTCCAGATAAATCGTTAAAATGATCATTGCATTTTTACAATTTTCTTCTAGTTTGAATAAAAGGTTAAAGACAGAAGGGAATTTATTCATTCTGCAGGTCGTTGACATAGTCGAGCAGCGATAAGAACCCAAGCGACTAGAGAATTTATATGTGTCCATAGACTGAGTTGTATATGTTTATATGCATCATGTGATATGTTTAGTCATCGGATGAGAGCAGCAAAGTGCTTTGGATCTCGTTGGCCTTGACATTTTTATTTTTTTTATTCATTCTGGACAACCAGTAGACGAAATAACTTGTATATTGAAGCTTCCAAGAATATTAATGGAAAGGTTCAGTACTTTTTTGCTGAAATGAATAGTCGAGATGACTAAGAATTCGATTGCTATCGTGCCAAATAGAAAAGTGAAAGACGCGATGATAATTCATCTTTGAAAATCTATTTTTGAAGTATTATTTTATTAGCTAATATTGATGAGCTTTCTTAGTAACTCAAGTCTTGCGAACGTATATTTTGTTCATTATTATGGTTTTACAATAAACTGCAGAAGAAAGAGCGTGCGAAACCCATGAGTCTCGTATATAGAGTGTAACAAATATACTGGTCTCTCTATATCATAGTCAATAATCATTTGACGAATAGGCTTCAAATAAGCTGTTGTATGATCATTAGTGTAAAAACGATCATACTTTCTGTTCGTAAAATTATTGTGAATATGATACTTGCACAATTTTTATTACGATCACTCATGGTTATCTCCGGTTACTTATTTTGTTCAATTTTTTTTTTCTCATACTGATAGTGTGTAGTAAAAGCATGTTGTAACAACAGAGAAAATACGGAAAACAGAAATAATGAAATAAAAATGGAGGAAAAAAGCATATATACTGTTAAACAAAATAATTTTCCTCCACTTTGCAGTTGCTGCTATACTCTCGATGCATGTTCAAGGAGGAAGAAGCAATGGACGCGATAATACAAAAGAAATAATTGCAGGAAATTGGCTTGTCTGAGCGAGATAATAATAGTTAGTGTGCCAGTTACATGAACTACAAAATATAATAATAATGCATATTTATTATAAGTTGACTTTGACCATTATAACTCGTCATGATCATAATAAAGTCCCGAATTCAATTAAAATAAAATCAGTCGAAAATCTATCAACCTTCAATATTATATTCCAGTTGTCACTATCGAACTCTCATATTAACATTAATTTGCCACAAAAGAATATTTTTTCCACCATTCATAATTGAGTGCACGAACATGTTTTTTCTTCTTTCGTCACGTCACCTCTTGTACCACACAGATATCCTACTGAACTTGAACTGTGGACAGTCCCGCCGATACGACTGAAGCCTTTACTTTCACTTGGCCACGCTATTTACTCCGATAGTGATTTACAGAGTTGTCAGTTGGAAGAAAAAAACTCTCTCTCGAGTCTCCAACCTCTTCCAACATTTATTTTTTGTCACTTCTTTTTTCCTGCATCACCCTCTGGTTCCTGCACCAATGAATCAGGTATAGACTTCATTGCTGTCACATCGATATTCTACATGGCAATAGTGTATGTATACAACGTTCGCGCATAAGGTTAATGAAGGGTGCGGAGAAAGTTGCTCGACGCAATACAAAAATATTAAGGGACAGCAAGAACGTTTAGGTTATAAATAAGTTGAAGTATAAGAAGCAGGAGGAATAAGTCAACGGTAATATCATAGTTAACAATACGCTGCAAAACATATGTATGTATACGCGATGTCTATTCATACGAAATTACAGATTCTAAATGCGAAAGAAACATACGAATTGTCAAGGTGCCAACAATTTGAGGTATGCAAGAGTATGGAATACGAATGTAGCATATAAATATCCCGGAATAGCCGATGATCGTAAACACAAAGTAATATGTGGTAAATTGAAGAGCAATATGAAACGATGAGCATTATGAGTTTCAAAACATGAGATGAAAAAAAGTATAAAGATTTTTGGTGAATATTTGAGAAGAGTTGAGACAGGAAAGAGAATACATGTTTGTATACGCAGAAAGATAAAAGAGAATAAGATTACGACAGGAAGATTCGACAGGTCTGACGCATTTCGAATTTTGGTAGGTATATGATGGTTGTGGCACGCGACAACGGGGTACGCCACGGCGGCGCGTCGTATGACCATAAAATAAACGTTTAGGGTGGTGGCACACGGGCGGCGGCAACCTGGCAGCACATAAACACTTATATAACGGCAATTAAACTGCTTTTAAGGCCCATAAAACTGCAGTTTCAATAATCTCTGTGACAACACGATCCTGACCTGACCGCACCTCTCTGACCCCTCGCACTTCTTTTACGCGGACATTTACATTCAAATATAAACATTGAAAAATACAATACATAAATCATAACGAAATAAAATTTTGACTTTGGATATTTTTATGAAATATAACCATAGATCAATGAGCTTTCATAATTTAATTCTCATTTATTCAAATGATATTATTAATTTATTCATTGATTTCCTTCTATTCCTTCACTGTAGATATTTTTACGAATTATTGCATGCGATTTTATGATAGAGAAATGTTTATACACCCCATATATAAATTCAAGAGATCACGCACACGCAATTCTCAGTGGCGTGATATATAGTATGGGTCATTTTGATTGGTTCCAGACGGTTGTGGATGAGTTCGCGGACCCCTCGAACCCAATCGACCAAGCCGAGAAGGGGCCAAAATGGAGGATGAGTTGACGTCGCTGGAGGAGAAGAGGACCATGAAACAGAGACAAAGAGACAGAGAACCTCAGCGACAAGTCGATGAGGAAACATATATATATACATATATATAGGAGTGATAAAATGTTGGAGTGAGATAGAGAATACTGAGAAATAGGATGGCGATAGCAGGAACTATGGCGGGATGGGAAACGGGATTATACGGGAACGTAGCGCTGCAGGACGCGCGCGACCGCCATCCTCGAATGCTAATGAGGGGTTGGTATGGGTTATATGGGGCGGACGATTCGGCATGTGCACCACTGTTGGATCAACCTGATTATAAATTATGCATTACCTTTACTCTAGCCTAACTAGCTTTTACGGATCGACCATGGCTAAAAATCCTGACGACCGTATGTATTCGTTCGCTATCGCCAGTTGAGTACATAAAAACATATATCTACGTGAACATTGACGCATATATGTAAACTATGATTCAGTACGTTCCTTTTCTTCCATCACTGAATCATGCAAATCGATTCAGAATTATTGTTCTGCTTTTTTGAATCAACAAATAATATAGATAATAATAGCATTAAATTATATAACTTCTACTCAATGTGAAAATTAAATTGATGGCCCCTTAATTTGTTTGCTACAATCTTTACAGAGGAACTCAGATCACGAAGATATTTGTGTAGCATTACAGGATGAAGATACGTTATTCATCAAATTTGACATGGTAATATAAGTCAGCTTTTCAAATTTTTAGACTGCATAAATGCATGAATATAGTAAGGTACTATGCGGTTTCTATCTCGGTGAACGTCTAGAGACGTATTTTTGTAGAGGGCGCAACGATCAGATCACATTCATACGATTCATACAAGGCAGAACACGATAGCGATAACAGTCTCAGATAAAAAATACATTTTTTAGTTCCTCTTCGGGCAACCATCCCGGGAAAATGTATAGGACAGAACGATGCTACTACGAGAAAGTCATGGGAAATTTTCTTCTGAAAAAAAAAAAAAAACAAAAAACAAAAAAAACAAAAATTTTCTCCTGTTTTAATATTAACTACAACTATTATGAGATTGGATCGATTGGAATAACCGTCTTGCCGGTTAGAAAATTGTAGTTCCATTTAATTCACTTCGCCATGATATGATGGCAGCATCTTGATAACAATTCACGTATATAATCAGAATCTGAATTAGTTGAGAACCTGAGATACACTTCTTCTGTGTAGTATGCTTATAATTCTAGGAATCGATATAGTACAATTCAATTTTTACAGCATGTAGATTTCATCTACTTCCCAGCCAATGAAATTCATTGGGTGGATGCCCCAATTATTCGAGATATCGTTATCACGCTCAGTTACAGTAGGGATGCTCTCAGTTAGTTCAAACACATTAACCAATGGATATCGTAATTTCAATTCGAAGAATTGTCCGTTCTCGCTATCCTAGACGTGAATTCCGTATATTATTTGCTCCACAAATGCTCATTGAATGGAAATATCGCGGCGCAATTCTATAGAAATCATTCTCACAACAATTGTTTAGTTTCCGAAAAATCATTCACGCGGAACTGCGTTAGTCACGATAATCTGGTCAATGAATCATCAGTTGATACTCCCGTAATTCCCCAGTTTTTCTAGATGCGATTAGTTATACAAAATTATAATAAAGTTTCATTTATCATCCCCCGGTAGTCGAAAGAATAACGCTCATATATCTGCACAAGAACTATATATTTCTATGAAAATAATTAGACAAACTTGTATTCAATATGAGGATAATATAGCAAAACAACTGACTACGTTAAAAATTTTAGCACTGAAATAATGGAGATTTCGTGACTGTGCAGCCCATCATGCCTGAACACCAAAACATTTATCTCAAACTGTAACAATTTTGTAAATGACTGAAAACTCTGCAGAAAAGGAGAAAATTAAGAAAACGAAATTAACCTCCGACCATGATAGGCATAAAGACATACCACAACTCTCTTGACTCTGGAGACTCAACAGGAGATTGGTTTACAAGGATCAGGTGTTGCCCACGTAAAGCATAAAGTTGCACGGACATAATGATTTTATGACACCACACGAAGCTCTTGGGCCACATCTACGAGCCCCTATTGATGACGCAAGTGACCGCACATCGTCATCGCCAAGCTTTCAACCCCTCTTACGAGCAATTCTGCTTGTTTGCTCCTGTCTCCCATACCTTGGGAAAGCCCATTCATATAAAATAGCACTCGTGTAGATGCAGAATACCACTATTGGAAGCCATACCCAATTATCTCCCCGTCAATGCTGACAGTAATATCTTTTTTATTCTTTGAATATTTTTCACTCATTCAATTTGTGTGCAACCTATTAGTGAACATGATTGCGAATACATTTGAAAATGAGTATTAACCTGTTTTGTTTTATTGAATATAAAATATAAATATCGATTTTGAAGACGATAGAATGTGCGTAGTGGAATAATTATCAAAGTATATGGCGCACAAAAGCGACGACAAGTGCATTGCACATCGTACGAACATGAACCTCCTGCGTGCTACGAGACCATTATAATAATGCAACCCTCGTCCGTTCGTATTTTATATACATATGTGTATATTTATATGTATAGCATCGTGCTGTTGGTGATGGTCAACAGCACTAAATCATATAGAGGTGGGTTATTTCAAGAAAAAAATAGAAAAAAGTATATTATTAATTGTTGCTATTCACCAATGCACGAAGTGACAAGGTCATATAATAAGCCTGCCATAGTTATCGAAATTGCTATCTGAAGTTCTTAGAAACATAGTTCAACTCGCTCGTGCTACTTCACAAAGCGCATCGGTAAATTACTCGTGTTATTAAAACCAGATGCATATTATTTTTCCTTTAGCGCACAGTCGTATAATAATCCAATGTAATATCATACTGTATACACGTTGATTTTATATATTTATTTTCATTTTTACGTTTGTTGCATAAGTGAGTTTTTTTCACCACCCTAAAGCCAGAACGAGAAGAAAAATTAATAATATAATATTTTGTTGGTCAATGAGGACTACGGCACAAGCCAAAGTATATATTGCGTATATATTGCGACCATTGCTCAGAAAAGGAGCTTATACTTTCGACAATTAAATTGTGTCGCGAAACCCAGTATAGGGAGAAACATTTGAGGAATATGGTCACCATATGGTCTCGGGACTTCTTGCGGCTGTAATGTTCATTTCTATTTCCTATACATTGTGAACGTTTATGAAATGATCAATATCACGATTACTAAAACAAATGGGGGTTTACTATCGAAGAACGAGGAATGTGAATCATGCATTGGTTTACTCACCACACACAACTCGGTCAAAAGGGCTCATCCAATCTGAAAGAGAAATTTAAAATTTATAAATCAATATGAATAGATGAATGAATATAGTAGAAAACTTATATTTCAATGAATTGTATAATATACAGCTATGCAGTCGATTGAATGTTATACCGCAGCCAATAACTTTGATCGCTACTTCGCAGAAAATTTTTCAAATAAAGTAATGCTGACTGTGGTTAGAGTTCAATGATGTCCGTGACTCTATATATATACATATATACATATATACACATATATATATGAGAGAGTCAACTTCCATTGCGCAATTAGCATATCCGAGAGCTGTTAAAACTCAATCGAGATGCGGCCTCCTCTCATAAGCGCTACAACTCCCCAGTATACCTGCACTGCTCATTGTCATTATAAATATTTTATTGCCGCGTACTGGGCCACTTTAATGCAGAGAAAAATTATTCTAGAAATCGTGCAAGAGTTCAAGAAAAGAAAGAAAAAACTACAACATAAGGAGAAAATTAAACAGAAAAAAAAACGGAATAAAATGAATTGTGGCATGCGGAGAAAAAAGTATATATTCACATAAATATATATACGTATATATATATGAGATTGTGATGAGTATACAAGCGAAAACTTTCCCTCTATACTTTTTCATGCGATACAAATAACTCGTAAAGAGCAAATTACTAGAAATTAATTTGATTCCATTGAAATGTATAATGTGTGCTTTCTTATATTCAATCAACCTTATTCCGAATGATTTCACAATATCATCAAAATAAGATAGTATATATGAACTTTCAAGATTCATTGAATTCCAGATATATTTATTGCATTTTTCATCGATATTGAACAATAAATACAGCGACACACAAACGTTTCTAGCATGAAATGTATTTTACAGATGTCATTCAAATTAGAGAAGCAATTGCGGAATGTATTTCGATATGAAGATGACGTTTAAGCGGCGACGGCCGACGGGCAACTTTATATCGTGTCGCATTGAGGTCTCGAAATATAAGAAAAATACACAGTATACAAGGAATTTAAGATGGGGAGAACTTCTCATTATCGAATAATTCAAAATAAATTCAACTTTCATCATCCAGATACGCTTTGACGTTTCCTATGGCAATATTGCCCTTCAAGTATGGAATCCAATATATGTACTGTAGACATTATGCATCCGACGGAAAAAAAAGTCTTGGTACGTTCTTTGAATAAAGTTAGAATCAAACATGCTCCCAGCACCGATAAGACAATTAATTTTAATGACTCACCAATAGACATCCATGGGTACCTCGGTATGTCTGGCATTCCAGGCTGTCCGGCGGAAGGTTGTTGGCAGGATGCAAGAGGATCAACGACAGATGCGGCGGCTTGGTGATAAAATTGGGCCGCCGCTGCCATTGATGCCGAAGCAGCTGAAACAGCTGATGAAGTAGGTGCTGATGAGACAAGACCACCAGGCGTTCCGCCATTCTGATGATGGTGGCTAAGGTTGTAGTTGACTATGGGATCTGTTGAACTCGGTGCGACATTCCCCGTAAGGCTGGCAGTGTACCGGCAGGATTTGTCACCAGTAGCGGCGTCAACAGCTGCTGCGGCTGCCAATGCTGCACTAGATGCTGAACCAAAACCTGGTACCATTGATGAAGTTGCGCCAAATGCTGCGGCAGCGACCGCCTGCTGCTGTTGATGATGATGATGGGCTGCTGCAGCAGAGACGTAGGGATACATGCTTGACGCTGTTCTTGCTGCCGGTGAAGTTGACGCTGAACTTCCCGAGTGTTGCGGACTTGAGCCCGTAGGTGATGGCGAACTGTGATGAGCGTAATTAACAGCCGCGGCAGCAACAGCCGCCGCCGAGAGGCTCGACTCAAGGCTGGCGGTGGACGAACCGCCTGAACAAGTCTGAACAGAACTTGGATTGCCACTTGCAAATAATTGTTGATGATGAAATTGTTGATGATATTTAGGTAGCATACTATCGATTATGAACTTGGAACTCATCGCTGCGTGAGCGAACCCAGTGCTTGATGGGTATTCAATACCCGCGGTAGACATCCTCAAGCCCTGCCATCCTGCGGCAACTTATCCCTATATCCTTATGTGTGTACATCTATGTATGAGACTGTGTATCCATATATATATATGTACATACATATACATATACATCCATATATGTACATATATACATATATATTTCTATACGCACGTTTGTGTAGGGATATTGTGTTTATTTATTTAACTTTTTGTTCAATATTATTTCGGGTTGTTTCAATGATAAACGCTACTGACTTGGTGTCGCCCGATTGCTGGTATGACCCCCCTCCTGCCACTACTTGCGTGTATATGTATATATATATATATATAAATATGTATGTGTGTGTATGTATGTGTATGTATGTATGTGTCTGTCGGCTGCGTGCGTGCCTCTTCCACCCTCCTCTTACCTCCCACCCCCCAGGCTCTCTTTATCGGATGTTTTACTCACACTTTTATCACCACTTATGCAACCAAGCACATCACACTATGCCAAAAAACGCGACGACTTTTTGAAGTGAGTTGTCATTTGACGACTCGTAATAACTATCTCACAACATACATATAAAGCTCTAACTACCAAACCATCCCAAAATTGCACATCCAGTTCATTTCCATCCACATGTCTTGATGGTTGTTGCTTGTTATTCTCGTCTGTATCTGTCTTTCTACGCTCGATATGTTTTTCGTTTTGTTCAATGTTTCTGACAATTACACCATGCACAATTATGTTCCAATCACGGGGCAACACAGTTCTCTTTCTATAAATTGTTCTTCTCAAAGTTTTAGTATGACAACAAAAACAAGTTCGATACACGTATTAATGAATTATTGACTCCCGTACCGCAGATGCCGTCGAGTACCCCGCGGAAATATTGGGCAGCAGGGCGCGGGAGAACGGGAGATCGCGGCCTGTCAGGTGTTAGAAGCCGTTTCTTGCGTACTTCTCGGATAGTCGACGAATCCTTTATGGGCCATGCATGAAGGTACTATAGCCCCCTATCCCGAACGCCGCGTACTACACCACGGCCAGCTAAATGTAACCCCTTACAATAATGGCGCCGCTTGGCTCTCGCACCCCCTCTCCAAAGTGTGGCACAGCTGGTAAACAGTGTGGACCAATCGGCGCGTGGCCTTACGAACCAGCGACCAATCGCGCGCACCCTAGGCGCGCCAAGATGAATGGGTTCCTGCTGCTTCGCTTTCTCCCTTACTCACACTCACTAATGCCTTTAATCTTTCTCTGTTGCGCTCACGTTCGTACGCTCGCTCTCACTCTTTGTTACTGGATTTCTCTCTCATTCTTTTGCCATTGCTCCTTCTCTATTGCACAGGGTTCACCACGCTTCACCACTGTCACGCGCTCTCTTGCCTTCTCAGTTGCCGCCACCACTAGCAGCGTTCCTGCTGGTGGCACTGTGTGGCGCTGCTGCTTACTCTATAACCACTACTGAGACTTCTATCATTCTCTTCATCGCAGACGTTCTCTATATTCAACCAAACTGTTCTGATCTGGCTCGCACACTTGCCTCTTAAAGACGCCTCGAGTGTTTTTATTTGCCGCTGTACCACAATATACACAGTTCTCCTCGGCACGTTGTTACGCCATGCGTTCGATATTACTCTTCATACTCCGAAGTTTAGGTTATATTCAAGAGGACGACATTTGAGGAATCACCATAAAGGGCACTGTCGCCACCACCTCTTCTTCAATCGTTTATAATCAAATTAACAGTCTTATCAAACACGGCCGTACACCAGTTGGCTATTTCATCCAAAATTTAAATCTTGTCAAGTAGTTTACCAATAAATCATTCACACTTGACTAATAATGAATGTTACCTTGGCATTCGTCGTATTAAACTTTCGACCATTCTAATCATTGAAATTAATTCAATTTCTCTGCCCCAAACGTATCGTCATTTGCCATATTACCAACAGCAGATTTCATTTCTTTCCTCTTCATATCGTTCTTTTTTTCCAGTCTATCTAACTTGAAAGACCATAAAACTAATATTAGGATTAGCACATATTCCGCGTGAAGTTATTTTTTTGCTCCTAATTTTCAACAAAATCCCACAATCGCCTTATAATTCTTCCCCCTTATAGTATATCCTCCATGCGTTAGACGAATTCATCCAATGATTGCCTTTGTTCTCTTCTATCTACAAGATACCGCCACCTTCATGTTTCCTACTCCCCCATCCAGACTCAACACATACACTCCTCTTTGCGCTCCCTCATGCACATAAACATTCACACCGATTCTGTCGATTCCAGTCACTGTGAATGCGGCGCATGGGTATCTCCGACTCCTCTCCTCGCCTCACTACATTCCCATCTGCGCTCATTCAGATATCGTGTGCTGCCGTACTTTCCATCGAATTTGCTCCTCAACGCTGATCTTCAAAATGACCTCTTGTGATGCCACATTATCCACGGAGTTTTGCCCACTGGTCGCGTATTTATTTTTATCTCTCATCCCTTTTCCTTTGCGGCTTCTTTCATAATATTATTATTGTTGTTATTATTATCATTATTGTTATTATTATGGGTATTATTATTTTCACTATCATTATTCAGCGTTAGAATTATTTCGCTAGTCACTCAGTCAGCCAAGTTATTCAATTTTTTTCTCAACTCCAACTGCACTGTCTCTCCGTTCATTATGATGAAATGAAAAAAAAAAATATCAATATTTTTTTCTCAACTCGAGTTAAAGTAGAAAGATTTTTGCACAGGAAGCATTTCCTCTCTCCCACATAGATTCTCTTTAGCTCTCCTGGAAAATGCTGAACTCGTCCTGGTCGTCGTAGTCGTTGGAGTATCGGTATCACTATAGCTATATAGAACCTGACTTTCTGCCCCTACTATATACCCATTTGCCCGCCCCACCGAGCAGTAGTACGTTGGTCGAGCCGAGGCAAAAAAAAAAAGGAGAAAAACCACCAGGCTAGACTGCGAGAAAGGGAACGAACGAGAAACAGCCAACGTGAAGCAAAATTGAGGGACGTGTCAGGGATTTGCTTGCACAAGGTAGGGAAATGTGGAAGTGAGTGAAGAGCCCCTCTCTCCACCTCTTCCCCTCTTCTACGGCTCACCCAGACGCCGTCCTGGTTATTAATACTCACTTTTGCAACCATTTTCAGATTATTCACGAAGTCATGAAGATTTAAAAATTGTTGCAATAAGATGAATATTTTCCATACAAGTATAAGTATAAATTCATTTTATTCTTGATAATTTATTGAATGTTTCCTACAATTGGGAATAATGGTACATGCATTCACAATAATTGGAAACAGAAGTCTGTACTCACCAGTCACTTGACCGATTGTTCATTCCTGAAACAGAAAGAAATTCATCCGCATACAGCTCTATATATATCTGACATCATACTTGTGTTCTAATGTAATTAAAGTCTCTAATTATGTGTATCAGATAATGGATCTGAACTTGAACTTTAAAAAAATCTTCATTACCTCGAAAACCAGTTCATTTCGTTGTGTCAATGTGACTCACACCAAAGAGCATTCGTCAGCATTATGTCGAAATTATACGTATATAGGGTCAGTGTGGAATGACAAAAAAAATCAAATACATGAAAGAATTGAAAGGACAAAAAGCTCTCTGAAATATATAGACGGACGTAGTCCCCAGGTATATACTCCTGGCTCTCCGTTCTATCTTTGCTTCAGAGTGAAAGTATGAGATAGGGTGCGTGCGCCCCAAGAATCGAATGACATCACATAAGGAATTCACGAAGATGAATGTAGTCGTACTACTCGCAGCCAAATACATGTTTGTGTTAGCCACTCAAGAGCTGAGCTGCGTGACTTGTGATAGAAAAGCTACTGCCTCTAGAAACTCATAGCAACATGGCACTATCACCTAACAAAAGTATTATTCCCCCAAATAAATATATTTATACCTTTGTCAATTCTCTCACGCATGATCTATGGAACCTAAAAATCAAGCAAGGAAAAAACTACGAGAGAGAAACAAAACTTTTTGAGAACATAAATAAAGAGATATCTTGCTGTGATATCTGAGTAATATAACCTGGTATGCATATAATTAAATAAATATAATTCTCTTGAAATATAATTCCAAACGAGATTAAGTCTTTGATAATTTATTGCGAATCTCTCAAACCGATGCTTTCATACATATATATATATATACATATATCTATGAGCGTTTAATATCTCGTATTCTGTCGTGTACTGGAAAATGTATTGGAGCCATCTGGTCTCTACTGTGTAACGAGAGAAGGGAAAAAGTGAAATGTAGAGATGTGTATGAATGTATGATATGTTTTTATATATGCGTTGTTATGTTCTGCCGTGTGTTCAAGTATGTGTTGGGTTGGTGATCGCGTGTCAGATAGAGCGTGCTACGTGAAATAGTATAGAAGGAGAAAGGTGCAATGCCCGAAGGAGTTCTCAATGATGGCGCTTACTCCAGCCACCCATGTTGAGTGCATACGTCCTATTTTTTTAAGTATTCTGAAGGAGGATTGCACAGCCGCTGTTTCGGGCCACATGAGAATATTGATTTTATGTGCGTAAACGAGTTATTAATGCACACCTACCACATAAGCTATTTAACATCCAATAGACATTGGTATAGTCGTTTTAATGATTATTCAGTCATTATTGTCATCACTATAATTATTTGAGTCGTTATTAGACATTATGCAGATAAAATTCAACGATCGATTCGGCATGATGTTTTAGTCACACATATGTTGACATAGCAACAAGGATGTCAAATTACAAACTCCAAGTCATTGGAGATATATATATATATATATATGCATTTATATAAATTGCAGTGACCGAATCAAAGTCCAGATATGCAGTGATACCCTGTCCTTGTTTTTGTCTCTTTCACCGTTGAAATTCTAGTTTGTGTTCAACTTTATATTAGTGACACGTGGTGGGATCATTCTCAAACGGAAAGAAACAACGACGCGCCAGACATAAGAGATGAACGGATGTATAAATACAGATACGACAGTGGTTTGGGTGATGATCGGTGAGATCAGAAACACGATCATTCAGAAGATTTTGGAGAGACGCCCTAAAGATCCACAGAAAGACACCCAGCGCGCCATCTTCATGACAATAATGGCAATAACCGCGGCCCTCCTCTCCCCCCCATTCCTCTCGTCTTTCATCTTTGTTTTTTTGCTTCTCATTCCGTCTTTTTTTCTCACTGTGACCCCTCGCTTTAGGTGTGTTCTTGTCTCCGATCAGCAAACGACGAGTTTTATGGTTAGCCTGAACACTTTGTGCAGGATATCGTCAGTGTGATATGGTTATTATCATTCTTCTATAATGGTTTTGTTACAAGTTAAAATGTAACTTTGTTCCCTTGATGTCTTGTTCCATCCCTTAAACATATATTTTTTACCGAATGGAAGGGAAGTTTACCGATTCACTTTGCCGTTACGAATTATTTATTATGATGGTTGTATTAATAAAATTGATGAAGATGTTTACGTAGAATAGTTAACATTTATTTTTATTAATTTTCAATATTTATGGTGATTGCAAAGATATGTAAGGTACAGAATAATTTTGTAGAGTGCTGTGTACAAATGTATATTCTAGCCACACAATTAACAAATTCATGAATCAATAATTGTACAAAAAATTGTGATACATGTACTGTCAACTCCCCCAAGCATATTATTTATTGGATAAAATATCTGTCTCCCGGCAATTATTAGATATGTATAGTTGCTTACTCGAAAAAAATACCATACAGTGACCCTACATTATCGACTGGTACACTCTTTCCAAATCGTAGAAATCTGCGAAAATGCCTGAAAGTGATATTTGCATGCTTAGTTGGTACTTTACCACCGACATTTCACTTGACGTGAAAATATTCACTGAATAACATTTTCATTGAAATTACTTTAAATTAACAACAAAATTGGTGTTAATTGTAATACAAGTAAAATAAAATCAGGTACCGAACAGCCAATTAACATGTACTACTTGAAGTGATCCTGAAACAAGTATGAAATAGCAGGTTGTTTTGTTGTTGCAAACTCCAATATTAAATTGTCTCCATTTCCGTATTGGAATTTAAATTCTTGATGCCAATAATGAGAAATGGGCAAATTCGAGATATTACTGTCAGGAAAGAATGTATCAACTGCGAAAATTCATTTTGCACTTAGATCTTTCGTGAATAAAATATTTTTTGTTAACAGATGAAGGATGGAGTTCTTTGAGCGACAGTGGTAATTGCACGAAGCTATGGATACTAGCATTTATCTATCATATAAATAATGTATAAAGAAAGTTACGATTGATGTCAATAGCATTTAACACGGAGGAAATAGAAGGAAAGTTGAGCATTTGAAATTGCAAACATTAAGATAAAAAATGAAACAATAGTTTCCATAGTATGTGTGACAACTCGTGGTATGACAGCAATCGAAGGTTCGGGGAGTGACAATTCCGCGAGTGCCAGGCCACTTAACGGCATTGGCTGAACGGACTTGTGACTCGATGCGTTTTACTGCTGCTTTACGTCAGTTTATTGCGCCATCAAAACATAAAATGCCAGCGGGAAGTGTGCACGCGTGGGTACACCCCCACTTTGCTCTGCCCATTGACGTTGACTGGCAATACCTAGCTTTGTGGTGGCGAATTGTTCGATGCAATAGTTAAAAAAACATATATATATTGTGAATCCGCATTTGCAGCGTCCTATTTCTGGAATTGAATTCCATTTTCCGGCCATTTTTCCAAGAGGTGTTCAACAATGAAAATATATCTGAACGAAAAAATAAAAATTGGTGAAGTACCACATTGCGGTAAAGCGTGAAAACAAAAGAAGAGACTACAGAGCACTTCTGTCGACAACGGGGCGGTACAACGTTGGTGCTATGACAGGCGCGAGTCTGTGTGTTCTCGCGGGAAATCAATAACTACTCGCGCGGCCCCATAATATTTCGAGTGATATTTTTATTTCTACAAATATATACTTTCGTACGATAACATGCAATCATCGTGAGGTCATCGTGAATAATTAGAACAAGAAGCATTTTTTGACGCAATTGACGTTTCGAAATTCATGCAATTGCAATCGTCTATTTGCAATAGACTCAATGTACGAAGGACGATCAATATGGTTTGGGCAAAGTTTCACCCCTGGCCAAACAGTGGCGTCATCCAACGTGGGGTAAAACAACTTCCACTCGCAGAGAGACGCAGTTTTCCACCCTCCTACAACACCGACTGACTCACGACAACGAAACAATTCGCCAACCCTCACTGTTATCCTTGAACCGCGAACGTGCGCGAATCACTGACAAAAAGCTCTGTGCAATACCTTCAGAGGTTATTAGTTCCATCAAATTCCGCCAGGAAAATCGAAAAATTAAAAAATCTCGATCTAAATTCATATCAATCATTCGTCAACCCTGTAAGTGTCACGAGTTATATGAAAGGGATACAGAAATTATCACAAAACTGTTCATTTGTGGAGTACGAGTGTAATGCATTCGTCAATTATTGCCATGAATCAATAGGAATACGATGATGGTTTTACAATGAAAAAAAAAAATAGTAAATATTGATCTGTGAACCTTATGGAATTCAAAAGTAGTAGCGAATAAAACACAATTTGATCAATATGTCCAGACATAGCGCGTGACATCTTTCGCAGTTATGACGAAGCGACAAAGCGATTGGCAACGGCGTGAGCCACTCGATCAACAATACAGTTTGCGTTGTTACGCTCACGGAAGTTTACTTGCATTTTCATAGTTCGTAAAACGACTATATGGACTCAATAAAAAAAATATTACGAGCTTTCTGTAGTGTAGCACCATCTACTAAGATCCCGTTGCTGTTTTTTTTCTCTGCATTAACGTTCTGAATGAATGTCGAGTGTGAAACCAAGACACGTGCCAACAATAATAATTCAACTTTAATCATTTCATACATTTTTATTGAGTCGTTACATGGCGTTTGTACCTAAATAATGAATTTTTAAATGGGATATAATAAAAGTGTAAAAAAAGTTTGAAATGGTGATCAAACCATTTCTCACCAATACAAATAGTTTTGATATGAATAATTTATAGTCATTTTCATTGAAGTCAAATGATCATGTGTAAAATTCATTTTTCTACATATTACTACCTCCGTGATACTTTCTATAATTGTCGTATCGCTTGACTGGACTGTGCCATTAGAATTTGTTTTCAGAAGGTAGAATGTGATATTTCGAAATATCGATTTCGCTAACTGGCATGATCTCCCCCTCCCACGTTCAAATTGGCTCCACCCATTCCCAATGGAACACCTCTCACTTCAAACCATGCTCCACAATCAAATCATGAATTGGAAGAAAAAAAGAACAAACGCCTCTGTTTCATGATGATCATTTAACTTCAAAAAGAGTACGAAAATGTGTGCGTCGATTACATTGATATTTTAGCATTGTTGTACGAAAACAACCAATACACATCAAAGAGTCGTAGATTTTTACTTGCAGTGAACTAACCACACTGAAAACGTGACGCGATATGCATTTCAGAATGGCGCCCTGCCTCGACCTCTCAGGTGTCACATACAATCCCATTATTTCCTCATAAAAATGGACGATGAAACTCTCTCACAAAAATCTTTGCACGAGATGGACTTTTAAAACAAACATGCTACTCGAAAATACTTGTCTGTCATCGCGTGAGAACGTGACCACTTTAATGGCCGACAATAAAAAAAAAGAAAAGAAACATTAAACTACCGACGGGACTTGACAGAAATATCCACACAACCAGGAGCTAGAAGAGAAGAAAAATCGGCCATGAGGAAAGGAGAAAGATCATTCAGTCCGACGCCCGACATATCGCAGACAAATTTTGATAAAAATGAGAACCACTGAAATTTACGACGTGACTGTTGAGTATGATCACTCACGAATGTCGTATAATGCACGGCCTTGCGTCGTAAAATGAAACACCATATGAAGACAGTATAGAAGATGGGTGATGGTCATTGGCCTGACCATCTATGTTTACTACTAATGTCGCCTTTATTCACCACCCGAACAATCATAACAACGAGGTCATGTAACATATGAGAACATGAGAATAATTTGAGTGTCACAAGGACATGACGAGTCCATTTGGTGACGTGACCATATCAGGGACAGAAGAGAGTACGAGAAATTCCGCTGAGAATGGGTATATTATGATCTACATTGCGCATACGCTTGTCTGGCTTTAGATGTGATAAGACGAAATAACTATTAGCCACCTTTTCATGTCCTAAATGGAATTCATTTACATTTTACAATTTTACAATTAGGAGAGTCGTATTATGACGGAAATGAACTCATCGAACATCGAGACATTTAATAACGATTGTGGACGAGGTCATGAACATCGCGCCAGTCATCTTCTTCTCATCTATATGTAGTGTAACTCCGGAATACAAAATAATGTCAAAGTTGATCTTGCTCTGAGGTTGTTGCTTCTCTGGTTACAGGAAATACTGGATTACATTCGATAAATAATTTAACGGCCATAATGGACGGACGTAGAAAAAACACAATTATATAAATACATGTTGTATTGGGATGAAAAGATCTGAAAAAATGTATTTATTTGAAATTATTTTTCACATTAAAGCACAGAATCGCGTCGAAACAATGTTTTTTTTCCCCTCTTTTGAAACAAGTATAAAAGAAAATTGGAAGGGCTGGGCGTGGTGGGCCGCGAACGGACTACCCCACTTTTTCACCCTTACATTTTCTCCCTTACTCTTCCTTTTACTCTGTATATTCACTCGTCGTCTCGTTCCACGGTACGGTTGGTCGATACTCTGGGCATTGCATGGCCGCGCGACGGCGTCACGACGCTTGGAATTTGCAACGTCATGGCCGCCTGTACTTGTATATATACATAGTGATATAATTTGACTACAAGTTTGACCGCTCAACTGATCTTACTGCATCTGCCCAAACTGTGAAAGGGTGAGTGTACAGTATGGGATTCAATGGGACTACCGAAAAATTGGAAATTACTTCATATGACATTAGGATGACTATTCTCATCGCACGAAAGTGACAAATATCATCAAGGGATATTTTTCTGAAATCGTATGACATATTGCATCGCGTGAAAATTGATAAATAATGGATAAATTTCACTAATATGTGTGTAGCTGAGTGGTGGACGGAATAAAAAACATCGCAAGTCGCACGCGCGCGCGAAAACAATCCGAATGAAAGATGAAGGGAAAACCAAGACAGAAGGAGGAGTCAAGTTGTTTATTTGATGGCGCCATAAAAGGCCTCTTTACGTTTATCTCTCGTTTAAAACGTTCCCATAAAACCACGGACTGCACACACAAACCATCAAATACTCATAAATCATCTCGCGAAACGGGCCCGCGGACTCCTTTGCTCGCATATTCCCTTCATCTTTACCCTTTTTTCGACGCATTGCTTTCTATCTTTCTCCTTCCCACTCACCTACCCTTTCTCTTAATATTTATAAATAGATGAAACCTTTTACAATCGCGTGGTGGCATGTCACAATATGATTTATGAGATAAATTCCACATGCCATCATATGACGATGTCAATGGAATACGGAATCATCGTAAAGTTTCTGAGGAGAACGCGAAGAATGAAAAAAAATCATATGATAACCCTTCTTATATCATGGAATTTTTGAGGTTTCACAAACTCTCGCAGGTTCAGGTAAAAAATAAAATGAAAAATGAGTTGAACAACCGCCATGACCTCGGTCAAATGCGTGCCGTCAAGACGTTCATTGAGTTTCAGGGAAAAATGCGCATTACACCTTTCATTTGGGCGACAGATTTGGGCAGAAAAAAAATAGAATAAAAAACAGTAAAGAGGAAGGTAAGAAAAAAAGTCGGCGTTTATGACCTTGCATCAACCCTTTGTCTTGCAATGTTCGCACGCGGGCGCGCGCGCGGCCTTGGCATCAACCCTTACCTCGACAATTTGAGCGTTTCAAGTGTCTGGTAAAAAGTGGCGGCGATGTTCAGCATTTGAGCATGTCGACAATAACAAGGTGGGAGGAATTTTTTTCCTTGCGTTTGAATAAGTTCAAAAATGCCGAGAGAAAGCAACTGGGAGATAATATTATGAATTTATTCGTTGAATTATTTGTGTTGAGGTTAGAGCTCGCACATATGCATATGTATATGTATATCCACCTTGTGTCAAGATTAAATTGGATGCAAACGAAATTTATCTCAATTCTCGTTCCTTTTCACCTTTTTTTCCCGTTGCTCTGCAGTGGCACGACGCCGTCCTATCGGATCGCTCTAACTTTATCTCTCTCCCCCCACCCTCCCTCAGCCTCCCTATCACCGCCCTCCTCTTTTCCTCTCCTTCACTTGAATATTCATTCGCACGGTTCGTTCCCGGGATTTAATTAGATTTCGCGCGTGAATTATTCTCCATCGCGAACTGTGAACCCAGACGATATATATTTACCCATTCAGGGTGCGGAATCCCTTCCACTGTGAATATGTAACAGCTTTCGATATACATTCATGCATCTTATGTTCAAACATATATAATAACACACCTAATTCTATTTTTGGGATCAATCACATTATGAAGGAAAAAAATATGTTCAAGTTCTTGAATACATAAAATTTGAGAAAAGGATGGAAGAAGTTTTTGCATCATCGTAATCCTCTACAAATATTTTTCGTCTGAATCGGTTGGAAATCCACCGACAACTTCGTGTAAGAAATTTTCTCAAGCTCAACTTCACAGCAAAAGAGTGGAAAAAAATTTGAAGAAAGAGTAGACAGGAGAAGGGACGGTTAAGAGAGAGAGAGAGAGAGAGAGAGTGAGGGTGGGAGCCAGAAGTCGATGTTCAGTAATCGTATATACTTTCATACGCGTAAAATATAACTATATAGATAGGCGTGAGTTGCGTTCAATGAGCAAAGTTTGAAATGACTTGGAGAAATCACATGGACTGGCGAGTATATCCCTATCTACATCTTTGATAGATCTAAAATGAATGGAGTTGGTAAAGTATGTATACAAACATTTGGTCATACAAGCAGTGTTGCTTTCGTCTCTCCTGTGGTAAGAAGGTTTTATAGACGTCAGTGTCCTTCGTCCTTGCCGCTACTGCCAATTTCCGAAGGGTTGCATGATGCCGAAAGGATTTTTTTTTACTTTTGTCTATTCAGGTAGCGATAGAAGAAAAAAAAAGAGTAGATAGTAAATTCGATGGTGCCGGAAGTTTTTATGACGCGGTATAGAGTTTCGAGGACGGGCAAACGTCCACAACAAGCAGGGCTCTTATATGAGAACCTTGGTAAGTCGTAAAGGGGTAATCAGCCCTACGACTATTAGACCTTGAATTTAATGCTCTCCACCCTTGTACAGTCCTCGCCTGATACTATACCAAAAGCATTCTAGTCATTTCCACAAGGTTATGTGTCCTATATAACATTACTCACATCTCACTTCAGCCACTCTATCTCTCTTTATCTGTCTATCTCTATTTCACCTCTCCTTCATGTCCGCGCTATTTTGAACGGTCAGAGAGCTGTCATTCTGTCGTTGAAGTCTGTCTACGAAGCAACGTTGTATCGCCTACGCGATTGTCACAAGCTCACCAATCCCACGCGTTTTCATTTTATTCGATCTTCAACTGTGTATGAGTATATCTGTGTGTCTATGTTTATTGAAAATGTTTCAAAATTGTATAGTGCATTGGTGGATGAATTTATAACAGTGTGACAGTGTAGAGGAGAAGAAAAATTGTAATTGTGGTGATTCTTTCACTCTGTTGAATCGTTTGTGATATAATTCAAGTACAAGAAATGGCTACGGCAAGTGTAAATGCGGTAGGTCAAATCAATAATCAATTCAATGACTACGTGAGTTTCTCCATTCGTTGAGAGTTGAGGTAGCGGCGGCCGTGATGATGGTGGTAGTAGTACTAATAGTAGTAGTAGTAGTAGTAGTGGTAGTAGTAGTAGTAGTAGTAGTGGTGGTGGTGGTTGTGGTTGTGATGGTAACGACAGTCTGGTGGCCATTTTGAATCTCCACTTATGGTCACTCTCCTTGCGTATATATTATATATTTACATTCCATATATGATCATCATATCAACTCAGGATTACTCCAATAAACTAAGACATTTTTCGTTTTTCAATCGATACAAACTTTTTATCATATTTGCCCGCTTGATTTTCTCTTTCTCTCCATTTCACCGCTTTTTAACCTCATGATTCAACTTTATTGCCTGACAATTTCCATTATTGTCACCTCGTAAAAAGAATTTCAGTGATCGTAAACACAAAATGTTCTTCAAATGCTTCATTCGAGTGACTGTATAATAAATTTCTCACGTATATATATTTGTTATTTTTATTCCACACATTTGATGCGAGGAATATTTCAAATTGCTCAATTCATTGGATTTAAAGAGTTCATAAAATATATTTTATTTCATACTTTTTCATTTATAATAAAGAAAATGATCCTAATAAACAACTTTGATGTTACTCAAATGATATCCAAACATGTTTGGATAAAAAAATATACATGTGTATGATTGTATGCATATGTATATATAGTTGTAAAGAATTTTTGACGCGATTAGTTCGCAGTCCGTCGCATTCCGACGCCATAACGAGATGATACAAAATGGTACAGCATTATTATGGTGTATGGCGGCAATGGTATTTATATTCAACTCACTGTTTTTATTTCAAAT
Organism: Meteorus cinctellus; assembly: GCA_030523045.1. Lineage (NCBI taxonomy): Eukaryota > Metazoa > Arthropoda > Insecta > Hymenoptera > Braconidae > Meteorus > Meteorus cinctellus. The sequence goes on from JAPYZF010000139.1 coordinate 202,351, forward strand.
AAAAAATGGCAAACACAGTTATTCATTTGAGCCGATTCAAAATCTCCAGTCATTATATTCTTGATGGTATATATGCCGTGTAATTCATTGCTGATTAGTAATAATTGTACTCATATCCATTGAAAATAATCGCTACTTGTGCAATAAATATTGCCATCAATAATCACTAACTGATCTGTCATTTGAGGTGTATATACTCATTATGATACGAGTAGATATGTCTATCACGTCATTTACATTTTACATCAAATATCAATATTATTTAAATCAATTTTCTACAACATACTCTATCATTGCCACCGCAATCATTATTGAATATCATTATAAAATTTGAAATGTAAAAAAATCTCTACTGGAAATGCTTGAAAAAATTGCCATGAGCATAAACCTAAATTTAAATTGCTTAGAAATTCTGCGCAACGCCGCTACTATTTTAATTGGAAAGATAACTTCAGCCGGTTATATTAGATACCAGTTCTGAAATGAACACGTGAGCCAATAATATCCACGCAAAACCCGTGTGATTGCACAATATGTCTATTAAGACAACTTATGTGAGAGAAAAAAAAAATTCCTTCAGAAGCATTAGGGGATCGGGTGAATTGTGTTGTTGTTTGAAACATACCAAATCAAAGCAACCTCAGTTGAACTGTAAAATTACTGAGGGGGAGAAAAAATATTGGTCGGTATATGATATCATGTGGATGTGTTGAAATCAGGATTTAGTGTGTCACGATTATGAAGTGATACTAAGAGGTAGTGCACATAATCACCTTGCATAATTTAAGAGTTTGTATGCCTACTATTGGAGCTACACTGTCGTACAGGATAAACATCATCTTAATTTTATTAACGTGTACAATGATGGTTAAATAATTATAAACGTATCATTTAGAATATTATCAAACTTCTCAAGTCCCTTAATGCTCAGTTACTTTTAAGTATAAGATTGAATACAATAAGTGGAGTAATATCAATTGGGACAACTTGAGTTATTAAATGTTGATTGCCTGCATTTATATAGGTCTGTCCCGATAGTTCAGAGTGAACAACACTTCATATTATGGATGGCTATTCTATCGATTAACCCAGTGTTAAATATATTTGTGTGAAAAAATTTATTATCAAACGGTCAATATGATTTTTATATTCATTTAATGTTGGACCTCCATCGCTATTCTCATCAATCGACACACGCGCGAAGAACATAAAAAAATACTGTATGAATTGACAATCTGTCCGTTCTTCCGCCGGTTGGTTAAAAAATCTTGGCAATCAGAGTGCGCCAGCTCCATTAGCCTCATTCATTGCTCCATCAACATCTTTAAACCATTAATGAATGAAACAGTGTATATAAAATTATGTTCAGTCTTCGACTTTTGTCATTTATTTCTTTATTTCAACCTCACAAAGCTGCATAACTTCACCGCAAATGCGATGTATGATAGTAATTTCCATAAATTTTTCCGCACACTAATCCTCTATAGAAAGGATTTTATCCACTTTAGTAGAATGATAAAAGAAAGAATAAATAAATGAATGGAAAGAATAAAGAAACAAATATGTGTGTCTGGCACCAATAAGATGAAGTTCGTCGCAACGATAAAAGCTCTCTCGTGAACATAGCCAACATGTAAAACAGAAGCGGGCTGAAATATACTAAATGAAGTGTGTATTTCCATCTTGAAGCATGCCTATAAATTCTTGTATGCCCACACACATATACAAAACGTACACACACTATGATGCTACTACAATTTTTATTATTACTATTATTAGATTATAAGAACGGTTGGAACATGATTGCAGCAACTTTGCTTGGGTTTAGCTGCGCCATACTGGATCAACAGAATGATGTGGTCCACGCCCCTAACACACGATTCCAGTTTTTTTTTTCTTCCATTCTCCATATACATTTATATGAGGTCCATACAACTTATATATAATATTCGATATGCCAAGTAATATCGATGTTTGCTGATGAAGAGAAAGAAAGTTCTTTCATCACTACATCCCACATTTATATTCCAAATAAAACGTAATAATGAAGATGATGGAGGATATAATGGCCGGAATGCATCAAGAACAATGTGCAAAGATATCGCTAAATTCCTCCCATTATATTGAGGGTGGACTATCAACTAATAGCTAAACCACTATACCTATTCCCATGATGAGAGGCAGGGCTTTGTGGTCGACCTACCCAAACTCGAGCACGACGCAATTTCGGATAGGTTTACCACCACTACAACTCACTCGTATTATGGTTATTGAAGTAAATCGTAAATAACGCAATAGCAATTAGTGCGCGGCGACAGAGTCTGACAGAGAGGGTGTTTATACTCGTCATTCCATGCAATTTCATTGGGGCATATATTCATATATATGATTTGTATATGAATATATATATATACAGTAGGACGGCTGCATGTCACAATTCATTCACCCCCTAGCCAAAAGCACAAAACGCACTCTGAATACAAAATCCCTCCGATAATCCCGATTATATGACTTATATTTCGCTGGTGGACTTTTACACAAGCGTTCTCATTGGCGGCGTCATTGAATTAATGTCCCAAAATATCCACCCACATTGGTGAAATATTGTTCGATAATCGTTGGGTAGAGTTTTATTTTTTTCTCAAAATATGAAATTGTTATTATTGATATTGCAAAAGGGTCTCTTATATGTGGGATATGCTCCGGATATTACATTGGCTCATTTCAAATTTATCGTGCATGTCATCTATGAAAATTGGAATATTAATAATTCATCTGGATATTTGGTGTATAACCGCAGTTGTTGCGATATAAGTGGACAAGAAAAAAAAAAAGGAATAAATTTAATGCATCTCGATTTCATTATTTATTCTTGGATAGAGGAGGAATTATTAAATTTTGATTTGTAAACATTGAAACTGATATTTTAATAACGTAGGTAAAGTGACCTGTTTGCTATTGCATTTTGACTCGTGGCAAAAAGTAACTCCGGTATGCACATATAATCTCAAATTCCATCATCAGTTATGGCGCACGAGAATTCTTGCAAAGTATCGTCGTACGAATATACGTATATATTTATATTGTGGAGATGACGTCATCTAATGAATTGTACATTAATATAATATTTATAGTCTTTTCCTGCACGTCTTTTCCATTGCCTTGTACACACTCAATGGATACACTACCTACTCTTTCTTGAATGCGGCATTACTCCTAGAGCAGCACATCAAGTATATCGCCGTCTACCTCTTTCTCTTGGTGATTCTCGCGCTGTGTCCCACAACTCGCTCGTAAAATTCCACAAACAACCAAACCAATAAATTTTGAACGCCATTCGCTGGGTTTCTGCAAATTAGTGGATAGGCTGGTTGTATTTATCCTCACGATGTTCACTCCCATTTGAAAACCGTCGAGTCGCGTTGAAGATCAAAATCTTCGCCGATTCGACAGGACATTTATGGTGCTGCGATATCAATGAATATCATATATATATGTATATTGTGTATTTCAATTGACATATAACATCAAATGGAAATTAAATATGGTGATATATATAGAATCAGATAATACTCTTCAATTAATATTTATATCGTCAATATTCCTGCCACGATTTAACATTCGATAAAGTTTTATTAACATGTAAGACACCCGGGTGAAAATATTCAACTATTTTTCAATGTGACAAGAAAAAAATGAAGAAAAAACACCGTGCACAATATCACATAGCGCTTTCGTGTGTCTCGTTGGGGCGCTCGTGTGATTTTTCTATAGTCTTCATACACTGTCAAATCGAATGTGAGTCTAATGGCGACGAATAAAGTTGGCACGATTATGTCCATGTAATACAAGATATAAGTACCAATGCACACGCACGCGCTCGATTTCCCCACTGCAGTTCATTTTTTATTCTATTTTATATTATTTTATTTTTTCTTTTTTCATTTGTCCACGCTGTGTAGAAATCCCCGGATCATATATCGATGCAAATAAAGACCAGGATAAAGAGTACAAACATTCGGACATATATTCTCCGTCGCAAATCGTTGCATACATGTGCAGCGAAAATTCTTTCATTTCTCTATACCACATATATAAATAAATAAATGTATAAATATATACATATATACATATATGTATATATATTTATATGTATGAATTTATAAACATATATATTTTTTTCCTCACTCTTTCTCATAAGCCTTCATTCTGAGTTCTCATCGGCGGGCGCACCATGACGTTCTCCCTTAAATCTCGTAACTTAACGAAATAACGACGACACACTCGCGTCTGTTTTGCAAACGACATTGGGGGCATGGCGCAAAGAAAAAAATAAATATACATACACTGGCAACGCCTTGAGAAAATAAAAGAGAAGGTGAAGTCATGGTGATGGTATGGCGGTAGAAAGGAGTGTGTAAAGGGGAATAAAGAAGGGTTGGCAAAAAGAAAAAAGAGAAATAGCACTGTGCAAGGACTAAAGGAGGGCCCACAGAAGGAAACAGGCGGAGAGAAAATGACGCAAAAGTTTTGCTCGTAAAGTGAATGAAAGAAAAAAAGAAATGTAAGATAAAATTACAGTGAGAAACTCGGGCGTCGATGAGACAGTGTTCTCGTTTTGTACTCTCGCGTACTGCTCTTGTTTCTCAAGTGTGTCGCAGGGGGTTGTTAAACATATATATCTATATATATATGTCGCTATACTCAAAGGTATGAACTAAAACGAGAAACGTTTCAACGACGCTGTGAAGTATAATGCGATGAAAAGTACGAAAAAAAAAAAAAAATACACGAAAAGAAATGGATGAAAAAGCGAAAAGAATTGCGGGGGTTGGTCGTTGGCCAGCGCAATACTGGAAAAAATACTGGAAATGAAAGAAAAGTAATTCTACAGTCGTCTTTATTAGGTCCCCCGTAATGGCAACATTGTTAACTTTTTTTCGTCTTTCTATTTTCATTTCTTTCATTTCTTTCAATAAAACTAGTATGCTTTGTTGGATGACGTCACGAAGTCAATGTTTGAAAAAAACTGAAAAAACTGAACAGCTCGTTTTTTTTACGCACAGATGAGATAAAAATCAAACTTTGAATTTGATTGAAACATTTTGATAATGGTAATGGGTCAGATTCAAAAATTGTAACAAAACCCATCTTGGAAGAATAAAAGTAGAAATTGAATCGGAAACATATGAGGTTTCGCCTGCTAGGGACGAATAATACAATGATACAGAAGACAAACTTTTAGCATTATGATCAACAGAAGCACCAAGATGACGATACTCAATATGAGACTAACGTATGTGATTATCAATAACAGCTATATTTGCATATTTGGATTTTCTCCTTCAAAAGTGATACAGACTCATTATCAGTATACTTTAAAAAGATTTCGAATAGGTTTCGTGTATATACGGAATTTCCATAAGATAATTTGTCGCATTCCTTTGACATTCGGGCTTCTTTGCTGAAGGGCTTCATTTCTGTTCGAGAAGTTAACTTTATCGATATAGCCTGAAAATATGCGATGTTTTCAAAACTATTTGACCGTGCAATAAATTTTTCGAATTTCGAAAATTTTTCGGGGTTGGACTTGTCCCCATGGGCTCCATCACGTCCCACACTCCCCTATTACGAAGAAAAGTGGCCGTGAGATATGGTGAAATATTACGGAAATATGATGAAGTTGATCTTACTTGTTTATAAGAAAGATCCCAGCACACGAGATTAGACGAAGGTACCATATTTTGACTGAGCTTGAGCGCACAGGGGTGTGTGCGGTACAGAGACGAATCGTGGAGGGACAAGGGTGGAAGATTTTTCACGTTGTGCGAGGTAGTTTATTCCCTGCCTTATGTTATGTATACTTGCGAATATACCTATGCATACATAAGATATATATATGTATATATATATATATATATATGTATCTTTATCAATAAACTATACATACATGTTTATATAGGAAAGAGAGAGGGTGGTCTGAATATAAAGCGAAGGTGAAATGAGCTGGGCAACGGTGGCGTCCGCGAAATATGTACGGCACTAGACACATTACCAAATTTAGAATTATATCTCGAGCTGCTCCCCAATAACATTTCCGTAGCATATTTTTATGTTACAATATAGAACATTTAGGAAGTACATGTATCATAGTGTTAAAGTTCAACAAACAAAACGACAGTACTAATAAAAGTAATGATGGGATGATAAGAATTAAGTTTGAAAAGTTATACTTCGGGCAAGACGGTAAATTCTGAAAACTAAAAAATTCTTAGATGTGTATGTTCTTGGAAATATTTTCTGGCGTTATCTATAGAATAATTAAACACTTTTGCAGTTCAATATTTGAAGTGTTATTATTAACTAGATTAATTTAAAGATAACGTATTTATAAGTTGGTTCGACCTCATGGAGGCGTGAGAATGTGAGAGGAAAACGACGAAATGTATACATACACATGTATAGCTGTATTTGAGTCGTAGGGTTGTGCACGTAACCATAGTCATAGCAAAGTCTGCCCATTCCAAGAAGGGTGGGCTATCGGGGGCGCAGGGTGTTCTAGATGGAGCGCAATTTTCAACTTTTGCCATCACGGGTCGTCGGTGGAAACTAGAGAATGCCAACATATATACTCACCCACACACATATATATATATATACACTTGGAAAGCAAGCGATGCGGCGCAAGTTGAACCCTTTTTCCCTTACAAAGTTTCTGTTGCGCACAATTGGAATGCTACTTTCAACATTTCATCCATGCCCATGTAACATTTACTCTACTCAAAACGTTAGATGGGATTAAAAAAAAAGCGTTGAAACATTTTTAGCTTTCTTATTTATTTTTCATTTATATTCTCCAACAGTCATCGACTTCATATTATTTTCTTCCATTTAATATTGAGGAACTAATAAATAGATTGTGTGAAGGTATAGAAATGTACTGTAAGTGAGAGAATAAAATTTTATATCCTATTTTCGTTAAGGTGTTTTATTTATTTTTTCTTAGTGTTTTTTTTTTCAATCTAGCTCCGCATGGTAATCTTTTCAATGTCACAATTTGCTGAAATTTGCGTGAACTACACGTTGATATAGTATGTACATACGTTGTTAATTAAAGAAACGACGATAAGCGTTTGATGAGCGTGTGCGCGCAGCTTCATGATTGATGAGGCAATAGGACATTTAACGACTTCGGAAACGAGGAAGCCATGTCTATAATTTATTACGACTTTGATGGTACGCGGCACCACCTCTTGCTCCGTCGGAGACACACACTCTAATACGCCCCAGCTTAAGAAAATAAATTACCAATGACAAATAGGATTATTAATCACACTTTCTATTTTTGTTTCATTTGCATTTCTATTTACGAGTAAAAAATATTTTCAACTGATTTACATATGATTATTGAGGGTGAGATAGCCAAAAAATATCCCAAATATATACGTAATATATTCTGAAGCATGCACTTGCTGCCATTTGCTTGCAGAGCATTTTGAAATATCAGAACATTGGTGAATACACATTTTGTCAGGAAATGACGCGAGTTGTGGTCGTAAAAGTGACTATCACCGAGACGCGATAACGAACGATACCAGCATAGAGGGACCCATGACTATTCATAGCTATGACCAAATCGGATTTCGGAGAATTATGTAGACTCTATAGAAAGGGAGACATAGAAAGCCGTGAGACAACCATTTTCTTCCATCCGGTGATGCGAGGTCGCGGTGACAATGGCGACATTATTCCCACAGCGATAATGTAAGCAATGTATGAATGATTATTTCGTGGTCATGTCTTTTTGGATATGTATATATATTCAGATAAGAATCGAAAATAATAAACACAATTGGATGTAATTTATCCTTATAAATCCACAGTTTTCATTTGCTCGTAATTCATACAATCAAATCATAATTAATGTCTTAAATAATATGATAAGATCTATAAACTCCACAGAGAATGAAGAGTAAATAATGAATAAGACAATTACATAACTTCAAGTTATTATTTTATTATACTTGAACAGGGATATGATTTTTCTCAGCGGCATAGACAGTCACGTCAGTGGGATTCTAAATTCAGTAGTAAAACATGTTTTACGTTTATATATATTATGAAGATAGCTCAATGAAGGTCTACATAACGGACGCCCTAATTGCGGTTTCACGAGCCCCTTTTATATTCACCAAAGTGCGAAGATCGTAAGACGGTTCGTATCATTCACCTCTGTATATGGTTAATGCAACAATGTTCTCCGCATTTTTTATTTTTTTTTCCACCCCAACATGCCTTTTTCCCGAGATTGAACTCAACAAAATATGTAAATTAGTAGCGAGCGAGAATGAGACAGTCTGAGAATCCCTGCACATCACTCGGAGGTGAATGATCGTGAAACATCCGAAAAAGAGGAATACAGAAGAGAGAAAAAAAACGAAATCCTTCCCATAAAATTGTGGGCGTCCAAAAAATGAATCGACTCAAGAGCGAGATAAATGGGACAGAAAGAAAGAAAAAAGTAGATGAAAATAGCAGGATGGAGAAAGGGGGGAGAACGCGAAATACAAGAGGGTAGTGTGGAATACCTGATGCACTTTTGTAGTTATATATTTAAAAGAAAACAACAATACGAAATTCCTTAAATCTCCATTTATAAAACAAAAAAATATGGTGAAAAATTTTTTAGTTAAAGTGAAATTATGTGTGAAAGCGGTAAAAGTTTTACGAGAGCACAAAGAATACACAAATATATATGTTATATTGTAATATATGAGGAAGTAGAGAGGAGAAAAAAAATTGTCCGATAATTGCTCTCGACGCGGCAAAAGCATGATGGCGGAGTCAAGGCGGAGCTCGCTTCCTTCAGGCTCCCTCACTCAACAACGATATTGTGCCGCAGTGTACAAGAGAAAGATACAAATGTGTATACATATTGGAGTATGCATGTGAGAGAAGCGGCAACGAATCACACTGTGATAGAGAAAGAGAAAAAATTAAATGCGGAGGTGGATAATGCACATGAAATGCAATCGTCCCTTGATTGGAGGATTTGGGCTACGATATATATATATAGTATTCTTGCAGCTTCTAATTTGGCGTCATTTCACAGTATGCCAATTTAATTAAAAGCTTCACCAACATCACCGGAAAATTTGCTGATCTTCAGATGTTTTGCTCTATCTGCAAATGAAACTGCTGAGAAAAAAAAAAAAAAAATTGAATATAATTTTTTGTCATCAATTCTTTATCATTTTTTTGCTACTTTAGATTTTATCCGCAAGATCAGCAAAATGTATTTAGTGTGTAGCGAAAAGAATCGTCCGCTATTTATACATTTTTTTGTTACAGGGAACAATATTTCAGGGTAAAAGGACGAGAGAAAGAAATGGCGCAATACAGACATTGTGAAAATAAAGTTGAATCTATGAGTGTCGGGGGATATACCATCATACAACATAGAACCGAGTGCACCTTCACGTATCCTGATTATACACCCCCCCTCACTTTCCTCGTATGCTCTTTCACTCGCTATATCTATACATATTCTCTGGTTCTTTGTCCCATGAGCTTATATTGGAGGTTAGAACAAAAGATCGTGAGTTGGGAAGTGTGCAAAAGCTATATCCCTTCCACTCGCAACTATGTGAAACTGTCGAGAGGTAAAAGAGGATGAGTTTGTGAGGCGGAAGAATATAACGTGTGGAATTGCTTTGGATATATTGAAGTGGTACCCATGGGTATTTTTCATGGAATAATACAATATAATGGAAAATGACATGTCGATAGAATAATGAAGCAATATTTATATTTATAAGATAATTTTCCTTCACGCCAGTCCCTTTTCTTTTTCGTTCAGCCCTCATTCAAAATATTAATCTTCTTCTCCGATTGGACGTAAATCACGCGCCCGTACATGATAATGGTAATGGCTATGTGTGTGTGTATACAAACAAAGTAAATTTTATAACAGTTAGTTTTTCATTACACTGCGCTTTATTTCACCACAAATTCATGGTGCGCAAAAAAAAACGACTGTGAGGACAAACCATGCGTGAAATTAAAAATTGCAGATTACATTTGTGAAATGACTCATTCAATTATAGAGAATGTGAAGAATAAAAATAATTAGTAGTGAGATGAGTTTGTGAGGTAGAGAAAAATGTGAAAAAAGAGTGTGTGGATGAAAAACCGGATACGACGTCACGAAATAAGATATTATAATCTGACGACCGGTCATAAATATTATTCCGGTGACGCTGCATTACCCGCGCTCGTAAAGACATAGAACGTGTTGCCGGGGAGGTATTTACCCCGCGCCCTCCAACGGTCAGAGAATGAACCAACGAATATAGATAGATGGTGGAAGAGAGAGACAGAGAGAGAGAGAAAAAGCAAAAGAGAATACAATCTGTGTGCTATTATATAGTTGCCTTAACGCACAACTTCAAACTGTCGTGGAGCGACATTTTAGGAAGCCGCTGCTTATTACTCTCATAAATATCATTGATACCGGCGTTCATGCACTGGTAATCCCACAGAGGCGTCGGACACTACGACAAAGATGAACCTACCCACGTTGCAATATCTACTACTGCGGGAGGATTATATTTTCAATTCCAAATGAACGAACAAAAAATATCAAAATTCATTTCATGCTAATAAAAAAGAAACTAACAAAACAGTAACCAACAAGAACTTATTAAATATACACAATCTATATGTGATTTACAATCATTCATCGATCTGCAATTATTATCTACAATTATTTCATATTCGAGCTTATATGTAAATTTGAGATATATTTAATATGGAACCAATCGACAGTTATTTCAATAGTACCCTGTTTAAACATAATTGAGCGATGTGTATGAATCTGATCATAAGTTTTTCTATATTCAAAAGATGTTTAGAGAACTCTACTTATTTTTCATGGTTGTCGGGTTTTAGATAAGGTGTATTGATATTAGAATATCAATAAAAACTATTATTTAAGTAAATTCATCCGTGAATAAATAGAAATTCTGCTGATACAAAATTGCATTTCCTCGATCATGTAAAGCTTATGCAACGCTCTCAGCTGGAGCTAAATTACTACACGTAATGAGAGCATCATCATTATTGGCATTATAAACATTCTCTTGTTGATATTATATCCAAATTTTATAACTTTATATCGGAGATACAATTTTCATGCAATTTTCAGTAATAATAGTAAGATTCTGAATTGTGGATACTACCCAGAATCAGCTAAAACGTGGATATAACCTCAAGTTTTATATTTATAACATATGACATAAAAGGTTTCTTTCTTGTTCTATATCGCAAAGAATGTTATATCACCAATATATATCATTCAATAGATCTTTTAGATGTTAAATTTTTCTTGAGTTTCCTTTAGAATAATGGAGGAAATGAAAACTTGACCAAATGCAAGTTTGAATTCCGTGCACACGAAGTATTTCATTGCAGTGGACATCTCATGCGAACCCGGAGAGTATGAATATTTATATACATACATACATACATTCCATGTAGGATATGCCATCAGGTACGCGCACGTCCTTTTATTGAACGTTCATAATTTCATATGGAGATATATATATATATTCTTTATATTCCGCATAGCACCAAGTACGATGGCGCATGGTGGTTTTTTTGCGTATATGTACTATATTCCGCTGTGAAATGAGACTGTGGCTGCGAGTCGGTGCCGTCCCCGGTTCGCTTTCGCGTTTTTTTTTTGTTTCTCCACTCTCTTCCTTTTCACCATTTCCCCACCTTTATCACCCAACTCTCTCACAATATATATGTATATCAATACATTCCCCACCATCGCTACCACCACCATCTCTACCACCCTAACACGACGCTTTCCCTTCTCCAACTCGACATTTTCTTTCTTGCTTGAATACGCCGCATGCGCGAGTGCCATCTCGCTCACGCGCACATCGCAACGTTCGAATACATATTTTACAGACATTCATGATGGCCGCCGCGCATCTGTGCGAACCAGTCTTGCCGGCGGCTCCACAGCATGGCAAACTCCCCTTTTAGGACGTGCGCTTCCACGCAATCTTCTCTCTTCATTCAACTTCTCACACACATTCTCCCTATCTCAACATATATATTTGACTCGCTCAATTCCCCTATTGTCTTCGTCTTTGACACCCGCAGCGCACACTAGAAGGTGTATAACGTCAGTGGATATTTGTCGAATGCATCTCTGTATGTTATACAAACACAAACGGTATAAATATATATATACTTATAACCTGTCCACGTCCATGTTGTAGACGAAAACATGGAATAATTGTGTGGGCGCGGAATTATAAACGAAATTATTTATAGAAAAAATATGTGATTCAAAAACCAAAGTATACATTGCGTGCGTGAGTATGTGACCTTGAGAATTATACATACAAATTACATCTCTCTTTTACTTCGGTTTCTCAACAGATTATATTTTGAAGCAACAGGATTTACGGAGAGTATATCCACGTACACAGGACGGCCAAAATTACTCGCGCATAATTGCGTAATGAGTGCCCAACTTGCAGCTGCGAACAAATCCCCTCGGGCATGTAATAAGGGTATATACATACACACTCGTCTACATATACGGGCATACATGTACACATGAACACACAAACACACCAATACACCAATACTATTTATATGTATACATATATTGATACAAAATGTTGCTCCGGCATAGAGAGGAGAATGTTGCCGTGTATGCAACAGTTATTATAATAATTATCAAAGCCATTTGGTATGGCTATTGTGGCCATTATCCATGATGGTTAAAAGCGTGACGCGTTACGAAGGACGAAAAATATAATGCGCTGGTTGCACCGTGTGCACTGTGTGCGCGCTCTGTTCGACTACTTGCAGCCGCGCTTTTACTCTGTGTAATGCAACGCGTACGTAGTCTTTACGATTGCTTATATATACTCATGGGATGTTATACGTGCGAACTTTACTGCCCACAATTTTATAGGCCACCATGAAAGAAGAAGAGAAAAAAAAAGAAAATCCTGTATGTATACATGTTGGAAAATACAAACAGAGATAAAAAAAAATTATAATAGTAGTAGTAGAATATAACATGGCTTTCAAAGTCATTTCTCAGATTGTGTTCAAGGGATTTTCATTTCCATGAAACTTCCAAGTTGTTGCTAAGTCCCCTGTAATTCCCTTGGGTAATGAGCCGATTCAAGCAAGGCCACAATTTTTTTTTACCTCTTCGCTATACCAAAATGTATGTATATATAGACAGGTTAAGCAGCCTTGAAGTAACTTTCAGAGATTTCAAAGCTTGCGTTGAATACATGAAAAAATGGAGGTATCGAGAAATTAACGAATTGCGGGTGTTATTATTACCAGTTGCAGAGGGAAGAGGAGTAAAAGAAAAAAGGAGAAAAAAAGATTTTAAAACGAGACATTTAGTCGCGTAGACCCTTTTTTTATTACCGCGCTATGCAGTTTGAGAGTCGTCTTTTCACACAGTACTATACCCCTCTTGTTAAAATCCAGATATATATTGTACGGTTTAACGGTGAATGTTGTGTTCTTCTGTTGTATATCTCTCTCAGTCACAAAAAAAAATACACTGGCCCTGGGATTATGTCAACGAGTCATTTTTTTTTGTATGTTATTAACCATCAACCATAAACAGCCGTCTCTGAAACCATTTAGGGGAGGATTTCAGATAGTTTTATCTACAGTTATAATGATAAACTCGATATAAATCATAATGATAATAGAGATGACTGATTTTGAAAAGACCTTTATTTTCCACAGCGTTAGTAATAATTTGTTTTTCTGTGATAGGTATGGTCACAATTATCGGATAATCCACTCCTGGAAAAAAAAAACAAAAAAACCTCCTTACATACTGCACATTCATATGAGAGATCATACAACTGTATAGTTTGTAAAAACGCCTGTAGATGGCATCAGCTCGCAAGCAGTAAAACTCACGATAAGGATTTTATTGGAGCCTTTTATCCGAAATTGTAAGTATCCATATCACAATTTCTCATAGAACAATGCAAGAAAGAAGACGGCCGTAGGCAAAAAAAAAAAAGAAAATACGACGAATTCTCCACCATTTAGAATCTGTAATGGCATACCAATAATTTTTCGCTGCAAATGTGTGGGAGCAAGTATGGAAACAAACTTATTCGTGTGTTACAGATTATTCAATGAATATCAAGTGAAAATCTCTCCCACCCGCTGTCTTTGCATCAAGGTTATCGTGTCTGAAACTAGATATATCAATAAATTCACAACATGTCAGTATTTCAGAAAAAAAAGTCTCCATAATTTCACATAGTCGTCAAGGATTAAAATCAAAGTTGGCGAGATACCCACATGGTATATAAAACCGATGACCAGGACCAGTAATAAAATAATGATTTTCATGACTCAAAATGACCATTAGCTCTCAAGATATGTTCCCACTGCAGAATAATAATCATGAGAACCCTGTCCTATACCAACAACTTTGTCACCTCTACGAAAATCTAACAATTTATGTAATATACATACCCATAATGTACATACATACATACATACATACATATACATGCTTATGTAGCCTCACTGATTGCCACTTTTATTTCAGGATCACAAAACAGAACCGGCACTTCTTTTGGATTTGGGATACGACAAAAAAATTTCGTACAATCCTTGATAAACAACAATAGTAAGAGAAATTGAAAATGAAAAAAAAATTGAATAAAAGCGGATGATGTCCGGTTTTCATTGTCTTTTCAGACCTTCGGGTACAACAGATTCTGTGAATTGCTTCCCTCTATTCTTTTCTCCTGCTCTCTTGCTTGCTCTCTACTTCACCCTATCATTCAGCTTTTATTCGCTTATGTGTTGCCCTTGTGTGTCCAAACCATATCGAGATGCAATAAAATTTAGGATTGCTCCCCAGGAGCAGTTTCATGGCGACGGCGCACGGTGGCGCCAGTTTATTGTGACCGTGACTGCTGAAGGTAGGGGAAAATATACACACTAGTGTATACACAAAGACACAGAGGTCACACAATGCCGCCGCGCTCGTGCTATCTGCGTCGCTAGAAGGGGGTGAGGATTGCGACACGGACGGGTAGGCGAAGGGGAGAATAATGGCTGGGCGATGGTGGCGCATTGTGGAATAAAACAAGAGTGAGCGAGAGATCAACAGAGAAAGGAGAAAAGTAAATTTCGACCATGCGCGTTATAGAGTTGCGCCCCTCTACTAGCATCTTTCGTTTTCATCCCCCGCTGCAGCCACCGGGGGTAGTTTTTGAGGGCGCGTGTGAGAGTATCAGCGAGTCCAGGTCACAGATCGACGCCGCGTGGTGTCGGCGTCGTGTGCTCGACTTCATCCAACAAACAACCAACACTATATATATTCCAACTATTTCTTTTCGTTGGCGATTGTTCGTTGTCCGGGTGTACTCGGGTTGAATTTAACCATTCTGTTACGTTGTTCGTACGCATCCTCGGCGAAGTTTGTTTGTAATCATGTACACGAACATATACATGTGTATACACATATACAGATGAACGTTCGACATCAAAAGGAATCGAGCGGATTTCATCTTTCTCTCACACTGTATCATGGTGTGTTTTGCTCAGAGTGTGACGTGCCAACAACCGGGAAGGCCATCGTCGTTGTCTCTTTAGTCGAGCAGCGCCGCGGCGGTGGACGTCGTCTCCAGTCGGACACCAACCGCGAGCCAAGCACGTTCCCAATCCATATCATATCTACGTAAACACAGCGGCTTCTTTATCATTCTCAATCACTTCATTTCGCATCCATTTACCGTTTCGAAAAGGCCATATTTTTTTGTCATTCATATTGGTAAATTGGTGCCAATAGACCTTTGCTTCTGTTGACAAGCTGCCAGACAAGGATAACGAGAGAGAGAGAGAGAAAAAAAAGAGAAAGAAGGAAGAAAGGTCGAGGGAAAAAGAGGGAGATTGAGATTTAGTTCGTGAAGCTGAAGATTCGAAAACAAAATAGGAGGTGAATCGATGAGAGAGATGAAAAAGACAACATGTGGTGGGGCGCCATCGCATACACTCATGCATTCACATATACACGCATATGTTCACAGCGACCACCATCCACACCATCTATATCAATAAGGTTAGTATGCACAGTTTATGTGGGTCTCATCTTCGTGTCATTTATTTCATATTAATACGAAAGATTGGTGAAAAAAAAAAAGCATACTTCTGTAATTTTCCTTGATTTATTAATGGGGACATTACCTTGATACTTTGACCGCGAAATCGATTGGCTGTCACTCAATATGAGACTGTATATTCCAAGAGAGGTCAGAAATGGTACCACGAATAAAACTAAGGAAAAAATGAGAGAGGGAGCAAAAAAGTAACCGGTCGAACGCGTGCGGAGCCATATCAAAAGGTTTTCATTGGTCCCGCAGGACCCGAGGCAAAGACGACGTTACATATACGATCGGCCGCCTCATTCAGCTCGCATATACAAACACTCACACGACGATTTCTCTCGGTTTTTTCATTTGTTTTGACCAGGTACATTGATTCTGTAGACAGCCCCCCGACAAACGTTTTGATATTTCCCATAAAAAATCCCTTTTGGATCTCTTCCCACATAAAACTAAATATTCATACATATATGTTTCATTCTTGTGCAGTAGTTGTATGCATAGACACACGCCCCTCCATTACACAGGGCGTCATTAATAATTCTATCGTTGATTTATGTTTACAGACACACGTGAAAGAGGGGGATGTGCACGTGGCTACACCATCGTAAAATAAGACGAGAAATAGTAAATAAAAACAGCGAAGGCGGTGAATATCAACAGTCAATGGAATTTCGAGGAAAAATGTTGGAATTTTTAACAATACAATTTGGTGAGTTGTTGATTCATTCATTTATTTTGTAGTTAAATCCAGATTATCTTCACGAAACTTTGAAATACTCACATATTGTTTATATTTGTTTCAGGAAATTCGGTTATGCTGAAATATTTACGAGTCCATTGTTATTGTTTACATATAAATGCAGCACGTTGTGTTTCTGAGGATGTACGATGATTAATGTGCAACCCCCTGTACGTATACTGAATGTATCCTGAGTGTATTCCTGTCCGGTATACCTTCAGTATACGTAACAGGAGGCTACACCGTTCAGCAATGACGTCCCATTGAATTATTTTTATCACCTGTTCTTCTCATTACAATGAACCATGTGATATTTCTACATAAATATAAAATGTAAATAAATGTAAAAAAAAATTATTTACGTGATTTACGAGAAATTTTTTATCAGATGAATATATTGTTTATATCATGCCTCAATTAGGAAATAGTATAACTTATGATGCATTATGATGTAAATTTAGTCTCATATAGACACATCTATTTTCTACTGGAGGAAATTTTTATGGTGATTCATAAGTGGCCATTACGATTCGTTTAAGAGCCGTTTTACTGTGGTCCTAAAATATATTGTGTCGACAAATGTCGTTTTTGATAAGATGTAAAAAGAAATATACATAGTATAAGGTAGTTATGTTACAAGCCATTCATCTGTCACTACAGAATTCTATCAGGGATAATTATGTATTAACACCATTAGTTTATATCTGTAGACTAACATGAAATAACAATTTTCCAAATGATAAAATGTAATATTCGATAATATACAAGCAACTCTCTCTATGAATAAAATTGACGTTAATATAATACTTGGTTTGAAATCTTTGTCGTTTCAATTGAAATAAACAAATTATGGCTGATAAATATAACGTTTATTTAATAGAATCAACAAATTGTAGCACAAACGTTAGAGCTTAATCTCAATGTTATTTGTGTTATATGCAATAGAGATAAAATGATGATGAATATTTTTATCTTCTATTTATGAAACGATCGAGATTTAAGAAACAGAAAAGGCGCCCAAAGCAATTGTGAGCAAACTTCTTTTTCGCTGCTTTCATGAAGGGTTGAAAATATATTCAAGTCATGACAAAAAATACGCCGTGCCAATACAGTGACGGCCAATCGTATCTGAAAGGGTTTGTGAAAGTTACTGCGATGGCAATAAAAGGAGGCTTTGAAAATATTTGGAAAGTCCGTCGAAAAATTTACAACCGGGTAAAGGTTTAAAGAAGTGTATAAGAAAGGGTAGGGAGTGAAATTTCACTTTTTCTTCATCATCATGAAAAGTCAAAGAATTCGTCAGTTTTTGCTTACCTCGTGAACATGAGTGATCGTTTTTTAGGAATTAAGCAGTTAATTTGGATTCAATCTTTGAACAGTTAATATTTTTAATTCGTATTCACGTCGATGAATAATAAATCAAATTAATTACATTCGTGACTAATTCGGCAGGAAATCTTTAGTGTTATAAAACAATAGTAGAGTTCAATACTTTTGCCGTTCACAAAAAGTATTCAAATAAACATCGAATAGTTCGAATTTTCTGAAATCACTAGAGAAGTAGCTGCAATGAATTGTTAATCTAATTTAAGAAAAGGCCTAATCATCATTGGAATATAGGAATGTGATGTTAAATCAACATAACTCATCGTTGTAGAAAGTAATTGCGGCGGCAACTGACCACGTATGCGATCAAACAGTAATGACAATGTTAATTACATGGGATAATGGTGAACAAAAATAAAAATTCTTGGGGTGATAGTGGAATAAGTGAGTAAACGAAAAGTTATTCGGTGCTGAGAGGAATTTGCAGCGGCGCCCAGGAAAACGGAGAAAGTAAGTAAGAAAGATGAGCACTGTAGCGAGTGAAAGCAGGAACGAGATATTGCTACATCAGCCAATGAGGCAGTTGGTTCTTTTGGTGGCCCAACCCCTGAGACAACATGGCCGCGTAAAAGGGAGCTTTAATGAGTCCGTAGTTAGGTCAGTCGTTTTTGATTGTAGAGCTGCGAGCGCATTAACATCAAGCGAGATAAAATAAACGTGTGTGCGAGAGTATATAGCCAGGTGAAAGGCACGAGTGTTAGGCTGGAAGGCACAGAGATTGTAGAGTGCAAAATGGATGGCGTTGCTAAGTCGGCCATGATGAGATGCTGCTTGAATATCGCACAAGGGAGAATCCTCTGAGTATGGAGAACATTATGCATGGTAACCAGTCGCTCTGTCAAGCCTTCAATTTACCTCTTCCTCTCTTACCTACCCTCCTACACTTTCCATTACTGAATTTATTTCCAAATTATCATTTATCGTGTTGCATTAGTTTCTGTAAACGTGATCTTGACGCACAAACGTAGATAAACTTACGAGACGGTGTGCGTTTTGCATGTCCGATAACAGTCATTAATATGTCGTTGTTACTTCTATATGATTTCCGCAATCGCGACGTTCCCTCAACGTAAATATGTAATTATATACGTTTATGTCGTTGGCATGACTCCAAGGGCTCTAGATCCACGCAATCCGACGTTGGACACGGAAAATAGTCATAGTTCATTGCTCATAGCAAAATATAGGTAGATAAATAATAGCCACATTTATTTCGGATAAGAATATTGGTATGCATCTAAAATGAAACTTTTAGTACATGTCTTTAATAACAGAAACCCCATGTATTTATGTTTGTATGTAGAGATAATGATCTAGTAGAGTTGGATAAATTGAAAAATTTTCATAATTAGTATCCTGACAATTATGCTCAAGTTATTTTGTGTACTTTGTTGAGAGCCGAGAATATTATCAATTATTGGTAGCTTGATTGGCTCACCGGGTAGCAAATTCCATCGACAAATTTATATTCAAAAATTTGAACTGGGAGAAACATATGAAGCATCGACTGATATTAATGTGTACCATAATCACTGGTAGCCTTTAAAAAATTATGGCGATATGAAGTGTTTTGGACAGTTCATGGATGAAAATCGCGGGGAGTCCTACCGCAAATGTACGCAACTAATGGAACAGAATTTATGCTATAGAATCTCACAGCATCATCACAATACTAACTTATGTGGCAAGTTATACTATGTGCCCATTACATTTCGAGTTTTTCCATCAACTTATATGAATTTCTCCGAACTTAAGAATTACCGAACATTGTCCGCTCATACACTACCACGAGCTGTTGAGCGAAAAAATAGTTGGTACAAATATAACTCTATGATATTCAAAGGGACAGCTTCGGTGTTTGAGCATATTGAGTCGAGTTGCGCTATTTGATACTAAAGTTGTGGGCCCAAAAGAGTCATAAAGGCCACAGAGTAAAGTTAAACTGCTTGTGCCATAAAAGTATTAGAAGAGGTAGTGAAAAAACGAGAGAAAACTAAGTAGAATTACGACGAATTTTGGCACATATTTTGTGAAAGAATAAGTATGGGAAATAATAGGAAATAATTCAAGTTGAAAAATTATAATTGATTTCTGAAAATAATTTTAATTCATGAACTCACCTCTGCAGGGCTAAATGAACGTCATCGGCGACTCGGAATTGCCATAGTAATCTGCAAATAATCAAACGAAAAACCACATGAAGTTATCGTAAATAATTATATCCAGAAACTTTATTTATTTGAGTAAACAGAAAATTGCGATATTCTTATGGAGATGACAATCGGAAACGAAAAAAAGAGCCTGAAAAATCGAGGAGGGCTGCGAAGAAGGAAAGCGGGAGACCAATTTAGAGAAAGCTGGGGGTTAACGTCGCACGAGTGAATAAAAAGGGTTGGGTGAAAGTTACTCGTTTACTGCCGTTGTAAAAATGTTCGAAAGGGTTTTTCTCTTCCTGCTCTTTCACTTTTCTGTTCCTTTTTTTCTTACAGCTTTTCCAACGGATATTACCACTGGAAAATTCTCATCCGACGGTTTAAACTTTCTTTTCATTTCTGATTCGCATCGCATATATGGGGCGGTATTTTCAAGTGGAGTTGAACAAAGTTATTTAAGTTCAGGATATTTCACCATCCATTTCATCAAATTAATTTGATTAGCATTCCTCCATTCTGGTTCATCCTGTCCCAAAAAAAAATCGTTCAGAGCACATAATTTTGAAGTAAATGTCTAAGTTTGGAGTTGAGAAGTGATCAAAACGAAACAAAAACATAATAAAATATGCCTCAGTATATATATATGTACACTCATGTTCGGGTGCTCACTCTATAGACACGGATTTCATTCCGTCAATGTCGCCATGGCAACGTTATACGACCGTCGGTGCCGATGGAGGTTGAAGAATATAGTGTGTACAGAGTTTGAATTTTGATCCGCACAATGTATTTCGATGAGAGTGTAATCGTTGAATAAAATATAAAATGGATAATATTTATGTTGATTACTTTTTAATGTCACACGAGGAAAAAAAATTATTCCAATCATCATTGTGACTTTAGTAAGACCTCACAAGGCACGCGCTGATATTTATTTGTAACAACGTTAAACACACTGAGTACTTATGCGTGTATGTAAAAAAAAAAGAACTGCAGATATCATTAACGGAGTGGTTATATTTATACATAAATTCAACAGTTTTGGTGGCGTATATCCAAATTACTGCAACTCTTGTCTTATATTTTCGAAAAGAGTTTTAAGGCCAATGATTTCAACCGTCAGTGTATGTTTTTTCCCAAATTGAAGTCTAAATGTTTGCATACTGTATGAACTCAGCAAAAACCGCCTATACTTAAAAAGATGTTCTTACGACTTCAGATGTCGCATTTGGAGACAACTTTAATGCACTTGGGCCATTGGAAATTTCATCAGTGTCAATGGGTATTAAGAGTTTAACATTCATTTCATTTTCATTTTCTTATTTATCGAGAAACATTCCAATATTTTCATTCGAATCGCGAGAATTCCCATTGCTTCCAAATTAAAACGTTTTTCGCCATTCTTGCATACATTTTTTCGGAAATTTGTGTAAAATATTTTCTGAATTTTACTCACACATATCCGTATTATTCAATGCATTTATTTTGATGAAGAGTACGAACCACATGCAATTGATGTATAGTTTATGTTGATTATACGAAGATGGTAAAACAAAGGACATGTCTATATTATAGAAAAGCGACATTGGAGTGAATGGAAATGAGGACTAGCTCTACATTCAATGAATGCACAGTGTACGAGGCACGCGTAAATTTATGTGGGCAGTTTATATGAGGTAATTTAAAATGAATTAAATTGTGTTTTATCGTTCACTCACATAACTTTTTTTTATATTCCATTCTCAAACAACGTTCCGCTTCGTATTTCTTTTTCTCACTTGCAAAGAGATCAACGAAATGATAATTGAATATTAACTCAATTGATATCTGAGAACGACGACACGTTTTGACGCCACTTTCGCATAATATGTAAAATAGAAAAGATGAGAGACTGAAGAAATATATAGATAAATGAATCTACATAAATAAACGATATTTTCATTAATGCAATTCGCATCGTCTAATTACTGTCATTCGAATCACAGAGAGTAATAAAAAAGAATGGAGAAAGAAAATAATAAGACAGTGATGGTACACCGCAACCCTATTAAAATGCCGTACATATAAAATTGATAAGCATCCGTTTGTAATAACAGAACTGCTAACATGCATCAGCCATAAATAAATACCTGGGAGTTGTTCGGTTTTTTTTTTATTATTAATTATTCATTACAATTTTTATTCTATTTCTTGTATCAACATTTTTTTCAACTTCTTTTTTTTCGCATATGCGTATGAAATTTTGCAAATGAGATGTCAATTGACGTTATAGTGTGAAATTTATTGCTCGTCGTCGTCGATAACGGACTTATTAACATTCTTTTT
Source organism: Meteorus cinctellus (assembly GCA_030523045.1). Classification (NCBI taxonomy): domain Eukaryota; kingdom Metazoa; phylum Arthropoda; class Insecta; order Hymenoptera; family Braconidae; genus Meteorus; species Meteorus cinctellus. Next base: position 225,153 of record JAPYZF010000139.1, read on the forward strand.
TTTGTCATTAACTACTTGAAAGAGATTGATGCTGCGGCTACTTCTGGTATAATACGATCACACATCACATCGTTTTATGGTCATTTCATATAATAGCGAAAGAGTGAAAACGGACTGCTTCACACAAACCTTATCACATGCATGAAGTGATCATATTTATATATCTTTGTATATGAACATACACAGAAAGACTGGGGCGATTCGATTTATTAGCGTCTTTTGGACGTTTTTTCGGCAGATTGCGAGCCGCTGTGGAACTACCGGGGCATCTAATAAAACACGAATGACAATCTCTACATACAATATTTGAGTTTTAGAGTTGTAATATCAATTCTATATTTATTCTCCCTTATCACCAATTCACGCCAATCTTTGCCGACATAATAATCCGTCCATGCTCTATATACCAAATGACAACAATAAGAGTTGTTATATTTTTATTTACCGCAGGTTAGGATATATTTAGAGGGGCTTCTGAGTGCCACCCGTTTATTTTTATCATATACTCGTCATCGCAAAATCCATTCAGCTGTTATTTACGTCACTTCATCGGATGTTCGTGAGCTGAACATTGAAAGTGAGCACAAGTTGAAATAGAAAGATGTAAAAAAAAAACTAGCAAGATGGCTATTGAAGCGCAACAAAAATATTGAATGAATGTACAAATATAGGAAAAAAAAGACCAAAGATGAGACGCATGATGTGCATGGTATATTCTTGACGCGTGCCAATTCTTCTTCACACCTCATGTATAATATGAATTGTTTTTCATCTAGAATAAAAATAACTTCAATGACCAATCACGAAGAGGATAATCCAAAGTATGGAATTTTGCATAGCAACGATTCAAACGTACAAGAACGAATCAATTCACAAGAAATAAAAGAGTACTGTTGAAGATAAAAATTGCAAATGCACTTCGAACTTGACTGAACACGTTATCGGCGGAAAAAAGTAGAAGCAATATCCATTCGAGGATAAAAATAACAGTTCGAAGAAAGAGAATATATGTTTGTTGAAGATATCAAAGGTCATATCTTGGCGAAGTCGTCGGAAAAAAATCGATCGACGATGTTTACCAAAAACTGGAAAGTGCGCGACGTCCATTTTCGCTATTCTCTCTTCAATTCAAGTATATCTATATGTATATTATATACGCTTCGCTCAGGTCCTTTGCCCCACGTTCATGCTCCATATCATTCGCTGGTTTTATCCATGGCAATTTCGCCGATCCATGCGAGAGTTGGGAACCGCCGGTGTCCCTGGAATAATCCGACGTATAAATTGGATTGTCGGCGGGGATGGTGGACGAACTGACGGGGAGGTCGACGAGTGCGGACGAGAGCTCGGCTGTACGCTAGTGGCGTGGGACATGCTGAGTTGAGACAAAGAGAGGTTATATATATATAGATACTCAGGGAGAAAGAGTTGTGAGGGTGTGGGTTGCAATTTCGAACATGGAAGATACGGGAGAGTTAGCAGCCGTACCCTGGGTATGCCCCATCTGTGAACGGTTCAACGCTTGTTCATATATATATGTATGTACAGCTTTATGTATAAAGTAATATTGTTCTGAAAAAATATAAATGTGGGCGATACGGCAAACAAAATGGGAATAGATGGTAGGATTGGTGTGCCAATTGGTCAATTGATTTTCATATAGAACTGTACATAAAAAAAAAATGGGAAATATATGCGTACATAAACACAAAGTTGCGTTTGCTTTTTGATGACTTTTATTCGGGTTCTACATTGATGTAACTTCCAATGTTTAGATGCGCTCTCGCGTTTTCTCAATATTCATCAATTAGGCTTTATATTGTTTTTTGTCCAACAGTAGATATGATACACCTACTGTATGGTGTGGCCGAAGTATGAAGTTGCACCAAAACGAATCAAATGACCGAACAAGTTCCGCCCACATAGAAAATCATACTGCTTGCATTTATTATTCTGATAAAATGTTCCAACAGAACAAATCATATTCATAAAATATCTCAAGCATTGAAATACGCTACACATGAGCCCATCATAGCCTCATATTCCACAGCAATTCGTCGTCTTTTTTTCTCTATGTGCTATTTTATGTAGTGACTAATAAATTTGATCTTAGCACAACGAAGAAAAACTTGTCCGATTACGCTGTTCAATATTCCGACAAAAAGGAAAGTGTGCTTTATGATATGATGCGCCTTAACGATAATTTGATCGACCTCGTGATGAGTAGGATGGGAACGTCTCGTTTCCGCCCTTTTTTAGGATGTAGTAAGAACACGAGAAGCGATGCAAGGGATTTGCGCAGACATACTAATGACTGATGCACTGCAGCAGACTAAAGATGATTTATCCCGTGTGCAGCCAAGATTTGCAAAGCCGAATAGTGATCGAATTGTGAGGACATAAAGATGAACAGATATGTATCGATAGTTTTGCACCACCAGTGCATTATATGTAATAGTAGACACAGCTGCAGTAGTCAAAGTTTCAGCACATGGCAAATTAGGCTTGAGAGCAAGATAGGGAACACATATACCAGTGTGAAAGTGAACGAGCCAATTGACACGCCTCTCTCTCCTCATTCATTTACCCTCCCACAAGTAATCCCTTGCAGCATGTCGTTGTTATGGAGTAGAGCCGGGGTAGAATATATCATAGACACGAGTGTAGAATTCATCTCTTGTGGTTTTGGCAGGATTCCTCTCGCTTGCGCACATCGACCCAGGTCGATCCAACATCCTCACAATGCAAAGTTGAAAATATATACCCGCTGTATGGCAATCGTTGCGGCGCCACTGTCGGTGGAGGCTTCTTCACCACAGCAACCCTCACGGTTTGTGCCTCGCCCCTTGTCCACCACTGCCAGCGCGCAACTTTCACCCCTATCGTATTGTGCGGTGGATCGATACCGTTGCCTCCGGTCAACACCCCCAGCGCTGATGCTCGCGCGGCAGAGCACTCCCAGTGGTAGCTCTTTTGTCTCCTGACTTTGGAACGCGGTGCCGCAAGTGGGTACGTTTACCCTTATGAATGATATTCTCTTCGATATCACAGCGTCACATTTTCAAAATTATTTCTTCCCTTTCCTAATAAATCAATCAAAATGTCACTTGAGATGAGAATATTTCCACCAATAACAACTGAAGAAGTAGTAATTTGAATTTCATTATTTCTCATTCAATCCATTTTGAGTGTTCCTGTCGTCTGCCTGAGTTAGACTTCTGATTATTTTCGATCGAACGTACTGGCGTGACAATCACTATTTGAACCCGTCGAACGGTATGTTCGCACTCTGGAATCTCAGTACCGCGACGACGAGTCTTAGAGCTTCCCAAGCGGTCGTAAAAGAAAATTCGAGTATCAAAGTCCCTATTTCAAGGAGAATTCGAGTCTATACATATACAAAGCGTTGCAACAAAATCGTTCCATCACTTCTTGATAATATCTGCAATTGTCTGATGTGAATTTTTTTTCCTCCTTTACAAGTCAAAAGTATAGAGCCTGAATTGAATTGTTTCAGTTCAATTATGGAAATAAATAGACGCAATCGGCATAAATAAAATTTCATAATTAAGTGGAAACATTGATGTTTTCCTGGATGTTCAATAACTGCAATTGATTTTCAGCTTTCCATTCCACTTGTTTTCTACTCATTATATTTCATAACGTGACTGATTGAAAATCAGAAAGTTTCCTGTATGATTTCCGCGCAATGTTCCAAAAATTGAGAAACGGCAAGATATTTTACAACACCTGAAAACTGAACTGGAATATATAGTATACAGCCGACGAATAGAAATCCAGCTAGTTGATGTGATAGAGTGTAAGCACGACTAGCATGTGATACGATGTATGTATGCTTTTCAATATCAAACAGTTCTAAACTTTCTTGTCAGCTGGAATGTTGAATATTATACAATATATAAAAAGATTGTAATTTGGTAGGAAGAGGAGAATTCATATATTCATAAAAATAACAAAAATCAATGACGACTTACAAAAAGTTCCGCGAGATTGAATGTTTGAAGGTGATAAGGGAAATTATCATCAAATATTTGTTGAGAATGTTGCAACGCAGATTTGAACAACACGCCCCAAAAATCACATCATTTTATACACTTGACGGCTGACATTTGTTATTTATGTTTCAGATACAGACAGATTAAGAGCGACACCGCTACTTCACATGTGTTTGAAGAGGGTGTAGTACAAACACGAAACACTCTGGATGAAGATGGTAAAGCAAATGATGTTCAATGTTGCTTCTAAAAATAGGATGGCTATAACATTTGGAATGAGGAACCAGACATTATCAGGTTATGACTGAGAAAATAACAACAAATATGAACTCGGATATGATATAAATACTTTTATCGAGCCATTTTGATTATGCAATCCTATACCACAGCCTAATAAAACTTTGATTTGTGAATTAACGATGAGTTATGGTACCATTATATGTTTTAGAACCAGTTATATTTCAATTGAGCCATACAAAAACATTCTCGCTGATTGTATAATTGTGCCGATGAACACTTACACGACGTACCATGTATCTTATGATGTAAAATACATATACCAAGGCAGGAATATCCTTCCAAGCAAAAATGATAATTGTATTTAAGTTTACTATATGTTCGAAGTCAGAAATGAATCCAATAATTAGAGTAAACAATTACTGTAAATAGTTCGATGAAGGTCTTAATGAGAACTCAAGCGAAGAGAAAGAATTGTGCATTATTCGTTTTTATCATTACTAATTTGTGGCATAAGATGTTTAATTGGTCAATAGGTATGGGCCATAACATAAATCCAAGAGAAAGTTTTCTGGTTAATACAAATTATTGAATTGTCTAGTGTAATCATACAATTGTCTATCATTATTATTATAAGTATCATAAGTTTGAGCAGTTTTTCATTTGAAATTCATTGTACTAAGAAGAAATAAAAGTGAAATGATTTTGCAATCCCATCAAATAACATTCCCATTTTATAGATACTAATTTACATGGATTCAATATTTTCAAATTATTATGTTTTTCCCAAGTTTCAATCACTTGTTTTGAAGGAAAAATACACCACCACAGAATAAAAATACACGGGAAGAAGATATTTTCTGACGTCAATCCAAAATTATGTACTTAAACAAATTACTTGTAAGAAATGAGAAGAAAGCTAAATAGCTGTCTCCATTTTATTTTACCCTCCTTCGTCGTACTGTCCCTGTTTCTGTGGTCACAACGAATGCAAATAATAATAATAATAATAATAATAATAATAAAATAAGAGAAATGTAGTTGAAAGTATTAGCAAGGGACGCAGCCAACAAGAGGTAAAATAAGAGGAATAAAGGAATGCAAATCCCGAAGGAACGCAAACTCGGAAGAAACAAGAAGTTTTATATCGCATGACGCAGCCGGTGGCCCTTGGGCACCATTGGCGGGCAACGTCTCCACTAAATTACCAATCTGGCGGTGAGGGACAAATATATACACATATACATTCAGCTTTGACCATAGTGCATGTATCTTGCACACAAACACAACTGTGTGTAGACGCTCATTTATTCAGGTAACACAACATACAGATGATCACACGCATCTCGACGTATGCTAATGCTCCGCGTTTCTTGAAACCGGAGATGCAAGTATGAGATTCCCCACCCAGCTACATGAATTCCGCAATAGATTTTTGCTCAAGCGTATTTTATCAATTCTTTAAATGGCGGTTATTTGTTAAGTAAGTTTATTGAGTATAACCGCATTGGATTCTCACGACACCAATAAACTCTCGATGACGATTATCTGTGGGATCGTTCGAAACTGGTATTGGAATCCGAGCAATTCATATCATTATTGAATAGATAAGAGCAATCCCCTATCTCTGCACAAACATTCTTTAACTAAACTATTTTTAGTCACCATAAAGAAAAACTTAGTTTTACATAAAATGTGTTTCGAATCAGAAATTCTTGATCTTCATAGCAGCCTTTCATCGACAGGCGCTTGATTGGTAGGCATTAGCGGTTCGTTGCTATATCGGATCATGGCTTGACGAATGCTCGGCCTATCTACAATATCAAGAACTTTGAAACAGCATAGAATGAAATTGAGATAGAGAAAACAATTCACCAAGAAAGTCCGAAACACTACTTGGGCATTAACGACAGGTAAACCGTTTGTAGTACGTTGATCATATAACATTCATTCACCCTGTTGTTTCGAGTCGATGCGACATCTGTTGAAGATGTGAGGAAACTCATGATCAAGTAGAAACCGAGTTCTCCCGCTAGAGCGCAGGATCAACCTTCATCATAATGGCCGCCAAGTCTAAGGATTCTATTGGTGGAATACTTGGCAGCCATCATGGCAGCCATCACTGCTCGCATAATGAGCACAATGATGGCCGACGAACAGACCAATCATATTCAGGGGGTGGAACTCATCATATCGCCCGGGAACTTTCAAATTACAGCAGAAGGGTGGAGCAAACAGCACAGATTTGATCATGGAGCCCGGACCGCCCACTATTGACCTTGTCAATTCTATCTGTCTACGGAAATGTCAATTCATTGGAAAATGAAAAAAAAAACGATAGATATTTTGGCAAATTATGGAGGACAAAATGTGAAACAAACAAATTGGCATTCAATATTTCATGGCACTTGATTATCCAAAAATTATTCGAAAGAGATTGCAGGAATAATTCTTAAAGCTCAAAGAACTCTTAGAATTGGTATACAAATTTAGCGGTGGTAAGATGAATTGGAGTCAATAATGCAATAAAATACATAAGAATCAATCAGCAAGTGAGTATTCATGCATATGACATGGTGCAGAGTATGAGAATCGTTAATAAACGAGGCACGTCATGAAGGTCACGGTTGTCATAGTCGTATAGATGTCTGTAAGTTGGTGGTAAAAATTTTTATAGACCCGACCAATAAAGTGACGTAACATTGAGTCGTCTGGAGGTGTTGTTTTGTAATTTATATACATGGGGACCCGGAAGTATACAGTGCGTGAATTTTATATTTTTGTTTACTAGGGCAAAGCATTCGTAAATGGAAATAAAAAAGCATGTATTTATATACAGAGGAGACACGAGCGAGACTTCCGTTCAAAAGAATCAAGGGGAGTAGTATGGAAAGGAGTGTGGCAAAAGGAGTTGGTCGATGGTTTACGGCATTCCGTTGATGGTAGTTGTGGCGTAGTAGTAGTGACGTTGAGCCCATAAAAATGTAACGAGCCTGTAAACGTTCGGTTATATTGCCGCTCTCGCCTTTAACCATCCGGATTGGGGTAGGTCGTCGCGACTATAATGCTACCAGCTTGAATGGCACGTCATCATATCACTTGTCAGTCACTTCATGAATGACGTAACTCTGTGCATTTATTCAATAAGTGATACAAGCGAATTCAAATCAACATATGCAACCATCACAATCCAAGAAATGGAATGAATTGGCGCGGGAGATTGTTGGAACGCATCCACCCTACCAACAACTTGCAACCATAAAAGTAGCTCAAAGCGCCGTCCAACACTGTCATAATCGTCTCATATAACATTTGATTGATAATAATTCGCTAGAATCATCTGCGATCGGCCGTCAGATTACTTGGAATAAGAGAATAACGGATTTCACCCATCACCATTTATACTCGTCTGTATACGTTTGTTTTTACGATCGTTATGTAAACCGGTAACAGTAGAGACCTCGTTTATACGACATCTCGTTGGCATGTGTGACCTTGGCACTGATTCCCATCGCACACAAAGCCAAAGTGATTCACGAGGACATTCTGGCGGCTCGTCAACGTCTCTTCACAGGTGTAGAACGCTACTACTACGAGCACCATCATACACTAAGCATCAGCCAGTTGATGGCTAAGAGTCCGGGTTGTATGTATTCCCCACGCGCCAAAGAAAGTCATCGGATATAACCCTATCCTCTTCCCCTGGACAAGCCGTGACTGCCCGTTTTACGAACACTTAAAAGTTTATTGGCGGCCGTAAAAACAGACGTTTAACCTCATTCGGGGGTGGGTTGGATATGGATTACGTGTCTCATGTATGGTGGCTGTTACTTACTCTGTCTTGCTTCTTCATTCTGTTTTTTTCATACCCTCGCGCATAAATTCTATTTTGTGATGCAATGAGATCTATACTCATGTGACGAGACTTCCATTGCAGAGATAAAAGTCATAACATCCACCATATATATGACTTTGTGTATGAACATTTATTAACAATTGAAAAGAGTTGAAGAATGTATCCAACCAAGTATACTATAATTATATTCTGGTGTCAATTGTAAACGTCATAAAAACATTAGAATCTATGCACACTACACATATATTCACACATTGTTCAATCATGAGCAAATAATATGCAGTCTTTGTTGCAACAGAGAAACATTCGTGGTGAATTGCTCACCCATTATCTTATAATTGATTCAACCTCCACCAATGATTTAATATAGTCGACATATATCGTAAGTGAACGCCCTTGCATAAAATGTTGAGAAATACACAGAAATATTAAAGAATATGAAACATTCTTTGTTAATTTAACGTACGCATTCATTCATTCGCGTAGGTCATTGACACTATAAATGTACATGACGTGGGTGATGATAAACAATAATATCTTTTACAAATTTCATTTTATACCGTCATTAATCTGATGTATACTAGCATTTTTACTCGTTATGATATCATCAATGTCACAGGATTATTGGCACAAGATTGTGAAAGTGACAAGCGCATAAGACGGCATTCACCGCGCTAGCGAATAGCTCTTTGAATGCCCACAAATTATTGTCTGGAGACTCACTCTCTAAACTGAGACGATGTATACTTTGATTCGGTCGTAAAATGGCCGCTTACGTGATCACCACTCGCTCCATCTTACTTCCTCATTCGCCCTCGCACCTCCAATACATTTATGTATAAAGTTATATATACGTAAAAATGGCACTATACGATTTCATTCATGCGCTTCACCCTACGTCATTCTCGTAGTATAGTTGACGTCTACAAGCCGATATGTTGCCCACGCGCTTTTCGCCCGACGGAGTGGTATGCGACCCTCGTAAATGGCACGTACTAAAGTGCAAAGGAGGCTATAGAAAGAGCGAGATTGCGAAAGTGGAAGATTCAGATAGGGTGGCGAAATTCGCGACCACCCTGAAGAATGTTATTGAGTGGTTTCGTTAATTTTTCTTCGACAACAGAACCGTCGGGTCATTTTCGCATCAACAATATCATGAAATAAAATGTTTGCTAAAAAATGGCGAATGAGAAAGAAAACAAACAAAGAAACACAAAAAAATTCAGATCTTTTATATTAAGTGGATGTAAAAGAAATGTAATTTTCCATTTTATGAGCTTTTCAGTCATATTCATAAACACATAGGTCGCTTCAAATCAAAGCTATTCTATACATGTATACATATATGTACACACTATATCGCAGTATATTGACATTTTAATTTACATGGATTATTAATATTTAGATAAGCGCATAATTTATTTGCACTCAATGATCGGAGTTTATCTCAACGATTTTAGTTATCTTCTAATATAGAGATAAACAAAATGAATATTGAAAAACAAATAACAATATTTGGGATTATGAGTGTTTTTTTATTATTAGTCAAATATAAACTCGAATGTGTCTTCCAGACGCCCTCGGCGGTTTTACGAATCAACTTCAGGGTCCATATTCCGTTGCTCCTCATATATATATATATATATACATTCTCCAACCAACGTCATTAGGAAGGAAAAAAAATTGGGACCCGCCATACCAGTCCGTGCCCACTATATATCCACCACATATTCTTGATCATGGAATTAAATGAATTCGGCGAATGAAAGTAGCGGCAAAAGGTAACAGGTGTAGATAGCGAGCAACAAAGTGGGGGAATTCAAAGAAAATGGTGGGCAAATAAATATGGCACGCTGATTATCGCACATATATACGATGCATCTAAAGATTCATAAGTGAAAATACCGAATGACATTTTTTACTGAAAAAATTCGCAAGCCATCTCGCATATTTTATAAATGTTTTAACGTTATTCTTGGAAGTTTATGCACCCACATGCTTCTCTCATCTTCTTTAACTAATTTCAAATCTATATATATATATATATATATTCCTCACGCCACAGATTTTCTACTTCATTCCGCGAGGAAGAGAAAGAAAAAATGATAAAATAAGAAAAGGGAAATATATGGCACAACTTCGTTCTATATTAAACATTCATATACATATAGCTCGGGGCGTTTGTTCAAACACAAAATTGAAGCATTTTAAAAGTGATGCGAGAGGAATATATGAGATTATACTCGAGAATCTCCGTGCAATATCCACGCCCTTCGCCGCATCTCATTCGCCTCTTTCTCTGTTTCAGAAGATTATTCGAAACCGGCTCATGGATATACCCTCAAGGAATCGCGTAGGCTGTACGCGCCGTCGCGCCACGTGAAGGCTCATAAATATTCCCTCCCGTTTAAACCCATAAAGATACCGCTCGCAGCTAGCAAGGGTTAACTTTTTTTTTTCGACCGTGCGACGGCTTGAAAAAATTGCTCGCCGACGACCGGCTCGTATAACACCAGACCGAAGGACAGTAGACCCCACTGTTCTCATTTAGTCCCTCTCGCGGAACTCCAAATAATGATTTATTTTTATAAATCAACGGAATATAATCCAAATGTATTATGTTAACTTTCAACCAGATATTAAAGATAGAATTGCACATTGGTGATATAAATATTCGAGAAGTTGTTTAATCAACTGAATGAACAATCCTCGCGTTCATATTAGCCATATGAAATTATCATCATTGCTTTACAGCAATAGATTATCAATAATAGTTTGATGAGGTCACATAATATGATATTGATGATGGGCGCGAGCTTGCACGTATATATGCGATCAGCGAGACGCGAAGGGCAAACGTGACCGCCTTCATTGACTTTACGACCAGTAAAATGGAACTTTATAGTTTGTGGGGTCATTCGCGTCTCTTTGGCGTGTGGATACTCAAGTGAGTATGCAGCGCATGAGTATATCAACGAATATAAACTGACACACGACTCATCGTAGTTATGTTGTGTGTATATACCTGTTTTAAGAAGCTGCCTATTAAGTGCAAACACTTAAAGATGACATAATAACTTTTTATCACCTTAAAAATGAGTGCAATTTTTCATTTATGAACCATCATGTGCAAGTCCAATATTAGACTATTTGTTTCTATTTTTTTATAGTATGTCCTTCAACTTGAAAGCGTGGCAAGGCCTTCAACGAAATGAGTTGACCCTGAGATAACCATAGTCAACTCTTTGACTAACCCCTTCCACTATAAAGCAATAAAACATCGTAAACGGAAGGGTTTACAGTCACGTCACAAACTTCGTATCCCTTTTTTTTTCTTATCCAATTTTGACGGACTTTGTCCTTCATCCTTTATTTACTATATTTGAACACTCGCTCGAAAATTTCAAATTCCACCTCCCAAAAAATAAATTTATTTCTCTGAAAACATTCCTGTAAATGTTCAACAAGATATCGTCATTTTCGTTAACATTTGAAGCATTCTCTGGAATAAATACACTCAGTTTATAATTTTATACCCTAATAATATATTGTTAATGGAATCGGTCACACCCTCGCATATTTCTGTACTTCTTTCCACATAACGAAAGCAAAGTTATTTTTACTATCTTTTACTCAACCTTTCGCAATTGTTTCATTTTTTTTATTTTATCTACTTTATTTCCTTTCACTCGAATGTTGATACACGCTTTTTCAATCAGAATCGCTATGGTCAATTCCCATGACATTTTATTATCCAAGTGTGTGCGTTGCAATCAGTGAAATCAGCTGGCTCTCCATACAAAGAGATATTTATAGCCGGGAACATATACATAGCTTATACATTTGATAACAATAAATGCAGCTGATAAGTGAGATTTTTGTTAGAAAAAAAATTGCAAAAAATCTAAATCGATATCTCAAACGTTCGAATGAGAGGTATGCACATATATATAAATATATAAATATATCTATACATCTGATAACTATAAACACGAGGAGAAAATAAAAAATAATGAACATCGTGGAAGGTGCACGTAATAATGGCGTCAAAGGCACTTCACCGGGCCAGGAGTACCTGTATGTATTATACCTATACTACTTGCTGCCGACGAGGTCTTTTAATCTGAGTGGCCATTATAAACTCTAAAAGACGTTTCTCACATACGAATGTTTCAACTGCTGGGCATACACAACCTGCCACAGTACCTTTAACAACATGCTATTCACATGCGCCAACTGTATCGTCATTTTCTTGCTGCACAATTTACCTCAATTTGCAGCGCTGTGCTGTGTTATGCGTGCGTGCATATATATATATACAAATACATAAAAGCAGGTTGACAAGTCGGCAGAGAAAATACTCTGAGATGCAATAAAATTATCAGAATTAACTGGGTGCTTGTATATATGTACATGTTTATCGTGACTTTACATAAACTTTAACCGGATATTTTCGTGAATATTTATGTTGTACTGATTGCATATGACGATAGCTCCACAGTGAAAAATGGTTCAGATATGTGATAGTTTTTTTTATTCACAAAGGTGTATCACGAGTCTTTGTTAAAAAAATATATAAGATGAAATGAAAAAAGATACGGATACACAAAAATATGTTGAAATGTAATGCTGAGAAAATGAATTAATTCTGCGAATGAATTATGTTATATGACGTACTTGAGGCGTGTTTATGCCCTCAAACGCATTTATATATACATGTTCACAAGTGTCCGACGCAATATATGCACACATTGACTATGCATCAAAAATGAAAACAAAATGGCTAAAATGATTGAAAGAGAACGAACAGACTCACTATTGTTCGATATGGTTTATATAGGAAGTGATCTTCACATACGGAAAAAAAAAAAACAAAAATTCTGTTTTATTTCACTCACACTTCCATCTGTGTACGTGACTAGTTGAAAGCAGTATTCGCTGCGGAAGTGTATGTATTTGAGCGGCATTGGTTGGTGTCAGAATTTCAGACAGCGTAAACGAATAGATAATAATACAAGAACGAAAAAGCATACGGAGATGAGGTTCTGTTGAAAAAGACGGATGGGATGAAATTTACGATCGCCTGAAGCAGACCAGACTCGTCTGCGTTATCCATTGTATGCGTGCATGATGTCAATACATACAAACTCGAATCATGAAATCCTTTCTCTCGATACTTAGAGTACCATTGAGATTTTAAAATTTCGTGTGTGTCACCCATATCTGTGTGCAAACAACATTTAAATTGAACATTTATATACAATAAAATATGTTTATGAACCGTTTTCATAAATAAATAAATCACTAAATTGAGTTCTTAAATCATTCCTCAAATGTTTCGTCGACTTGTAAATTTGACAAAATTTATTAATGCTAAAATACCGTGGGACGTCACGATAGAAATACCGAGACATTTATGATGCTCTATGTCGAATGAACATAAAGTATTACCGAATTAATCCCAAATAATTCTTCAACTTTTGTTTATTTTGCTTGTTCATTATTCCCGTTATTATTTTGATAAGACAGAAGAACGCAAACTCTCTGTGGGAAAAGAATACCGAGCAAGTTTCAAACTTGCCACCAAAATGATAAAAAATGAAGACAAAACTGAAAGGCTGACTCTTATCCACTTAACGACATTTCGTATAAATAGCAAAAGTTAGTTTGCGTAGGCGACAACGATGAAAAAGCATGAAGAAGAAAAAGCTCATATATACGATAGTGGATGGAAAGAGATTCACATAAGACAAAATGAAACGCGAGAGGGAATATGAAAGATGGAATAGGCGCCGATGTATCACTATGCAGCGCGTTAAAACTTTTCTCATCTTTCCTTAATCTTGAAAAATAGCCTCGTTTGAGTGGACGAACTTCAGTGAAGTTGCGTGACGATATTATCATGAATATATGTAGACTAAGATAGATACATATGGGGTGGCGCACATCCACTTAGCATTTTCGTTAAACAAACTAGAAGTATATAAGACAAAACATTGGCATCAATAATCCAGGCATATTGACTCATCGCAACATTAATCACATTGGATAATGCTTGAAAAATTAAGAAACAACTGAAGTTTTATCATTTAATGATCAAAAATACTCGTAATTAACTTTCCCCCATGACAGACGAAAATAATCTTAGTTGAGATGTTTCAAAAAGTGATGAACCCATTTCCATGTCAGAAAATTTCAATATCTTTCAAGTATTGTTATGCATGGATCGTATATGTTCAGTCACCAAATCCCATGAGCTCATGATGATAAAAAGAAAGAAATGTTATATATCTTTTTATTGCATCATTGTTTTTCCACCTGGGGTCAGTCAATTAAGTTTTACAGTTTCTTCTTTTCTGCAACCGTGTACAAACACTGAAGCAGAAGAAAGAAATAAAATGTCGTTTTTATTATGGCCCCTTAGGAGTTGCTTGGAATAAAATAAAAAAAAATAACTGGAAAAAAAAAGGAAAGGGCAAATGAACATTCTTATTAAAATCTTCATTACATAAATATTTTGAGACTATTGCGAAATAAGTATGTAAAGGCGTGTAAATTGTCAATTGCGATATTTATAAAATGTTTGGGTACTGCAATGATGAAACAACTGCGGGCGTAGAACGTTCTCATAACTTTTCAATACTGCATCATGGCGTACTATGATAATGTTGACGCGTAAAAAAATTGCCCATCATATAAATACACATTTCATTGGATCTCGAGTATTTGGCACCAGGTGTAAAGACGTGCATGTTTTTTTCATATAGCGTGCGTGAAACCACTGACGAGATGTGTTTTCGTGTGAGAGGTTGGAGACGGGCGGAGTTTGTGCAATCCCCTGAATTGCAATCAACAAAAGCGACGATGGCGCGCCCATGTGTGTGTAGATATATGTTGCTAGGGGAAGAGGACTCTGTGGATTCAGTGGATGAGGGGACAAACATATACTGTATATAGGTAGAGCCGTGGGCGGCTATATTATTGAGCAGCTGCGCGCGCATTTGCTTCAAAAGATGAAATGAAATAAACAAAGAAGAAAAATTGATGAGAAAAGTCCAG
The DNA here is from genome assembly GCA_030523045.1 of Meteorus cinctellus. Taxonomy (NCBI): domain Eukaryota; kingdom Metazoa; phylum Arthropoda; class Insecta; order Hymenoptera; family Braconidae; genus Meteorus; species Meteorus cinctellus. The sequence goes on from JAPYZF010000139.1 coordinate 240,321, forward strand.
ATGCGATATGGTACCAATTGCAACTTGCCACATTGCCTTATTATTTTCCTGTCTATATAATTGCACGAATAGAAAGGTAAAACCAATAAAAATAACGATCAAAATTCGTCCGTTCGCGTTTTTTTTTCTCCAAATTTTATAAGAAAATATTTTATTTTATAACTATGAGCCTTCCGAAAATTATACATCCACCCACGACCCAAAGGTTCCAATTGCTCATCCATGACAATAAAACTCGGGGGAAGGGTTCGTTCAGGCTTTTTTTTTTTTGGTCGAGTGTAATAAATCGATTGTACTACCTCGTAAAGTATCGGAATAAAGGACTAGGCAAAAACTTGGTTGAAAAAAAAGGGGTAAGAGAATCTCTTTCTTTTGGATTCTATGCAGTTTCCTTTTCGTTTTTATATACATATTTTCTTCTTTTCTACCACTTTCTTCTGAAGGACTAAAAGGGGTAAGTGGGAAGTTTTACTGTTATCTGTCACGAGAATTGTAGTGGAGGCCAAGAAAACCACGAAACGAGCAGGTGAGACTAGTGCAGTCTGACACTTCAAGGTTTTAAGGCAAGTTCAAATACGAGTTCACATCAAGGTGAAGTTAGACATAAGTTATATCTCAAAATTCATGAGATTTGATACATCTGCGGCAACCACCAAACACACATTCATCGTGTTTAATGAAATCGGGGCGTCATTCCTTTAGGGTAAGCTCTACATTGATTTATCTGTCTACCGGGTGTGTAATATAACATGTAACTTCTTGCAACGCGAGTATAATTGAATTATTCATAAAATAATGAACGCAAGAATTTATACACGTATCAACATAGATATACTGCACGTAAAGTTTTAAAATTGGAAAACGTGTTTCAAATCGATAGACGAATAAACAACTTGGAAAAACAAATAAATATATCGTTCGATAAATATTCTGTTGAACTTTACATGAACATGTGAATTTCAAAAGCATCAGTCATTCGCGGAGCTCACTTCGACCACTTATTGGAATATCCACCAAGGAACTTTGTTTCAACACTGCAAAACCACAGTAAATTGCCTTGTAACTCTAATTAAGCCAAAAGCAGTTCGAGTGTTTATGGGCGTATATATATATATATATATATACATATATTAATTTTGATCTTCAATAAAAATTAGTAGATCGAAGAAAAAAATCAGAATTTTGTGCCATTTGACCTCATAATTCGTCCTGATTATTTCTCATACTTGAGTGGAAAAAATAACGAAAGATCATTATATGTCTTCATACATATTTATGGAGCGGCTGATATTCAAGATCGTGAAAGCTTCGCACACATGACATTACACTGGGCGTGGGCAGTATGTTGAAATAGCTTACTAGTCGGCCGGCGTAGTATAAACCAGAGTTTATTATAACATTTCTCGGGTGTTGTGCGGATATATCCACGCTGTAGCATCATATCCAGTGTAACGGGTTGGCGGTACGTTGTCACCATACGGGGTGGATCATGTTCGAACACACCGATATATGTATGTTTGTATTGCATACGTGTTTAAATATACGTTGGAGAGACATTGCACACATCTCGTAGACTTTAAGCACTTAGGTATACACCGAAGAAAATTATTTGCAATATATATTATTTTTGCTTACTTTGTTATCTTCTCTCATATAATATGTGAAGGATTTCTTTTTCATTTATTCATTTTTCCGAAAATATGAAGTATTTTACCTTCAACATATTTTTAGAAAACAAGTATAAAACCAACAAGAAACTTACGATGGAAAATATACATTAAATAAATGGAAGAAGAGAGGGTCGAGAAAATGGAATCGATGTGAAGTGAAAAATCCCATATGAAATCCATTAGGGAGAAAAATTTTTCTCATGTTATATCAAAATATTTTCTCTTCATGCGTGAATTCGGGATGAGAAGGGTGGATGATATAGAAAATTCATTTCATTTATATACACACCGAAAAATATGAAAGAAATATCGTTAACTGAAAGAAAATTCGAGTGTGCGAGTGTAGGATAAAAAAAAAGTGGAAGAAAATAGTGTATGTTCAACAATTGTTGCAGCAACGGAAACGGAATCGCAATGTGAATATCTCTATTTTCTTCGTTGCCACCCACCAGCTCATTCAATTCTCCTTCTCATGACCCCTCCACAACTCACCATCAAAAAAAATGCTCCTCTGCTTCTCTCATTCAACCCATCAATTTCTTCTTTGCATTCTGGCAATTTGCCTGGCATTGGCATGTAGCATCCTTGGCCATATTCTCTGATGAAATCACTATGTCTTAAGTTTTGAGCAAAGTGGCTGGGATAGTAGGGAACGCGAGATGGGAAAACAGCAAGAGTATATAGTCTAAAGAGTAAGATAAATTGGGATACTTTTAGTAGGGTCCAACGTGTATCAACTTGAACCAACACAAATGTATTTGCACATTCGTGTATTGGAGAATGAAAAAAAGCCATACACATAAAACACACAGTAACAACGTGTGTATCTATTTCATGATCCGTTGAAAAAAGGAAAAAAAGATGGATGAAAAAGGAGGTGCAAACTCATTGCACTGAATTTCACCGTACGAAAGTGCTTTCTATCGCTCACTCTATTTACAACAATACGTTACATTTATTCCTTCACTATATGTATGTACTCTCCATATAGACATTCTATTTATGTATTATACTGATGACATGAGGTTTGAACGGCTACAAAACCTTCATTATTCGTCGAATATATCTGACGCAACAAAATTTTCCAATCATTTCATCTGGACTTGGTATCGGAACATGATTCAAATCACTGAAAATAAATTACTCTCAATTGGATTAATATCAACACCAAAAAAAAACCTAAATTTAAAATCTGAAAAAACAAAACTCATTTTATGTAACTTTTTGTTCTATCCGATATTGGTATGCTTGTCGAGATGAAAATTCGTTCGCTTTTTCTATATTTCATGTCATGCCACAATATTCTATTCCAGAAAATTCGATTTGTCTGGAATATTGTGAGTAGAAAGAAATAACTGAGAATTTCTTGGTGAAAAGAAGTATCACATCGAATATGGGAATGTCATATGTATACTTTTTTCTCTCAGTTGGGTTTGGTGACTGCCTCGACGAATTGAATAAGTTATTTCGGTGGCTCTCCGTCCATTTTTATTCAGGATAAGAGCAACAAGGAAGATCGTAAGGAGAGAAGCAACATAGAGGAGGGGTATATATATCTAGGTAAATATATACGAAGAAGATATGATGGAAGAATTGCGAGGGGAAATATATATATTTTCATGTCTGAGTGTTTGTTCGTACATGTACAGAAAGGGGAAAATAACACGAAGCTCCGAGGCATATCGTATGTAGGCATTTTCCCGTGGGAAAAGCTGCACACGCTCGTCTGAAAATCTACATACATATATGAGGTAGCGTCGAAGAAAATATATAAATATATGAGGTATAGTGTTTCGCACTTTTCCCACATTTAACTCTGCAAAAAAATGAAGTGAATATTCCATTTACGATAAAAAAAATTAAATTCCGGTAATGATAAAAAATAGAATTCGATTTATCATACCATATTAAAATGTTCCAACCAATTCTCATTTTGCATCACAGAATTTTCGTTTTATCTACAAACCCGTATACAACAGAGCATATCAAAAAGTATACTTTATATTCTACATGCATCGACATCATCTTGCAAGAAAAAAAGAATGATATAAGAACTAAAAAAAAAAACTTATTTCAGAAAGAATTTAAAAATGTGAGCTTGTAAAGATGCAGACAGCGCTTTGTAAGCAGGAAAACGCGTCAAACATTCCCAACGTAAAATCTCACCCGCCCACCCACCCCTTTGGAGTTCTCCTTTTGGTGATTCTACCATCAAGAATGTAGGTGCAGTGTGTACATATATTTATATATACTACACTTTATATGCATGTATATAGTTTGAACCATACAGTCTAAAATAGTACCCGAAAGCGCGCACCGTCGGCGACATGTCTTGCATAACTGATTCATGTCGCAGCTGTCTGAATTATATCTCTACAGATGAAACAAAACTTTCTATCATTTATATATTACATAAATTTATACAACATATCAGTCATACTTTGATGAGATCTATCGCAACTATTTTTTCTACTCCACAAGAATCAATACAACTTTATATTGTCAAGCAAAAATATTTTCTCTGAATGAATGCAACATTGAAATTAATTAGACTTGACGGCTCAAATTTATTCGCAGGTATATCTCTTCAACCATTTTTCTGGTCGCTTGAATATCATCTCCTATCGCATATACTTTGTTTTCTTATGATTGTATTCTTTTCAGCCAAGATTTTTTAAACATACAATCACCCAGGTCTATACAAAGACGAGAAAAAATAAATTGATGACGCTCATATTCTTTCTTAGTGTACCTTTTTTTTTCCTTTTTTTTTCTTCGTATATTCAGAAGCGCAATGAGAATAGGCTATAAAGAAAAGGAAAACTCGTTGAAGAAAGAAAACAGGGACAGAGCGAGAAAGATCATAAAACATCTTGCGCTTTAACGGGTTTAATTAGGGATTAACAGCACGACCTGACAATCCCTATTGTTGAACCCTCGCAACAGTATTTGAGTAAACAATTTGGAAAAACAAAAAGAAATAGAAGAAATTTTCATCATAGAATTTGTTGATCAATCGTTAAGTGATGTGAGGAACGTGACCGAAACATTTTTCTAGCTGCTATAGGTGGGTGTTCCGTAAAAATTTTTTTGGCCACGCCACATCTCTGTGTGTATACGAATATATATATATATATATACATGAGGGAGTATTTATGCGTGTGGGTTTGTGTTGCTCGATAGCAGACGAGTATCGTCATTCGAGCGTGCATTCGACCAGTCACGGGAGTCCCCGAGGTAAATGATGAGAGTCGCCATCTACCAGCCAGACAGTGAACCCTCTTCTGCTGCCAATGTTACATGCTACACGATGCTGTGGAATTCAACAACACAGTGAACATACATTCCATTCCCCTTCTCTCGTTCAACGTTTTTTTTTGTACTATTTTTTTTTTTCAATTTTTTTCTTCTTCTTCCTTTATTGGGTATGAATACTCTCACAATTTTACAATCGAAATTATTATCAATAATCTACAATCATCTAAGTGAAAATCAATTCTTCTTGTATACATAGATGCGTGTTCGCATTTCATTTGTGAGAATTGCAGATTTTAATTGTTTACTAGACATAAATTACACGACCGCGAGGGTCATAATTGTGTGTAGAGTTGAACTGCGCAATTTATGGCTCTCTTGAGGTCTATTTAACGCATAACGTGATTTTACAAATGCCACCACACGACCAATTAACTGGTAATCACCTGTCAATTTGAATTTTAACGATCTCCACCTAAGCCCTTTGATTGCTTTTGAAATACTTGTACTATTTGTTAAATACTCATATTCCTTTCAATGTTGCGCAGTGTTTCGGAATCTGTCACGATGAAACGATCATTTTTCTTACTGTGAATTTCATAATTCACAGCTACATCAGATAAACGTTTGCCTGAAAAACATATCAAATCCTCTGCCGAGCTATGATGGCCTCGACGATTATCGATTTTAATTTCATCTAAATTCAACTTGATTTTTCGGCAAAATTTATTCTCTTGAAAAACATTGGATTGGAGAAATTGGTGATATCATTGTGGAGCGATAGGTCAAAGGACCGTTGATATTCGGCTGCTCATGATTCTAAACCGGTTTTTCGTGCGTAGTGTAATCACGAGCGTTAGTTGATGAATATTATATTAATTATAATGCAGAAAGTTAGCCAACACTAACTCTATTATATTACGCTTTGAAATCCACCGATGTTCATTGAATGTTTGTGCAACAACTTCAATAATATTTCTAGCAGAATATGTGATGGTGGAGGTTTGCAGTGGTAGTATGGCAAATGAATTTATGCTGCGTACTTCAATGTGAATCGCATTTGGGATATCTGAATGGCAGGCATAAATTAAAGAAAAAATTGTGGAACTATCGCATATGCACAATTTCAATGCTACTCAAAAGTTGTAACTGTTCTCGCACATTAATGAAAAGTTGATGGACCAGTTCTGGTCAACAGACCGAAAATCCCCTTCATTATGGTCGTTCTCCAAAGTCTGTCGGTGTTTTTTCCTTAAAAATAAACAACTAGAAAAAAATATTCCAATGTAATCCAATGAAACTCTCATCGAACAATTCTGGGATACGGTGGGGGAGAAATAACGATGTGGAGTTTGTCGAGTAACCTGTACTTGAGGATCGATACAACTGGCAGGACCGGCCCATGTTAGTTGGGGAACATGAAGTGGATGAATGCGGGGGTGGTCGGGACGAGATCGAGTGGTCGTTGAGTCTCGCCTGACCCATCCTACTTTCAACCATCATCGTTTCTTTTCCCCACCACCAAACCATCAAGTTCTCTACCCCTCAATCGGACTGGATCCGAAAGGAGTGTTGTCCTCGCTTCAAGAGATGGCGCCACAGAGTCAGTAATGTCCTTTTATGCAGAAATTCAATCAATAAAATAATTTTCCACCGTCAATAATGTTAGCTTTTTATACTTCTAATATTGACGCCATGTAATTAATGAAATGAATTCTATGCGTTGCTTATCGAAGGATCAATGGCATTTTTTTTTTCATAGATTATGCAGAGAACTATGCATTCTATGCAGAATAATAACTTCATGAATTCCGTATTGAAACGTTGCAATGTCAGAAAAGATACTCAGATAAATGCGATATGAAAAATAGAAAATCAATTTTTTTCAAGCGCATCATCGGTAGGACGAAATACATTCGAGTTGAAATCACTCAATTATGAAAATCGAATACACAACATACTAAAAGTCAATAAACTCTGGAAAGATATTAACTCAATTAGCAGTAGCAATCATTGGGTAAAATATCATTAGAGTCAAGAAAAAAGAAACCAATAACCATAAACAATCTTGTTAGATCAATTTTTTGTTTTCCCCGTGTGAACGACACCCAATCAATTTGTCACAAATTAATTCAGCAACTAGCGTATTTACTACTTCCAATTTGTGATAGCATGGGCGTAATAAGAATATGCGATTATCTTCACGTTATACCACAGATAAGAAGAGTATCGGAATGCAATTCACTGTTCATTGCAAAAATTAATGAAAAAAGAATAAACAATGACAATAAATAGGAGGATGAACAAGAGATATCGTCACGTTGTAGTATTTCAACATACGCGGAATACGAGTGCGAGTGCATCGGAGTGAGACGAGGTCATATCCCACAAACAGCCACAGGCATGAAGCCTGGTGTTTAGAGTGGTGAACAAAGACACCGACCAGCTCCAAGCATTCCTGATTACCATACGGTATGGCTCATTACGACGAGCATAATATCAGCTTCAACGCCGCGAATATTATATGTGTATATACCCTAAAGTCAAAGCAGCATACGAGTGCCAGGTAATTTGCCTTAAAATCGTCGAGGGACAAAAAATAATTGGCTGCGTTGACGCATTAAGTACCAAAAACTAAAAGCATAACCAAATGTGGGGATAAACCTTTCTATTTTTCACAAAGTATTTGCTAAATGAAGATAAAATCGCAACATGACAATGTGCTCACATGCATCTAGACTTTTATCTAAAAACTAGGACTTGAGAGAAAATATATGTAGTGCTATGCGAGTGATACGACAAAATGAGTTAATAGACAAAAAGGCGGGTCTACATCGACCGGCAAAACTTAGAAAGAGCAGGAGGCACGTTTTCCATTTTCTCGCCCGGGCTTCTAGTATCTGGTCTCGTCGCCTCATACTCTTCCATCTCATTCCATCTCTATCTTACAGAAGCTCATCTCAAAACCACCACCCACGTTCAAGAGAAAACGTTTTCGTAGCACTGGTATGATGTAGCACACTCATCGCCCTTTTTCGCTTTCTCTCTCTCCCCCTCTTGCTATCAACCTATGTCAATTGTATTTCTCGCTTTTCATGCAGGCAATGGGAGACTTGAGGAAAAGAAAAATCTCGCCACGGGTGGCCAATCACAGAGAAGCTTTCGCCTCTAGCGAACGATCGATGCGGGATCCCTTCATACTATGTATACCACCATCAAAATTGTCTTCATATATGTATGTATATACTTCGATGTGAGTGTTGGTATAGAAAATACGGGATAGAATCAAAACCTCGATGACCCACATTTTTTTATTATACTCTATATATACTATATGACATAACATATATGCACTTATTCAATGTTTCGTCATCCTCCGAATCTAATTATTAAAATTCGGAAAAAAATTGTTTGTCTCTGGGCGTCGTCGCTTTTCTATTCTTTCTTTTTTCATCTATTTATAATAATAAACAATTGCTATGTGTCACATGGGAAACTCACCCTTTAGCTTCCGAGTCGCCTATTTTCTTATGACGTTCCACGTACGCCTGTGTAACAAAAAAAAACGAAATTATTGAAAACAGTGAGGTAAATATTGTAGACATTATCATTAAAATAAATGCGTAGATTATTTTCGTGATACGTTTAGACAAGTATTGTATTCATATTCATATGTACCTATTACATCAAATGAAACTGAAATGAAATCATCACAGAATAAATAATTGAAATTCGATAGTAGCGAAACACAGTCGGCGCGTCGAACAGTATACCGATAACTTATAATGAGAAATTCAACGATAAAAAAAAGTCAAACGAGCGAGTATAATCGATTATATGGTCTTGCGTTATCAGCAAAAGTCTCGATGACATGAAGCTAGAAACATTGCTTGTTTTTTCAATTTATGTATCATTTTATCGTAAACATGTACAAATAAACTAATTGAAGCAATTTTTATCAAGAAAAAAAATGAATAAATAATACATGCGTGTGCGCGTGTGTTACCAACTGGGATAGATAATTTTCCAATTTAATGCCATTATGTGTATTATCATTAAACAAATGCATTCATCCCTAGTTGAATTCAGTCACAACATGCAATCTCTATAGTTATAAATTTCTTCCATATAATACAAGATGATAATGAATTTTCAGAGCAGATTTTGGGAATAGATTCGGAATTTTACGGTCACTGCATAAGTGGGTCTGATAAGGTCTCAGAACCACTCTCATATGAACTTTCAATGTTTGGAGGGTTGATACTCTAATTCAACAAAGTGTATGTCATTGTCTATCTCTAATGCGTATGAGTTGCTTTTACATCCTCCTCACCACAAGAATTATCTACGCAATGGTGTTCATGAAATATATCTAAAGGAAAACTACCCTATAGGGTGAGCGATATATTGAGCATCATCTCTCCTCCTACATCACCTGCATGTCCCGCCTAGAAACTACATTTGGGTGAATACAATGCGACGGCAAACAGACGCTCCCTCTCCCATTGGCTTACGAACGTTTCAGCCATGATTTTTTTTCTTTCTACCAATATGGATTTTTTTTTCGTAATTTCCCTCGTTCCAAATTAATTTTGCAAATTCATGAAACAAAATTGAATTAAGAGAATGTATATCCTTTATTCATTCACAAGTTACTTTATATTTCTGAAGAAACAAGTAGTTGAGACTTTTTTTTTTAGTAAACTTATAAAAACTTCTAGTGCATACTTGCAAGTTATACGAGGAACATAAGCGTAAACACGTGTAACATAACATCGATTTTTCTAGTCATAATGTAATAAGCTCATATTATTATTGGAATGAAAAAAAAAGAATAGAACACATATGGAAGTGATTGCATACTGTGAGTTTTACGTACTGAATTAAATTGTTTCTACAGTGGAACTGTGTTAGGTAATAATTATGAAGAAAAAAAAAAAAAAAAAAAAAAAATGATGAAAATGAAACAGGAGAATAAAGGAAGTATACATTGTCATCAACTTTTAAGATAATCAGATAATAAAAATTCTCTCATCGTGCATATCCGACTCCAGATGACGTACGAGAAAAGCATGAAAAGAAATTGGTCTAATCGAGTGAGACGCCAGCGTCTCGTGAAAATGAATGTAAAATGCTCATTGCCTCGGTGAAAAAAATTATTTTAAGGTATCTGGTTCGACGCCCAATCCCGTCGGGGAGAACAATCCATATATGTATATGTATATATTCATCTTGCTTAATATATATATATATATATATATGCGATTAGGGAGGGGTTGAAAACTTCTCTAGAAATTCTGAAAGTCTTCGATATGTATTTCCATAAATCATTTCTCACATAATACATTTTCTTCAATCCGGATAAGAAGAAAAACTCCAAACGTAAAAGTTTTCACTCCAAAAATGAGTGGAATGGAAACTTCATTTTTCCAGGTCTGTCAAATAGTCCAGAGTGTGACGCCGCTGAGTCATGAATATAATTCTTGGTGGTGATAGAAATGAAACCAGTGACCATTAACTGTAGCGTTATGGAGATGCGATACGTGAGGGCTTCCGAAAAAAAAGGACGAAAAAATTTGAGGAAAATGGAGCAAAAACACTGTCACTGGTAAAACGATTCCATGTTACGTGACGACTACCTGAGCGTCGTCGTTGGAATTACTGTTGGCAATTTTCAAAAGAGATGGGAAAGAAAAATTTACCCGACAGAGAGTTGCTCGATACCGTTAGGTCACCACTGATTTGTCTCCGCCTCTTTGCCCGCTCTCTCATTTCCTTCCGTCGATGCCATATACCAAATGTGCTATCAAATCGATACCAATCACACGAGCACAAAAACTTAGAAACGCACTGCCAAACATGTTGCCACAGAGAGTGGATACGTAGATAAAAGGTTACAAGAAAGAGGAATTGCGCGCATAAAACTTATATTTTGACCTCTACAATTTTCTCTTCCTATTGACAATCTGCACACTTTTATTCCTACCCACTATAAACTCATGATTTCTACCTGCAACAGAATCTCGCGATTTCGATTCTTCTTCACTATATATGTTACAAAAAACTTGTGATTGGAATGCTTCTACGAATAAGTTACGCGAGAACATCTGATATTTTCCAGGGTTATGAAATAAAAAATATTCCACTATATTAGATAGGTGGTGGTTTTTTGTTTTTATGATTTCGGCGTGAGGATGAAGAAGGTGGAGATATATAATAAAACATAGAGCTTACCCATGCAGAAAATGAGCTTCAACGACATCAAATCAAAAGAATGATAACGGAGCACACAAGCTTATTAAATTATACTGCGATCTAGGAACAAGCGTCGCCGTCCCACGATGGTGTACAAGCAAGCCACTGCACCGGTTCGTACTCGTGTCGAACCTCTTATACGTCAGGTAAGGTACACCTATTCGAGCTAGCGAGCTTTATCACTACTAGATACGCTAGTTACGTACTTTTACGTCGCTTATCAGATGCAAGGAGAGTAAAGCATTTTTTTTCTCTTCCTTTTAATTCTCGTTAGAGAAGTTCTCGCAACTGCCCCACCAACAATTATATGGTTACAGGGACGTCGATGGGCACACGCACGATTTGTCATTACACACCCAACCAATAAGAACGACAAGCAAACTTATTCATTGTTGGCGACGTATACGTCAGATAAACAATATCGCCAACGTGACCCATTTTTACCCCCATAACTATTAATCTTGCTCTCCGTTAACATAAAAAAATTTGCTGCGCACTTTCGCTCTATTTTTCCGTATGGAATTCTTTCTCCATATGATTAAAAAATTATGAACTATCATTTGAAATGTTTGAAATAAAAAAGTATTCTGAAAGTTATCAATAATTGGAATTTGTTTTTATAAAATAGTGTTGCATGTGATTAGATCTCAGGACAGTTATTTGACGATTTGTATTTAAATTTAATTCGAAATTAAGCTCAATAGTATGAGCATTGTGCACATTATATGCGATAACACCGATATAAATTGCCAATTGTGTTTTCTTTTTCATGTACGTATACGCATGTATTAGTATATATCAAATAATCACCTACGATTGCCGGTAGTGACGCAGCGGCCATTTGTTCACGATCGAAAAGTGATTTCTTATCGGCTCTCTGAGAGTTAAATACAAAAAGGCAATTTAATTAAATTCGTCCAGGCGTGCGCAAACGTAAACCTCGTTACGGATATATGATATCAACACGATCATATATATAAAGTGCATTGCCATGACCTGTAGAAATTAATTTTTTTTTTCTATCATAACACTCCTTCACTTTTTATTTCCCCTTATCGATATTCAACAAAATAATTAACATGTGGCCTACGAGCTTTGCGATTTTTTCATTCAATATTTTTATCAGTGGAGGTTTTATTCAATTTTTATAGTTTTTCATCTGCTAACTCAATTTGTTAATTTGAAAAATTTCAGATCACGAGAGAGAAAGGGGGAGAGACAGGAACCAGACTTTTATGAAATGTTTTGGGAGATATATTGCTGTCATAAAGTAGCTCAATATGGTTTCAGAACAGACAATTCGAGTGGGATTGAAGAAAAAAATATGAAAAAATCAATGAGCAGTCCGGGACAATCGTATATTTTCAAATGAACTTCCGTTCATCTTGAAGTGGATTTGACAGAACGGAAGAATAGACTGAGAGAGAAATGTAGAGAGAATAAAGAAAGAGGGCCGGTCTTCGCACGGTAGTTTAACAGCAGTAAAATAGCTTTTAATGGCCTCGTAAGTGAGTCAAAGTAAGTTTTACTGGCACGGTAAACGCGATCATACGATCACAACGAAAATGTCGTCACACACGCCCTTTTCTATACGATACTGTATATATATATATATATGGATGTTTATGTATCACAACCTCCATTATCTATACAGAAAAGGGAGATGAATTATCCTTAAAAATTCGCGGATTCATCGTCGCTTACAGAATTTGTCTAACCATAAGATTTTACTCATTACACCGTTCAAACGGACGAATAATTTTCTGATACCATAAATTGCAAGCTTAACTGACAATTGTCATTCCTCTCCCAAGGAATTTAGCCAAATTATAAAAGTGAACATGTAATGAGCAATAGATTTCGTTTCCTACCTTGGCATCGACTGAGTTGTGAGTTTGAAAACTTGTGAGAATAAAAATTTTTTTTGGGAAGTATAAAAATCATATAGAGTCGTATAAGACGAAATTGCAATAGCGTTGGTGAAAGTACTGATATACATATACAATAGAATGAGTAAAACTGTGCAGCTATTGGAGAGAAAAGAAATTTCAGAAAGAACAAGGAAAGAAAGAATAAAAAAGGAAAAATACGAAAGAAAGTTGTTGCGACGAAATGAAAGACGATGTGTGCCTCTATGCTTCTTCGTAATATCAACCGTAATATTGGGACTTGGTATTGAGCCTGTCTCTCTTGGGAAATATGGAGCCATACGTGTATAACCCATCACGCATTACAGTTCTTATTATTGTATATGTTGAGATAGAGAAGTAATAATACATGTTTTTCATCTAGAACCATCTCAGTATCCGTAGGATAAATGTTCGGAATTTATATTTCATATTCTTCTACCAATCGTACACTGTATGAGCACCATTTCTCTCAATATTTATAGATCCGTCGGCCATATTTCACCATTGAAATTATTCTGCCCGACCCGTATATGAACTGTTCTCCATTCAGAATAAAATATCTCATTCACTCAAAGTTTTTGTGTATAAAGTATAATTATATTTATATGTAACGCAGACTTGTTCTTCACTTCATATTCAATAATATTTATTCAACTAGGAATTCTAGACTTGATAATACCGGAGCCAAAAACATTCTCGTGCATTCGTCTACTCTGATTGTGGTTTAAATACGTGACCAGGGATGAACATAAATTATTGCAACGTTTTATATGAACATACCATACATATAGGTATGAGTGTACTTGAATCGGCACAATTCGCCGCAGTTAGAGAGAAAATATGAAAGATTGAATACATGAAACTTGCCGAAGGGATCCACCGCCACCATTTCGTCCAAACGTGATCTCCAACCACAAAAATTTGCTACGTGCACACATTACGTGAGTAGACTCATGTTTGTCTTCATAGACTCATGATTCACGATGCAAAAAAAAAATGATTCAGATAATTCGAAGAGAAAAATGTTGGCGAAATAATATTAGAATATTTCTATTTTTGACTCGATGAAAATCTACTTATATACCTCAATACATATACAGAATTAAATTTTCAAGATTTTCGGATATTGACTATAAAATGAATATAATCACCCAACAGGCAATAATTCAAAGTTTACACGGTCAATTGAAATAAACTACCACAAGTTAATTTGAATATTCAGTCCGACACTCGACAATTTATACACTTTGTAGCAACGTCTAAAATTCTATTTCATTATATATTTCGGCGTGTACTATAATATGTATAAACCTGAAAGTTCTATTGCTTATTCTTGCGCTCATCCGTAGGAACACAACTCGATAATTTTGTGAAAGGGCGTGAAGAAAGTCATAAAAAAAAAAAGAAAAGTATAATAACAACGATTTTCTCATCGAGCTGCATTAGTCTCTGAAACATATTTATTCCTTCTTCTTTTTTTCCGTTCTAAAGGTTAAATAGCCATTCGATATATCTTGCACACATTCCCACAGTATGCATCCACATAACTGTACAGAGTTTCCCCTATAACGCGAGTAATTAAACCGTCAAACATCAATGTGTATTTCAAAGAGCCGAATGCGCAAAAGGAAGAACAAAATTTTGCTCCCAACTTCATGTAAATATACATATTGAATGGTATAGCGTGCCTTCATGATGTTCCACGTTGCCAGAGAGTGCTCAAGCTTTCGAGTTACAAATTATAAAGTCGGGTAACCATTGCGGTTGCCTTCTGAAGCATGTTTACGACGCGCACCAGCTCATCAGCATGGGTAGGAATCGAGTCACGATAGGAGTGCGGGGTCCGAATATATGTATATACATCTTGTATGTGAAATAAGAAACAAACGCGCAAAGGGAGAGAGATATCTTTCAAGATAAATTTTTTCTCTATTTCTCAAGCGTACACGTGTAAGCATATATTGCAACATGTCATTATACTATATAATGATCATTTTTATATGAGAAAATAATTTTTTCTTTTCTGAAAGGATATATGCAATTTATTTTAACAGCAACAATTGCTTAAATTGCGGAGCAATAATCTTTATTCTGTTTATTTTGAAAAAAGGTCGAAATATCTATGACCAATTGTGCGAGTGTTTGGATATCTATAGAGTAACCGGAATGGTGGCGGCGAGCGCGGTAAGATAGAAAACGGAAACTCACCGAGGGGTGTAAAAACTGCGGGCGCTCACAATTGCGGTGAAAGCGGAACAAACTAATATATCGGAATTCAACGCCTGACGACTTCTTTCAGTGAACAAAGAATTACTCTATTTACAGAAAGATAAGAAATAAAAATCGAGGATAATCCATAAAGTTTTTGATATTTTTTCTTTTTTTTCAGTATTAATGTTTCAAGAACAAAACGAAACAAAATATCCATAAAACTGTCAGTAATGTTTTTATTTTGCTGTGTAATAAAGGTGACCGTCGAATGCATGGACACCTTTAGAAGTTGGGTGATAAATGGCGTGGCAACTGACGATTAGTAACAACGTGACAAGAAGCACGTAATAAAGCAATGATCGTGGTTTATGAGGCAGTATAAAACGCCGGATATACATGCATACATCCATACATATGGGTATATGTACATACACATGTATACAATGTATATACATATATATATATATATTTCCTAGATGAGGATGAAACGAAAACACGCGCACGAAATTATCCAGCGGAGCAAGAAAAAGCGAATATACCTCAATCCTCTCCTATTATCACTCCAATCCCCTATTTTTCTCACACACACACGCACACACATGCACGCAGGCTCATCTATATATAGATATATACAATATATGAGAATTTCATGATTTCTATGTACGTTGGTCATAAAAGTAATGTCTTGCAAATTGTCACGATTCACAACTCTCGACACATAGTTACCTTCTCTAAACCTTCTTTTTTTTTCTTTTTTTTTTTTCATTGTAAACAATTAATCAAAATGTTAACACCAATTGTAATGAATTAATGGGTCGTTAAATTCACCTTTTTTTGTTCCTATAAAAATGTTATGTCAATTATGGCGCTAATTTAATGTGTTGTATCTTTTACAACATCAACAAATAGGAGTCGTAACAACTAGTCAGATAATTTATTCTGTATTTATGCATGATAATACTTATATAATAAAGTGATGACTGATGTCTTTTTTTTTTATATTTTGAAATTGTATGAAATGACTTTCCGAAACGATAATATAAGTCCTAATTTTTCGTATCGACTACAAGAGCTGCGGAAAAGAGAATACGATGCAAGATATCCACTCGACCTCGAGAGGAACGAATAAATTTAAAAGAGAAGACGATGATGCCGCTAAATATCGCATGATTGTTGATGCATTTTAATTTTATGCCGCGAGCTGAAGTCGGAGTGTCGCCAACTGGATTATATAGTTAACAAATTGCTGTTGGCAAACGCTGAGAAATTTCATCGTGAATGTATTTATACGGGGGGGTACGGAGACGTGACAAATATATAAATAACTAATAGATGGGAATCAAAGAAACCCAATCCTTTTATACATCTACTCATACGTATAAACACATAGAAATATTTAAGAAAGAGGTAAGTATTTACATAGCCACCACCAGTTTATTATTGATTATTTGTATGACAGTTAAATATATTGACGATCAAATTTACTTCAGACATAAAATACCTAAATTATATTGTGTATGCATGAATATTTTTTGTACATTTATGAATATAACCATGTGTAATATAGATATATACATCCAAGATAGAATAAAAGTATGGAGAAGAGAGTTTATGTCAAGATAAAGGAAAAAAAAATAAGGATGAGAATAATAATAATGACAATAATAATAATAATAATAATAAAACGGCAAAGAACATTCTTCCATTCAATCGTTATATATGTCCAATGAAGCCAATAGACTACTCTTCAGACTTGTCTGAAGCCATGACATTGTCCGGACATTTCATCCACAAAGTTTAAGCTGCGTAGGATGGCGGTTCTATACTGAAGCATTACCTCCCTCATATCGAAACGAAACAGAAAAGAATGATCAAGATATATATATGTATCATATACAATGTAGCAAGAAGAGTTGGGTCTTGAATTCAATTCAATGTTCTCTCGTTTCATTCCAGTCAGGTTTTCGTCCGCCTCTCATCTTTTAATCTCATTTCCGTTTCATATTCTTGCGTCTTCGAGGTCGTAGTTGCTAGCGGACTTGCTTTTTACGAGAATGAGAATCCGAGCGAAACTCGCAACAGACTTACTGTATGAATTTTCAGTATCTATAGTATCTGTTGATGTTCGACTGTCATTGCCTGGACAGTGGATACTTTTCCCTATATATCATCGACTTTGGTAAGTGTGTGTACTTTCATTGGAAATATAAGTTAAAGCGTACATGTTCGAAGTCTAACCCATGTCAACTGAAAATTTTGTTCACCTTAAAAATGTACAAAGCAAGATCAGCACATTCTTTCTAGAACAATCTATTATCAATTCTATAATATGGAAAGGGAGGTAAATATGATTAACTAGTGGATGAAAATGCTGCTTAGTTTGATGATAAAATTGAATAGAAAGATTGAAAGCAATTTTGATGCTAGACGGAGAAGTGGCTTGATGTGTTATGACAACAGGTGGTTGATTTATTGATTGCTGAAGCGTCATTTCATTGATAGTTTCGGGAAAATAACGGCCAATTGATTACCATCCAAATGAAAATTAAAGATCTTTTAAATTGTAAAGTCATAATTTCTCTCTATTTTATTACAACAAATGTTTCTGGATCGTCAACATATATTCATGAATCACAGCCCTTTTTTGAAATAATCTGTGTTTTTCCCCCACGCAATCTGATTCCAAGTCACGCTACTTTTTCATATTAATATAATATTCCCATCTGCATGCATAGTGCAACGGCGCACGAATGTCAGTACCTTTCGCCACGATGATCAAATGCAGATTTTGTAGCAATCTTATCAAATTATCGATGACTCAAGAATTTAATGGCACCTCATTAATGATTTTTTCGTTTATTCCATATCAAAAACAGTATTTCCAATCTTCGCCACGCGATTGAAGTGAATATATGAAATTATATGCGGTAAAATTTAGTGGCAATTGCGCGCGCACACAATTAGAATATATGGAATTTTAGGATCGTTATAGCGCCAGCGGCATCTACATGGCGATCATTGAAATAGGTCGTAGAAAGCATAGCAGGTTGACTGGACCATTCCGCTAACGGTAACGACCAGAGCCCAGGTTTGTGTCTCGGCTAAAGTTGCCCGCTAAAACGACCCAGGCGTGGCCATCACACTCCCATGGCGCACTATTCGTCGCGCACAATTACACCACCACCACCACCACCACCACCACCACCGCCATCATCATCATCATCTTCCCCAGGTGATAGTTGAATATGTAGAGCGCACAACATTTGCGCGCATGCGGCCGGAGCAACACCGAGAAAATATCTGGGCTCAAGATTGACTTGAATGAAAAAGACGAAGCGAGCAGTTGGAATGGAACATTTATATACATTAGTTTTTGATAAATCGATCTTAATGTTATACAAGGACATTTTATAATAAATAGTTGAAAATTATTCAGACAAGACAGGAAATCGAAGCAGAATTGACTAATTAAATGCTCACAAACTAGTCCAAACGATGAGAGATCAGGAATTCTTACCTATGGGATATTTACGTATTAATAATTTTCTAATAAAATTGTCCACGCACATATTGGATAAGGGAGGATTTGTGAATCGAAATATCATGGAATGAGAGCTACGTAAATACAAATAGGGCGAGGAAATAAATGATGGATTTGAATGGGGGTTGAGCGCCTGATGGCGGGTATTTCCGTAAGCCCAAAAACCCATCGATATATATCTCATAAGGTAAGTGCACTACAGCTCACCATGGCGCTCGCTATTACCGACGCTAATGATCGATTAAAAATGCTCGAAATTCTAGATATACTCATCAGGATATTTTATAACTTTGGTAATTATTGATGTGATCAAGAACATCCATGTGATCCTCAGATTTAACGAACTGTTTGGAGCTTTCTCTCTTCTCTCTAGACTTACTGGTCTAGCCAATTTCGGTTGATAAAGAGCATAAAAAAATTAACCGCCCGCTAATCCAAGGATCATCAGCAATTAATCATGACTTGCGAATAGATGCATCAATATTGTTCACACCATCGCATCATCATCAGCGTGACGTAATAACCTCGACGGATGAAAAATGACGATAAAAATAGGTGGCACAGAAAATCAAGGAGACTAAGATAGAATATACAGTGAAGCAAATAAGTTGCAACTGCACGACCTCATTCAACTCGTTTATTCTTGTTAACTTGATGTAGCAGAAAATTTATGAGTCGCCATAGAAATTGTACTGTCTAAAAGTACTGCCGCCACGCGGTAAAGTTGCATACTATATTTCTCGCACCATTAGTATCGCATAAATAGTCGTGTGCAATTTATGAATTTAAATACTGATAGATTTGTAACGAATTTCTCATAAATACTTTAAATATGCTCAACATATGTCCGATCCTGTTAGCGTTTATTTGTTTTTTTTTCCCCTTCCATAAAGGGTGTTTCAAGGGATTTTGTAAATTGACCGTCCGAAACCCCAATATGGTCGACCTCCAGACTAGAAATATAAATGGAAGCAATAACGCAAATACCACCAGAGATTTCCCAAAATTTCATCTTGAAAATGGGCGAACAAAAAATGAGGGTGGGTTTTTCGTCTTAGGTGGGGCTCAATACTCTACTTTGTAGTTAGTCTCGTGTTGCATATTAAAGCATGACAAAAATGGAAGTATTTATCATATTTCCTCAAACCAAAAAATGCCGAGATATTGTGCAAGAAAAAAAAGTTGATTTATGACTATGTTATGTCCGTAAATATTCGTGTAAAAACTTGACTGTTTCCGCTCATATCGGGAAGTTTGGAAAACAGAGAGGGGAACTCTATCCGAAATATTTCATAATAATCAAATAGTATTTTTGATTAAGTAGATTTCTACTACATCGCACACTCAACGCGTACTTAATTTGCGCATCATCTTGGAAATAAAATTCATGGTTATTTCAATTCCAGTGAGTTTTTCTTAACCCATTTGCCGTGACACCATTTTTCTCTCTTCTTATGTTCCTTCTTTTCTTCGCCTCACGTCAATATGCATACACGATCTCAATTCTTTTGGCTTGAAACCGTACCTACACGCCCATAGACACTTCTCGTGTTCGACCACCCAACTCTTCAGGGTCATGTAATTCCTCAAAATTATATCCTTATGCTGCGAAGGACCAATTTTTTTTCCTTTCAATTTCATGAACGAGAACAAATTTATTCAACAAAACATTCAGAGCCAGAATAGATATTTCTCTAACAATAATTAAAAGTCGTTATCCTAACAGAAACAAATCGGAGAAAATTGTGAATATCAATCATGATAAAACGATCCATATGAGATGTAAAGTGCGGAGAGAAAGCTGCACATGGAAGAGAATAAAATTCTCGAGCCCACGTGTGAAGAACCGAGATTACACGAGGGGTAAAAGCAAGTGGTTGGGTTTGCGTTTATTGCTCAACGGAAGCACTCTTTAAAAACGCATTGTGCACTTTTATGGGACAGTGATTATGCCCTAAACACGCGGTAACTCCTGGTCCGCATCGTATATATTCTTCACCAAGTCCATAACACACATATATGCACATAACTATAATAAATTTTATAAATCCATCACCAACATTTGAATAAATGAATTAATTAGTCTGTGTATATATCAAACATAGCATTGGCTAAAATTTTCATTAACAGCTATAAATCTTATTCAAAATTAATTCTCAAAACCGAGAGAGATGAGGGAATTCTAATTCCACCATCGACTCTACCCTTTCTTACTTGGAGCGTCCAATAACTCAATTCTATTACCTGAATTTTTTTTCCAATAATTGTCGGGACAAGACCAATGCAAAAACGCGCATGTTTCACACCATTGTCCTGCGTTCCTTCTGACAGAGTAGAAAAAAAAGTTTAGAAAAAAAAACGTGCAACAGCGGAAATACAGCAAAAAAAAAGGGTTATCCTTTATCTTCTGTGCCGTAATTTTTTTTCTCAGCACCGCTGCGGAGAAAGAACAACAACAACTACAGTTAAAGATTCTCCGTAAACCATCCTTATATATAGATGGATACATACTTGGCAAACCAACTACCTATTATATTTAAAAGCAAGACAAGAAAAGAGGTACAAGCATTTTGACCAGTGTTCATTCGCACTTGAGCAGTGACGTTGAAGTGACAGAAGTAGTTCCAAAACAATCCCGAAGACAAAAACTTATTCCTTATATTCAATTATTATGATATGAAAGTCTATTGATCGTCATGTGGACGATATTAATATTGTTAACAATATGAGTATGAGTGGATACAGGAGTGTTTTTTCTTTTTGATTGCCCCCTGGAATAATCACATCAACAGTTACTTCAACACAGACAGGTATGCATCTTCTGTTTAGTTTTCCTTTCTTTTACCGCATTATTCTTCTAACCGAAACACAGTCCGATGAAGTTTTACATTTTTCATTAAATCGCCGTATTTTCAACACACCAATGTTATTTTTTTATTTTCCCCGATCTTCTCTTTTGTAAAATCATGTCAATTGTGCGGAAACGAAGAAATTTTTGTGACACTCCCCCTCAATCCATATAAATGTAATATCTCACGAGTGTTATAATTCCATTTCTTTTCTCGTTTTTCCTTGATATTCGTCCTATGGCGAATCACGACATCACGGATCATGTGTATATACTTCAACGTATGAATGTGAAGAAGAAGGCGGTGGCAGTTGAGTTTGGAAAACCGATAAAAGTAACGGACAGTAAAAATACGAAGGAATGAAGAAGACGGATCGGGTGGAACACACATAGTGTAATGTGTTCCAACTGGATAGTGAAACGAGGGTGAATAGTGTAATGAACATTGATAGAAGGATGGGCGCGGTTGTTATTCTAACAATGTTTGCGGATTAGAGCAAGTCTGCATGCTATGCGAAAAAAAAAAAAAAAAAAACGAAAATATGCTGAAACAGCGAATGCAAGCGAAGTCATTTCATTATTTTATTACGCAAATTGAGACGCTGAATTAAAAAAATTCTCTCCTTGTGATAATCCATGAAAATTATTATGGTTGAAGTATTCCCACGGTTTTCAACAAATAAACTTCATATTTTCTCATTTTTATAATTGTCTTCCTTGATTATGAGCCTAGATCAACATTTTTTTTTCAATTAATAAAATCAAGAAGAGGCGAAGTGTAATATTTTTATACACGATATTTCGTACTCACGTACGTAAAATTACGAACATTGAGAATGTGAATGGTTCAATTGCATCTGAGTAATGTTATCTGCTTTTTTAGAGTATCTTATATTGACGAAATGCAGCAAAGTATCTGCTGTTATGATTATTGAGTGCATATATTCAGAATTATATTTTGTGCATGCAAATGCAAAGGTAAAAAAAATTGAGTACGATTACAACCACCATTATATTAGATATGAACATATATAACAACTTACGATACGACCTTGGTTCGAAAAATATATAAGTATACACTGCATACATGAGGGGTTGGAACTATCGACCGTTGAAGCGACGCGCGCAACATAAGTATGGGAGCCCCGGGAATGTAATCATGGCGGCGCCGTCGGACGCCGAGTGAACAACATCATCGTGTTAAAAAAACCAATGATTGCGTGCATATTTTCTTTGAACATTCGGTATTAACAACATTTTTTGTACTTATCCACTTTGCACAAAATTTGAATGACAATTTTTCACTAATTTCTAATCAGTTTGCATAATTATAAAGTGTTTTTTATCATACACAATGTGATCCGACGGACAAGAGATAATGATATTGATAACATTGTCTCGACAATGCGATTAAGAAAAATGTCAAGAATATATAAGACACGCGAAAGAGGATAAGAAAATGAAATTATATGAAGAAGTGTTTCGAAACTTTATCAAACTTTTTTCGTCATTCGAAATTGCCATACTTGACTTGGCGACCTTTTACCTCATATTTACGATGAACCTTCATATCATCGAAACCAACGATCCACAAAATTGCGACGCGTCCGTATTGCCAGCAAGCACTTTCTATTTACGTTTATTCTCCTCTCTTTTTTCATTCCATACTCTCTCGACTTATAACTTTAATACGTCGCGTAACAGCGTCGATTTATTTCGCAAAGACTCCCGAGTATCCGGCCATCTACACTCTGATTATCCAATCACAGTGAGCAGACATATGATTACATCTCTGTCTAAATTAATCCACAAATTTTCGGGCGCGTTATATATCCATACATGTGTTTAATACAACCCAATGAACGTCCTTCATGCGCTGCTTGCTCTCTTTCGGTGTGTATGTAAGATTGGCCCTAATGTACGTGACCTCGCTCGCGAATCAGTCTCATTTCCAACCTTTCTCTCTCACTAGAGGACGTTGTTAATATGTAATTCAATATATATTGATTCATCAGGCAAAAATAAAATGGCTGGAATCGAGCAATACGCCAATTCTCATATTCCATATTATTATACATATACAATTTAATAACTAACCATGAAAATAAAACACAAAGACGATTCAGTGAATGTCTCGAGTTTGAGGAGAACTTTAGGGCGATGAGACGAAAAAAGAGCTGTAAAATTTTCCCCAGATCTCATTTCAAAATCACGAGAAAAAAAAATAGAAGAAAAATAAAGAATGAAAATCTACATCCATGTCTAACTTGATGCAAACTGAAATTGTCGCATTGCAGCCTCCCTTATTCATTTAAATAAATATATATATATATATATACATATATATTTAGGATACCCACACAGCATCGAATTCCGAATGCATTCATCCCTGTTTTCCAACTTACCAACAAAAAGCAATTTCTATTCCAACGACTCAAACCATAAAAACAACTTGCACACGTTCAACTATAACCTTTCGTTATTTTATTCATAGTTCGAACAAAATGTTATATAACGATACAAAATAATTTAATAGTGAATATCTTTGCAAGTTTTTTCAATCGAATTAAACAATTATATTCAACCATGATATCCGAAAATCAACTTCATTGATAAAACACGCGGTCGAGCGAGAATTGGTTTTCATTTTTATGGGAGTCGTTTACGGTGCTTGGGAAACTTTATCCAAGATTATAGTTCCGACCATGAGAGAAATATTTTTCTTTTTTTTTCACTTGATGCGACATTCTTCTTTTTCAGTTAACTCTACATCTTATCATTCTCATTCAATTTTCATTCTTTTGTATTTGAACATTGTTGCTAAAAATATTATCTCGTCTGTCATTTATCTCATGAATAAACCGAATAATTCTCACATATGTGTTGATATTTAAAAGGAAGAAAAATCTGAATGAACATTCAAATTGGGAAATTGAGCATTTAATCAGATTTGTTCTCTTCTTTATGACACAAAATACTCGCAGACACATCCACCAAATTGTCGGATCGAATATGGTTGAACACGACGAAAAATCAATTGTGAAGAGTATATAATAAACGTGAGTGAAGAAAAAAAAAATTAACGGCGAGTCACGTGCGGCGTTGCACACGCAATCACGCTTGCATGCATGTGAACATGTTGATATATACGTCAATCGCAATATTTTTCGTTTACACGCAACAATATATACGTGCACGTGGCTCACTCATTTTGAACACGATTGCGAGACAAGATCAAGGCGAACATGGAAAAATAACGCTGGAAGAATCAATAAAAAAATGAATAAGTACAACAAAAAATAATTGTATATACATATGGATGGTTGGACATATCGACGATGGTAGAGAGGAATGTATTGGGTGCGGCGAAAAGAAAAAAAGAAGATTAACGACCAATGGTCGACAATCTAATCATGGAAACTGGCTTGAGGCCAACAACAAAGATACACCAACAATAATCTGTTCGGCTAAATGTGAATCAAATGGAAGTCAACAATACGGGATGTGAAAAAAATAATGAAGAAAGGCGAAGACGAAGGAACTATCGAATGTAATCAAACTTTACCATCCAAACCACGTCGACCCAACTCAATTACTTCCTTCCTCAAATATTCTCAGCCCAGACTAATAACAACACAGCTATTTATCTGTGAGCCATATTGAAATTGTTTTAATATCAGGCTATGATGGCTTCTGGTGTACCACAACTTTTATATAATTTTTATCTCTACGTATTCAATAATTATGTTTTGTTCTCTAAAGAATGAAAATAAAATTGATTAATTAAATTAGATAAATACATAAAAGAATTGTCAATTTGAAGACAGAGATAAAAATAAAAATAAAATGGACAAACGTGTTTCAATTATTCAACGAAGGTAGATGAGAAAGAGTGAGAATGAAGGAGGATGTCGCTACCGGAGAATATATATATATATAATTTTCGCGCAATGGCGTCAAGCCGTGTCCAGAATACTTGCAGAGTCCGTCTCCATTTTCTGCACTTGCATTCGCGGAGACTCAATCTACTGAAAGTTTTCCGGATAAGAGTATAAAAAAAAAAATAAAAGTACTGAATTTCGTTGTAAGTGAAGCGCTCCGCGAATAAGATAGCGAATACAGTACAGTGCGCGTGCGACCTTTTCCTGATTACTCTCAATATTAAAGTTTGAATCTTATTCTGCACCGCTGATATAATCTTCCGAAAAAATGATAAATCATTGATATCACATACGAGACTATGCGTCCAATTCTTTTCCTCTTTCTTCGCAATGAATAAAGATTGTTTATTGGAATTGTTAAATAAATGAATCATTGACATTCAAGATAAACATGTGACATCAACATTTCAGGGAAAATATTGGGTACGTGCAATAAAATTTGACGCCGAAGGCCTCATCCAATACCGACCAATACAAATAGATAAAAAAAAAGGGGTCGAATTTTTTGTCACACTCACACCACAATGCCGTCGGCATCACAGTGCCCCGGAAGGTCCATTTTTTTTGCATAGTCCTAACATACCGAACCGACTAATGTTCCTCAGGGAAAACTGTTTCACCACCGTAAACTTTTTTTTTGTAGCATCTTTTTCCACATGCATATTGTATATGTTTTTGGACGATGTGGAAAACAGGACAACGGAAAAAAAAAGGAAAAAAAAAAAGCAAAAGCGAAAACTTATCGACAAGGACTAACGGAATGAGTCGAAAAAAAATTACGCATTTCAAGCATAAGAATTTCCATTACCTTGAACTGCTTTCAAGTTTTTTATCGTATGATGAAATCTTTCTGAATGTTGTTGTCATTATTTTTGCGGTAAACTATGATGCACTCCTCCTCTTTTTCCTGACACACTCTTTCTCTCTCCCTCTCTTTTCCAGTCATACTCAAATCGTTTTTCTTCTCGCTATCATCGTTCGCTTGAAATAAACATAATTCAACCATCCCATTGATTTTATAGCCAACTTATTGCTTGGACTCGACCGATAAGTAGTATGACTGGTATATTCTTATGCCTATCAGTTCGAAACATTCATTAAATATATTTATATATTGTTCTCGCACTTTATTAAAATATTGTTGTTCCATATATAATCATTTTTATATTCTCAATTGATTTCATGAAATTATATTGATCCTCGTCTTATTTTTTAATCAAATTGGATTTTTTTTTTTTTTCACTTTACAGATGTTATCTGATCGAAAGCCAGAGCAAGAGTTCTTCAATCGCAATTACGAATTGAACATGGATCGCGATTAGAAATCGAATATCAAATCGATACAAATTGGTTTGAAAAAAATAGTTCAATTCAAGACTTTATGTTTTTCGGCCACGGACGTTGACAATAAATGGAAAAAATGAACACTGAATATAGGAGGAATAAGATTGAAATGAATTGCTCATATAGAAATAGTAAGATGGCATCACAAACTTCGTCTCTCCCTCTCGCTCACTCTACATTATGTAATTAAAAGCCAATACCAATTCTTTTCAATTCGGTATACCGACCGGCGTATATTTCTCCATATGATGAAACACGATGAGGAACACAGAATGTCACAAATGCTTTTGACAACCCATAAAGTCATGAAATTATATACGAATTAAGGACCACACGCACGACTGGAGGAATAGTTTTTTTCAGAACATTATGAATTTTTATATGTAAATTAATTTTTAATTTATCTGACATTTGTAACAATTCGCTACTTTTTATCTTTTTTAACATTGTCAGGAATGTAGAGTAGTATTGAGGTGGGATTGTATTCTTTCGCTCGATCGAACTTGAAGTTTAAATTAGAGAACAAATATACACACACCAACGTTGACTTCCCTTCAATGCATTATCGTACGACGTAAGGAGAATAAAACTTTTTTCACTCTCCTTCACCCGATGATAGTTCATATATATAACCTTCTACCCTGTCTCAGCGAAGTCAAGCGTGAAGAGTGTAACGATCCTGCGAGACACACCCATTTTTATGAAATTATGACGCATATTACCTCAATAAGACTTTTACTATTATTCTCCAAATAATCCTCACAGTGCATTGATGAAAAGATAGAATTTATTTAACTCATTAATGCAAATTGTGTTGTAGGCCGGAATTTTTTCGATAGTTTGTCCGAATCCTCTCGCCCTCATTTCGTGAGTGACCAGTGAATTGAGACCTCCTCGGAAAATACTTTTTTCAATGCATGTCACGTATATGGTTTACAGACGTTGGGGTGGCAAATCACCTTAAACTTTTCTATATGCTCTTGAATATCTCATCGCATTGTAAAAAGTGTCTGCGTTTAGTACATGTATCGATATAAAATGTCATTGCACTTATTCAAAGAACAGGACCCATGCGAATTGAATCAAAAAAGAATTCTTAATACAGCAATAAATGATGATATATAGTTGGTTATAAAATATTAAAGATAGGAATGACAATTTTAATCAGCTAGTGACCAATGAGATGTGAGAAGCTTGGAGAATTATCACGGTACCAGTACTGAAATTAACTTAAAAAATATAATATTCAAGGTTCTTTTATATGTCTGCCATTTAAACACATATATTACAAAAATTCCCAACCCAATGTCACAAATTATCATTTTGCGTTTTTTTATACACATGTAAAATGTATTCTTCTATTCATTTGTTGAATTTTGTCTCTATATAAATTATAAAAATGACAATGGTGTAGGTGAGCTGCAACAATGTTCAAATGACAAAATCGATTGAACTACCGTTGGGACAAAGCCGCACCCACACATACAAAAATACTTCAAGCATACATCCCACGACATTTGAAGATGAAGTAAAATATACACCCGACGGAGGAGCAAAAACATTTTCTTTCTCCCCTTTCTCTCTATATTTGTTCTCGAGCATCGCTTGACGCCTCACTCGTAAACTAGCAAGTTTGTTGCGCAGACGCTACACTTTGAAATTGTTTTGGGCCAACCACGATGACAGCAACGAACGTATGCTACATACACATATTTATATGCGCATACCGATGCACTTTTTACTTCTATTTCAGATCACATAATTAATTCAAAAGTATTGAATCGCTACTAATTTACCCAACCTTTCATATTTTCCAGAAATAATTTGCAGACGGTATCTAAATCCAGTGTATACATAATTACGATATAAATTGCAGCTCAACACACACGTGATATAAACCTCTACCACGAGAACATTGTGAAAATTCCAACAGAGAGACAGCACACCAATAGGATTCTGTCTATTCTCTTTTTTCTCATTCGTTAAATGCAGGGATCATTTTATAGTATGAAATGATACATACCAAGGTCGTCTGCTATAACTAACCAAATACAAAGTGTCGAATCAATGATGTGACACGCACAACCACCAGAGAAATCGCTGACGTCAATGATGGGAAACATACATTGTCACGTGGTACAACATCCATGTATAAACACTCGCGCGCACTCAGCATGTGAACTGGACGTTATAGCGCGTGCGCATCAATTGAAATTGTCATCCATACACATACATTCTTGAATATACAACTGATAAAAATATCTATCAACATAAAAAGTCGAGAACGGGACGAGTGAAGTGAATGATATTCATATCGAGTATACCTGTGAGTACAATTCGTCTTTCATATATACTTTGTCGAACTTTGGTATAGTTGTCTTTCATACTGAATTGAGCATGAAGTCGAGTAGGCATTTATCCAAGTTATGAAAAAGTAAATACGAAAAAGTAACATGAATAAACGATAATATAAGCGCAATAAAAAAAAACTGCGATATCAATATTGACTTCGTTGATGAAGATTATAAAATACAATGTTGTAATTGAATAAATTTTCTTCCTTTCAACTGTTTCTGAATACTGTGTGCCAACTATGTACGAATCCATCATATTATGAAATATATAATAGGAAAAATTCCATATGTATGTATATCGAATCGTAGAGTTAATGCTGGAAATATGCAAGAGGGACTACTCTAGCAGCGACACAACTTGTTTATTAGTTGCTATGTTACAGCGAGCCTCTGAAGAGAACTGAGCGAACTACATATGTGTACAGTGGAGACAGTTTTTATAGTTATGTATCATCCTATGTGCAGAGACGTCTTATCTTCAGTTACAGCTACTCCTGATAAAACCCTCCTGTGTATAATCCATACCCCTTTCCTACAGATATATATGTATGTTAGAAGATGCTTCCACTACTCCCATTCCCACGTTCGTCAAAATGACATTATATAGAAGACCTCTGCCATATTATGTGAATGAAAACTTAGGTGAATATTGTAAAGGATAAGATGAGTCGAGTTTTGGTCTATAAACGTATGTGCGGGTGTGTATGTGTATGCCTATGTGTATATATATGTGTGTGTGTGTGTGTGTGTGTGTACGTATGCATTGGGTGTCTCGATAGCAGGACGATGGAATTATCTTCGTGAAGTTGATCTCGCACGTGGTATGAAGCTACTATGATACGAGAGATATAAAGGGCAGAGAATTACATATAGGTTCTTCGAAACCACATACACATTCACACATATATATATATATATATATTTAGAAAGAGAGAAAACTTTATACTTCGAGATGGAATAGTATGACGTTTTAACGAAATTGAGTCCTAACCACGGAGATACATATAACAAGAAAAAAAAATATTTCGTGTCGTAAAAATATTTTTATTATTGGAGATTTATATTTGAGTAAATGTATGAGTTTTTTTTATGAGAGTATGTAGAATTTCGAATTGAATCACCGGAAAAAAAAAAGAAAAATATTCGAAATATGGAATAAACTCATTTCATTTGATGGAAATGTCTTGTAATATAAAAATCAAAATTTCCCATGTAGAATGAAAGAAAATAAATCGGAAGTGTAATATGAAAAGTCCAAGAGAAGCGGGAAAATTGAGTAAATGCAGTCGGTAAGTTAGTGTTCTTTCAAAGACAGTTATCCATTCAGTTTCATATTCCTGCTTGTTGAACGGATATGGCGCGAAACTTTGGATCGCGCATGCGCTTTCATTCGAATTCAATTGGATAGAATATTACGACATCATCATTGAGATACTAATTCATTTAGTATATCGTTTTTATTTTTTCAAATCTCGCTACCTGAATTCATCTATCCCAAGACAAGATTGTATGCAAATTTGTATCAATTTAAAATGTTACGAATGAAAACTTAGTAGGCAAATGAGAATAGATGTTTTTGAATTTGGGAAACGTGTATTATATATTTAATATAAATTATAAATTTTATCGTCACAAGTCAAGAATAAAAGAATGTTAAGTATTGGATTAATAAAAATTTGCGAAAGTTGTCAGACATATGACGGATCCTATACACCAGCAACCTCGCGGTAAAAGATCGGTCGTAAGAGAGCGCTCAGTGCACACTGGTGGGAGTTGTACCTTCACTGTGCGAGAAATGTAGGGGAAAATCCAGGCACGGCGGCAGCCATGATGCGTACAGGACCAATCGAAACGTAGCGTTATGCAGTAATGTCATAATGGCCGCGTGACTCCGCCCAGTAGAAAACTTGCGGAAAGTTATACCCATTGGATACTAGGGCGTTAAAAGTTTTATTGTTGCCTCGACAGTTACACCCAGACTCTTCACCCCACCAAATCAATGGTTTGGTCCACGTTAATCGTAGGCTCCTATACCTATATTTCTAAACGCACCGTTGCAACACACACTCCCCTGTTTAGCGTGCCCCCTATCCGACGCTCTTTGAACCTGAATCTATCCTTGAACTTTCAATTAATCTTTCTCATCACAATTACCTATATCACACCGTACAAACTCATTGATTCTAATCTCATCCTCTTGCATAATTTTTTCAGATATTCATCAACCATAAAAAAAACTTCACTGATCATAATTAGGATATCTCATTCTCAATTTCAATGGATGTGAACATGAATAATTAATCACGAGACACATTTTTGACTCTTCACACATCGCTTTGTACTACCCCTATATTTACCTTTTTTCTTCAACTCTTATCGTGTAACATTCCAACAGTTCTGTTTCCCAAGATGCTTCCGGGGTTATTATCCCACTTGCCCAACCATGTATACAAACACAGAAACAACTTCCATATTGCAATCATTCAAATTACATACCCGCGTTCTCGGCAATTTACTCCACACATTTACCAACTTCACGCAGGGTTTCGCTTTTCTCTTCATGAAGACAAACAATCAACGGAATAAAAAAAAAAGTGTTTCACTACATAGTTTATAAATTTATCATGACAATCGATGAGCTACAATACTCGAATTCAACATCACAACTCAAGAACACGCGTGCAGTAATTTACTTCCCACCCACACTATGGAACGGTTCTACAGAGTACTTCGTGTAACATGACGTCATGCCATTCACTTCATATATTCATCAGTTATGCTGCAGACAAAGTGGACTGATGAAAAGTGACAATTCACTCTGAGAGTGCGCAAATAATAACCTTCATGAATGATATTTAAAATGATACTATAATCCCCGAAAAATTCCTCTCGCTTCATGTGCAATTTTATTAACCTAAATCAAATGCAATTTTCACACGAATCATTGTGAAAAAATACCACAGCATTGAAATGCATGAGATTCAATTAAATAATAAACTGCCTGAATGAATGTTCCTTTGATTCTGATTCCAATTTTACCATGTATAATTATTCGACATGCACGTACACGAATATAGATTTCCAGAATTAAATGAAAATTTCAGACGTTACCAACTACACAATCTTCAAATAGTTATGTTTTATAGATGTATCCATACTATGATATGCGCATTGAACCAACTCACCCAAAAGATTGAAGAAGAACTACATGTTCTCACGGTCACTGCACTCTGGTCAGTCCCACACGCAACACGACAATTACGGCACTCGTATGACATTGACACAACAACAAAATATGGTAGACCCTCATGGCCCGTCATAAAGTCTTAGATAATTGGATCAACCTGGCGTCCACATTGATCGTGATTTCATCGTCGTCATATCACTTGTTATTGAAACGAACCGTATTTTTTTCGGGTTCGCACACAGCTTCATATTTGCAATCACGTCAATGGCGCATCGTTGAAGAGATAGCGGTCTGAACGAGACGTAGGTCAGGACTGCGGTAGTCACCGTCGGATGTGTGTTGTTGTCAGTGTTGTCCTCAGCGCCGCCAAAATAACGAGACCAAAAATCCATGTTTATTTATGAGGTTCACCCTGGTGGAGAGCACAGACTCGTCACCGGGTAGTAAGGCCAAAGGTGCTGGGAATATATCGAAGTATATAATGGTCTGCAAGGGGGCAACCATGTGCTCTCCGTACAGTTGAAGAACATCACTGCGCCTGCGTTCACCACTATACACATCCTGAAACGTCCTCTGTACATGTTACACACTCTATGCGAGTTCATACTTCCCCTCGTGGTACGGCGACTACGCGTCGAGAGATGGATACGCCATTAAACTCTGGTGGAGTCAACTGTTACAACCCCCGCGCGAGTTCGTATGCTGTTTCAGTATTGGTGCAGGGCCCATCCAGA
Organism: Meteorus cinctellus; assembly: GCA_030523045.1. Taxonomy (NCBI): domain Eukaryota; kingdom Metazoa; phylum Arthropoda; class Insecta; order Hymenoptera; family Braconidae; genus Meteorus; species Meteorus cinctellus. The sequence continues at coordinate 273,571 of JAPYZF010000139.1, forward strand.
AATGAAGAAGTCCTTTTGACTTTGTATGTGCGCGCTCTCTGTTAAACGGACATGGTATATTGCACTGGAATGCATCAGTGTATATGCCGCACTGCGTTTCAATGTGTATCCGTGCGCGGTAGCTAGAAGTCCCATCATATATAATACCTATACCCATATAAAAAGACGTGTGGGGTATCCGGGACTATTCTCGCCCTCTTTTTCCATCAACAACTATTTCCCTCTCTACATTTTAACCCCACTATAGGAATGCAATATACTTTATACCATGCGCACTTTGACCGCTCGAGAAAACATACGACTGCAACACAATGCTGTGAATATTCCAGAGGTAATTCCACCAGAAGGAACATCTTCATAATAATTTATATTCATAGAGTCCAATATCATACTAATTACAAATTTAAATATTTTCATGTGTTTTATTTTCACAGCGACTTGATCACCTATCAATTTCACTTTTATCTTCAGGCTTCCCCAAAATTAACAATTGGATACACAAATTTGGCCAAATGTATGGTTAATTTTGCATTCCAACATAATTGCATTCACATTCATAACGCCTTTCTATATGAATACTGATCTTCATTTACGTATTTAAGAGGAGACAATTATTGTCGCACGAGTACAACATTTGCATAAAAGATATATCATCACTGATAAAGACATAAATCCAGGCGAACCATGATCACACACCACATTGGATTCTGACTGGTAATGTGTATATATATATATAGAGAGAGAGAATTAATATTGGATGTCTACTGGACAACGACAACTACCAGACGAAATATTTTATGCATATCTCTTTTGTTCGCTGTATAGCTATCAAAATGAATTCTATAAATGTGTGTGTGTGCAACATTGTCGTATATCTGATAATAAAAATGTCGCAGCTTTGACATTTATTCGTATTTTTTAAACTTTATCTTTTTAAATGAATGAGTTAGTTAATGATAAAGCTCGTATAATCTCGATGAAATTAAAATAAAAATCTTACAGACTGGTGAGTCGCGTGAATAAGTTCAATGACCACCCTTGCGTGTAATGTGCATACAGTTGCTCACAAACGCCTGATGAATACTTCACTTGCGCGTCTGAATACAATAAATCACTGATTTACTTTGTAAAATATACACAATCTCGTGCGTCAAAGATTATTACCGTCAATTTATAAATTATTACCATAAATGTATATGTACATATAGAAGCATTTGTACGAATATATTGCACTTGAGATAAATGAAAATTACGAAGTATCTGATTAATGCGAATGAGCGAGCACAACTATTATACTCACGACCATCTTCACAATTTTCAAAATCGTTTCAATAGTGTGAGATAACTATTTTCTTATTCCGTCACAAATTCCTTCGTGGACAAAATACAAACATGTAGACAATATGTACTGAAATATACTGAACATACTCAAAAACTCATTACATGTATCTATTAGCTAATAAAAATTTTCACGATATATATTATCAACCATATGTATTTTTTGCCCGTTTATGCATTCATTTCTACACAAACATTATTCGGAATAGATTATGCCCAGATATTTACTCGGGGCCCTGTACACAAATTACCGCAATTGTTTCTTATTGTGGAATCTACGGAATGACACTACTTTGAGATGTGTATGTTGGAAAATTACGAACAAAAAAATAATAGGGATGAAACCGTGATGATTAGATCACCTCTCAGCATTCAAGATTTCGTGTTTAGAGCAAGGCAGGATGATGTGAGGGTGGCATGTCTTCCGATCCGACAATAGACATAAGAGGTAGCATAGTTGGCCTACTTTCTTTTCTAAGGTATGCTTCATCGCTCACCAGCTGCAAAGAATTTCTGGATAAGTTACCAGATGCAAAAAAAAATTATGCTCTAAATCACCATGGCGGTAACCCTTCGAGTGAAAGTTGAAGATTTCGTATTTGGGATTATATATTTTCCATGTATCGGAGATTGTACATGGGAAAATCATATTGGTGGCAGGTAAATGAAAATGATTATACGGTCCAGCAGAAGAGACTAGGTTGAAGATGATGAAAAAAAAATTGGTCAATAGGCGGAAGAGAAAGTGCAGGATAGCCGGGCTCCTAGATCGAATGGTCAATTGTTCGTAACATTCGTCCTGGTTTTTTTTTCTTGTTTAAGGGGAAAAAAAATTGTGTTTAGTTCTATTTCGGAAAAAAAAAGAAAAATATTGTGTCAATGATATTGAAGGTGAAAGCATAGGGATATGTGTATGAACACATGGCGCAATGTCCAATTGAACAGAGATTTATATATACGATAAACAAATTTAACGATCAATCGACTACAACGCGACCCGAGTTAGTTTTTCTTTGTAGTTAATGTTCAGCACGCGCACCAATGTGCATATATTGCATGTGCAAAAAAATACATATATATATTTATACATTTGCAATCGCTATATGTAGATGACAGTTAATTTATGTATAAAAAAATAATGTACATCATTTCCTTAATGAACATATATACGTTTCTTGATTGATTAAAATTAGAAATTGCGTTAAAACTTAATGGATTCGACATAAATTCTGCAGAAAAAAATATCTTTAGTCACAGCTTGAGTGAACAAAAATCCGGTTTATAAAAATAATAAAAAATAACTCGCGTAAACATCACACTGGATGATAAAATGTTATGTTGAACATGGCGATAGACATGGCGGTTCAACCTAAAAGCATGGAACAATTTTGTTTGCACGAAAGGCTCCATTAAACCGACATGATATGAAGCCATACAACTCATAGAAATGTCTCTTGAATCGAAAAGTGCCATAAACAAACTAAAATTGGAAATAGAAACGCACAAAAAATTGGCGAGATGTTGAATACGTACAGAATTATAATTAATCCAATAGAAGGGACCGCCAGAGTAATTGCTAGATTATATAATTTCAATAATGGAATTCACATAATGGAGAGCAGACCTTTTTTAAAATAAAAATATTCCAACGCCAAAATAAATTTGCTACCGCACAATAGCGGCACCTTGCACGATGCCAAATGCGTGGCCATCAGAAAACCGCGTATTCTCAAGTGCACACAAGCGAATAATGCTGCATTGTATAAGAGAGACGAACGCGCATGCGACTACATGTCATAGGAGATATAATTCAGTGCAGGAGATGAGGGAGAGCAAAAGATACGCATATCTACCGACGTCGTCGTCAGCAACATCACCGTGTTTCAACCATGGGCGGCCCTGGGCTTTTTTTACGACCCTCGAACCAATCGATAGTTGAGGGCCCCCACTCTCATTCATCTTTACTCAGTGTATGATACTGGGTTCGCATATATACATATACATATACATATATATATATATATAAATTCTCGGCAACATCACGTAGTTGTTGCTTCACCTTCCACATCTACACAGGCATTACCAAAATGTCTCGACGAAACTCCCTTCCAGCACATTATAATACAGATAATTAATTATTGTCCAAAAGTATATGAATAAATAGGTGTAGTGTGGCATACAAATGTTCCAAAAACGATCCTCAAAGAGCTAATGGGTTGGTTATTACCAAAAATATTCATACATATGTTACCAATACACTATTCATTTAGCAACATTCATAAATTCCATATATTATATGGAAGGCGAACGATATATTATTATTTCAAAATATTCTCCCTCTTTACATATTTAAGTGGCCCTTAATGTGATTCCATCAAAAAAAAAATTAAATATAAGGTTGAAAAAGTTGAGCACCATGACGAATTCATCAAGCAACTTATCATAATTACAGTAACTATTATTTGTATATTATTTATTCTTCCCTCCATCTAACAGAACAACTGGAAACTATTTAATAATATAATCGAAAATCGATAATTCAAAAACAGAACGCTCGTCCCCTTTTTACTGTTACCTGTATATACATCAATACATTAGGCGATAAGATATCGAAAATAAAGAGGAAGCTTATGAAGCCACTTTTACTCTCACAATCATTGAAATATAATATTAGGGATATAATATTCCAATAATCATCACGAGGAAAATAAAAATAAATGCTATGTTATCAGATATGTAAATACAACAGAAAGAGGAATATGATCATTGCGATAATGACACAACCTTGCCATTGAGATATAGCCGACCTTGATGCTCGAGCCGACGTTCATTTGATATATATAATGCAGCCTATGGAGGTGGGCTTATCACACTACTGCAATAACATGAATGGGGGAGGAGATTCTTAACCTAACGCAACACTACTACAAACAACTGCTGTAGGAAACATATATTTTTTTTTATTTTTATAAAAAAAGTTCTGATACTTCTTCTCTTCGCATTAGATCATTGAACTGCAGTCTCCATCTCTTTCTGCCATAACCACTGGCATCCTACCTCTTTTCCCCACCATTCTTTTCATTCATATAAACTACGATCACAAAAATGGCTAAAGTTTGATATCTACCATAGATTCCATCATTGAGATTGTGATCTATTATTAATAATAGAACCTGCAGTAAACACCAAACAACTTTTGTGTAAACAAAGACGAGGTGCTAAGAAAACTCGAACATACCTATAACAAAAATACATATTATATCAACATGTGTACCCAACATAGAGAATACAAAATAACGAAGAATATTGGCCACGAAATTTTCCTCACCTTGTCGACGCCATTGACTTTTTTTACTCTGCAGCGAAGATGTCCGACGGTGTCCGCCATATTATTTGATTTAATTTTTTTGTTCTCTCACTGAATCAATAAACAAAAGAATGAAATAAACTCAGACGTATGTTTTTCAAACTTTGAATTGCTCGCGAAGTGAGAAAAAAATAAACGGAAGAGAGAATAATGTTCAACTTCACTTTTCACACAGCACCAAATTCACACGCGAGACAAAACAATGTTCAACAACTGATGGACCAACAATGTACAACACACGTCTATCTGCACCGTGAACGGCTCTCTAATCGATAAAGGACGAAACTATATATATATATATATATATATATATCTATGTATGTGTATAGATAGATAGATATATATATATATATATATCTATGTGTGCTGTATGTATGAATGTATGTATGTATGTATGTATGGAATACACGAACAAACGTGCGCAAGGTCGAGAACGAGAAATAGACAATACAATACGTCTTGTGGGCATCATTCTTTCTCCTCAATTTACCCTTTAGGGCATTATTTTGATATAACCGGCTGTTATGCAATGGTGCCATAATCGGCATCTTTATTCCATGACAAACAGAATTTCTATCCGGCTGTAGCTTCATTTTTTTCTAATCTTTCACGAATTTTCTACTATCTTGAATTGCCGGTCGATTATTGAAAAGATAAAAGACTAATCACATGAGGATGCCGAGGGAAACGCGAAAATTGTTGACGTTACGCCAAAATGTACTGCACGGGGGTTGCATAACCTCCAACAATGTAATTGATATACTCACTACACAATTGTACATTCAATACCTGAAACTTGGGGTACATATTATTATCACTATATTGTGCGATATACTGCCATGATGGAATTAGTGCAGTTCTAATGAAAAATTCCTTGGAGATATACTCATTTGCCGGAATGTTTTTAAAATAATAAAAAAAATATTGAAAATGATATGTAGACTTGGTGCCGATTGATGATGTAAGTGTTAACACATGTAAGTGAAGAACATTTTGAAGGTTAATAACCGAACAGAATGATGCTTCAATGAATGTTATATGTTTATATATACTTGTGATGATGAAATACGCGTGGTAAGACCGCGAAATAGCAACCAAGCGAATGTAAGCCACGCACGTGTTGTCACGCACACCGATCGACCGCGAACTAATAACCTCCTGATGTCTCCACAATTGACTACCGTATTCATCCGCGACATTACTCTCTTGTTTTCCCCCGCTTTCCTTTTCTGTCGCGTGTTTATACTCGTCCTCATCTCGTTTGTTCACTGGCAACAATATCTCACACTCGCCACAAGGTAAACAAATGCCGACATTTGTTTTAATTTCAAACAATATTGAATTTGGTCTAGAGAATTAACTAAAACATCTGAAACGCCGGATTTCCCGACCGAGTTTTGCACACGACACACAAACAAGCGCGCGCGCTCTCACGCCAATGGTCAACCACCAATACGTGAAGGTGACCGGCGGGGCGAGAGGGGAGAGAAGGGGTCGAGCGGGAGAGACAGAGCGACAGTTAATGTCTTGTGTGTTGTGTATCGTTGCGTATCGTTGCGTGTTAGTGCGTTGCGTTGTGTACTAAATTCGTTTGTTGTCACTCATCAGTCTGGGCTTACTTGCATATCAAAAACAAATTTGTTACGCTACTAATGATTAGACTTTGGGTTAAATTTGCTTATCACGATTCGTGCGTGTATACAAAATACCAAACGAAGGCAATGGCACTGTTCAAACGTTTCAGTGTACTATACGACACGACTGGGCTTTGCTATACTATAAGGTAGTGAGTTGAGTTGAGGCCGGACCCCTACCGGCGCAGCCGTACATCTTAGTATTATGGGCAACTCACATTGGAAGATACGCCATCAAGCATAGCCCTAGCGGAGCGAGAAGCCAGCGAGCGAGCGAGCGATTGTAAAAGTTTTAGGGACACTTTGCGAACACTCACCCCCTCCGCCCGCACATCTATACATATATTTATATATCTATATATTTACATGGATGTGTGTACTACACTTGATAGTGTGTGTTTTCTCTTGCCCGCCGATACTGCTGCATCCGCACCGGTTTCCTCTCTTCCCCTCTCCTCATTTCTACCGCTCACCCCTTTTCTCTCGCACTCCCACTCATTTCGTTCAAATAATTCACTCACTCTGTCTATTGCATCTACAATGGATTGTTTATCCCACTCGCTCGTCGCTTTACTGATGCGGTACACGAGCTGCTGCTGCCTCTACCACCACCGCCGCCGTCGTCGTCGTCGACGTCGTTCATCGTCGCGAACTTCCTCCCCTCTCACCATATATATTGGCAACGACCGCGCCCTGACTAACACCCCTTCATATCCCGCCTGATGGCCCCACTGTGTTCTCACCATCTCGTAACATCTTCACAGCTACCACCACCGCCCACCCTCTTAACCATATATATCTATCATTTCATCTCTGTTTTCTGTTTCGTTGCAGGGCGCAGGGTGGCGAACAGCGCAAGAGGGCGGAAGAAATTTTTTTTCAGGAAGAGGGAGGTAACGAGTGTCACGTTGGCGAAGAGAAGTGCATATACATGTAATGTGCAGCAGTAGGATGGTAATACGGAAAGACAATGAGAGTAGGTACATTGGAATTAAATTAATGAAGGAAATAATATCACTGTATAAAATGTCACTAAAAGATTGGTACCAAAAAATTTCGGTTAATTTATTATTAATATTTGTTTTCGACAAAATTAAAATATTCATATTATTCATCTTATCTTATGTGACGTTCTATATAAATATATGCACATAAACTCTGACATGAAACATCAACTGCAGGTAAGATGATGTGCTAAGGAGATTCTTTAGTATCGGAAATGATTCAGTTGACGTTTCAATTGTATGAAAATTGTGATGATGCTATTTCTTGAAGTAATCTTTTAGGCTACGTCATCATCGGCCATATTCATTTCTCTCACATTCTACTTGTCGGTTTGATTCGATATATTAGGAAAAAAATTTTTTCATCCGGTGATATCACAGAGATTTGTTCTGATCATGGAATATGGATAACGATCAGAGAGTAATCGATATAGTTGAATGTTAATCTTTTTATGAATGTGCTAGGGTTCAGTGGTGTTGTGCGGTGGCGCCGCGCAATGTCTAGGCATATATTTTGTTTGGAAAACTCTGGTTTCAATCATATACTTCGGAAGCGGTCGATGTAGACAATAATCATTATTCTCATAAATATAATTACGTGTCACCAATGTATGATTTTTTTTTATGACAACAATTCTTTTCCTCTTTCCATAGTGCCATCCAGCCAATTGGGTTCTTTCTGATCAATTTAAGAGTTAATTAATTAGTATTAATTCACCTGCAAGGAGGATTTCATGCTGAAGTGTCCACTTTCATCACCTTAAAATCAATTGTTTCAATCATGAAATGAGGACTAAACTTTTTTTCTCGTCTCAAAATTGCAGCGGTATAATCACTCGCTAAATACTTCCGAACATCTCCATTTGTTGATAGGGGATAAAGATGTAAATTGTTCAGAAATGTTCTCAAGGGAACACACTGAAAAAGTAATGGTGATACAACCGGTCCCCTCGTATCAACCAAAAAACCATTTCCCTTTACAATCCTGAAGTTGCCTGTCTGAACTAGCCAATATTATCTTGCGTTCGCCAGCTCTGCGATATGAAGGGGAGAGCCATTGCCAAAGTGTTGTATATTTGTTAATGCGTCAGTGTATACTTAGCACCTGTTTCATTCAGATAAAATACAATTCCGATGAAAACATCGCGTATATTTGAGAAATTTGTTTAAAAAAACAGTTCAATCGTCTGCCTTGCATCACTATCCGAACCGTAATAATAATCACATATAAGATAAGTTGCAGTTTGGATTGGTAAAGACGAATAAAGCAGAATTTTGGTTGATTTCAAAAATTTCGGTTGATATGAAGAAGGAATGAAGGCGCACAAATGGGCAAGCGGCAGCCGAATCGATTTAGACCTGTAAAGTCATCAGGTGGCGTATCTCAGCACGCCAACATCGCACACAAGGACGATTTGGCTGGTTGGCAAAAGAATCCGGGCGGTCCTTTGCTCATTTGCTCGTTTCTCTCGTCTGCTCCACCTCTTTGTCTCCTCACTTCTGTATCATCTTCAAACCTCCACTGTCTCTTTCCCCTACCCGACACCCTCTCTCACATAATGCCTCCCCATATACTCGTCAATTTATGCCCTGAAACATATTAAATACTTGAATACCATCGGACAATGTGTGCGATCTCGCGGATACGCTTCTTCGCCACGCTATATAAGGGGCTTTTAAATTTCAAACGTGGGATACTCACATCTACATTGTAAATACTGGTATTTTGTCCGACCTCTTCTAAGAATAGAGACCTCTCATGCGGTACTTTTAAGCCTCTCACCATCTTTTATATATATAAATATATGTATATAAAAGATGAGAGTGGTTGAAACCAACAGATTCTTTGTACGACAGCGTATCGAAAAATGAACAAGAAAAAAAGGGATAATGAACAAATATAAACAGAAAAAAAATTTAGCTTCAAGAGGCGTCAGTCTCCCTCTCTCTTTCTCTCTCACCATTTTACTATGCTCCCTTCTCTTTCATGTACATTAATTCAAATGTGTGTATGTGCATGAGGATGTATTGATGTATGGAAGGCTGTAATAGCAAAAAAGAAAAGTTTCCGTAGGAAAAAAAGTAAACATTTATTCAATGCGCAAACCCGAGTGAGGGTGAAAATATATAGCGATATAGACAGCAGAAGGATGTCTCAATTGAGAGTACTATCTGCACTCTACTCTCACATCGTCAAACGCAATTTGTGCTCGCTCACGGATGTACAGACATTCTCTTCCAACCCCTCACTATGGCACACGTTCTCCACTTCCCTCTTCTCACCCGCCATGTACGCCCTCATCCATCTCCTAATGGAATTGCTTCTATATACACTCGCTGGCGTGTACTCTACGTTCACGATCCTGATAATAATACTTGGCGGCCTCGTACTCTCCTCTGCTTCATCCTCGGTGTTCGACAAACAAACTTATATACACCAATACACAACTCAACATACACTGTGTTGCTCTGGCCTCTGTCAGTGACGATATTATGGAAAAGCCCAAATATAAAAGTCAACGATCCATTTTCCCAAAAGAAAATGTCGGAGTTCTGTATAGTTATACCATTCCATATGTATATTTACGCAGGATTTGTCCAAGTTCGCCCTTGTGTCCGTCCAATGATGTGACATACAATTTCATTACACTCTATTGCTTTGAGAAAGGATAAAAAAAACTTGATCCACTGCTGTATCAACTTTGGCTCAGACGACATCCAATCTGGGTGATGAAACAATGAGGAAACAAGTCGTAGACTTCTTACATTTATATACAAGTGTGTATATGTATTTTAGGTTGTCCAGAACCGATATGACGCACTGTATTTGGTAGTGTGGGAAAATGAGAAAAGGTCGAGGGGGCTGGGTCTCCAATCGCTGGGAAATATATATGTACATATATGTATGGGCGGAGGTTCGAATTTGTCTACTGATCCATAGTATATATAATAAGTGAGAGACCACAGTCCAAATCTTTGTTACATATACGCACACATAGCGGCCATGTCCTTTTTTTCTTCTTTATTTTCTTTCTCCGAGAAAATGTCAGAAAAAAATACATTAATCAGCTCAAGTGAAATATTGCAAAGTAGAATAAAAAACTCTCCAACAAATTGAGACAAACATTTGGTCCTATTTCCATTATCTCCCATTACTTCTAGGCATTGGATGATAAGTTCAACGATAGAACTCCTTTTTTTATATGAATAAATTGGTTTGTCCATCCAGCTAGTGTGCACTAAACAATATAATATACATCTCACTGAACCTTCCTCATTTCATTTCATTCTCCATTTTTATTTTTTATCTCCAGCATTCTATCGCATACTCTCATAAGCAAATGCCGACTATACAGTTGAATCGGCAAACACCCAAAGAGCAGAGGGACCCATGCAGACTTACGATTGGATGAAATTGGACGGGTTCTAGGGAAGGTATTGTTTATTATATGTATTTGTATATGAATATTTCATACGCATATATTTATATACATAAGGATATTCCCCTAGTCACACGACGAGTCACTTCACTTTTGGGGACGAGCTTATATGCAAAGCTAGAAATTATTTCCAAAGACTGAACTTTGTATCACCACGCCACTGAAATATAATTTCATATCTTCGATGTCCTACTGTTATACGAGCCATCGTCACAACATGCATATATTTTCCACACGACTAAGGCATATCATTCCAAAAACGACTACATTCATCCAACTATGATAAAGTCGTTTGTCTGATGTACGAATAAAAACGGAAACACTGATTTAAATGAATGAATTCCAAGCTTTTACAATTCCAAGCTTTTACTTTTCTTCATATTATCTCGATGCGTAATCAGTAAACTAGAAACGCGGTATGATACTATTCTAAATTTATTAGGAAGTACTTGAGACAATTTCCGAATGTCTTCTCCGCCATTGCTTTTCCAGCTCCGAATAATTCTACATGTCTTGACCATCTTTTTGTTTGATGAGTTTGATGAATGTTGGCTATAATTTTTCTTTGCTTCTCGAATAGTCATGTACCAGTTTGACCCGACTTTATTTTCGAAGGTCATGCCAGGTATAAACATCACTACATTTTTAAATTTAACATACTCAATACGTATATGTACACTGTACATATATTTTTTTTGTGAGGTAATGATACATTAATCGAGTGATTACTATATAATTTGTTGGAAATTAGCAAACATGATTACGTCGAGATAAAATTTGTATTCACAACTGTCGAAACGTTTTATTCTGGTGATATTATGGTGCAGCTCGTGACGCATAAATACTGATATGTCGATTTCCCACATATGTTAATCTGGATAACAATTAGAAATCTCAGTTTTCTTTTTAATTGATTGGCAGTTGGAAAATTGAAGAATTAAATATAGAATACGATTAGCTCGATCAAGACAACTAATTATCATTCATAATCCGAATAAAATCATGAATATCGATAATAACGTCTGAACATCTATTCGAATTTCAGTCATTAATCACCTCCACGACGTGCAATTATTCAACCGGGGGAAATTCTCTTCAAAATATGAAAAGCCTGGGAGTCCATTTCACAAGTACAGTTTTGATTTACGTTGCACTTATCGGACTTTACATTTTTTAACATTGAGAGTTCTATCTAAAATTCCGTGGAGATTTCTGAAGTTTTCGTCTCACATTGGATTAAACCGGTAGCCCAATAAAATGTTTCGGATTTTGAATAGTGTTCACTGTACACAAACTAACTGATGAATATTAAAACTAATACACAAGTCTTAAGTGTTATTAATGATTCAATTCTTAATTGATCAGTAACTATGAGGGTCACTTCCAGGTTTCATTGAAACCCAATTACGAACACTTATCCGAAGAGTGACGAAATGATACCTACCTAGTACTGTTCACAGAACATGATTTCAAACATACCAAATTCACCAACTCACAGTATCTGAATTTTTCCATTCATACACATCAAGTGAGTCTGATATAAGACCTAATTAAGTATACGCACTTGAAGAATGACTACATTAACTGGTATAAAACATCATTCACAAACAATACATATTTACTTAATATCTTTTTTCAGTTTAATTTTCGAATTTTCTGAATCTATTATTTCCGAATTCATATTTCAATAATAAATTTATTTCCAATCACTATTCTCTGTAGATCTCCCGATTGTACGAACGCGAATATCAGTTTTATATCTGTAATTAGGATTTATTATTGGCTCTCAACAGACTCTGCGGTCGGTATGAATCAAAGGAAAAGTTGTTTTTATTGACCTGAAGAAAAGAAAAATAAATAACGAAAGGGAAAATTAGTGAGGAAACAAAACAAACCAATAAATGAATATTCTCATTACAATCTCGTAATTACCGATTATACATTTACTGATGGATGTACTTTGGAATTTATATCATGATTGACGTAATTACATGAGTAGTGATATTTTACGACAATGATAAAATTGAATAAACTCGTGTTTCATTTAAAAACTAGTAGCTCCTTGTCGCAGTATATGTACAACGTAAACTATTCACTCCGAAAATGTATTCAACTCAATTATCCGTAGAACCACATTGGTAAACGTAAATTATGGTGATCAGCTATTTTTCCATGTTCGACAGTAATATCTAGGTGTGCAATTACATAATATCCGTGGATTAAGTGGTTAAAAAAAAAAGTAGAACATTGTGTTCTCATGCATTCTTTGCATTGATTGATACCACTTATCATGTTGCTTCGAAATTATATTTTTCCCATCGTTAAAAATGAAAAATCCATATTTAAAATTAGAAATAACAGGTATACAATTTAATTCCGTTGCTAATTCGTATATTATATAAGGAATGATTCCAACTCACCTGTCAACGAAGTGATGTGCTTCAACTGATGATGATAGTGCAAATTACTATTTAATTCACAACAGTTCGGTCATTAACGCCAAAAAAATGAACATGAGCACCTACAAATTTTTTTTTTCTATACTCGGTGATGTATTGTTTTCTGTAGAATCACTTATATATTTTAGTATGTACTGAAACGTATGGGGAACGTTATGACCGTGACAACTTGTTGATTTCGTGCTAAAACATAATGGACGTTGGTAGTATCTAAAACGCCACCATAGTATGCATACTTATCGGAAATCCTTCAAAGGATTTTCATTATATTTTATAACCCCAGTTTAAAGTAGCATTTATTTTACTCGTGTGCAAGTACTTACATTGTGTATAATATTTGGTTTATGTAAGATGAGATTATATGCCTTTATTTACAAAGATACACGTACATTTATACATATATATTTTTATTCAGGACAGCTAATCGTAAGCTGGAATCTTAAGAATTAAAGAATTTGATGTACATTGGAATTCCTAGAGCAGTCTCTCTACAGTACAAAAGGAGAATGATTTCCTCTTTCTTTAATTCATATTATTTCTTTCCCTCTTCGGACTCACAAGTCACTTCAATACCTTGAAAGTCTTCTGACAAACTTATCATTCAAATATATGTTTGAAAACAAATCTAGATCGTTGTAATTTTTTTCTGTTTCAATAGCGAAAAAATTCGCGTTGTACCACTTTGTCATTTGTAAAAAAATTTATTCCCAAAGATGTGAAATTACGTATGCGCATCATGTCGCCAGTATTTTTTTTTTTCTTTTTTTATTTACACGAGAGTTATAACCGCTGCCATAACGACATTATGCGTGTCAATTAAATCATATTTTTTATTTGCCGCCGAAAAGTTTACGATCATTACAGTACCGGTGCATATCAAAATCTCAAAATTGTCTTTTGCCATGTACATTTTTATGCAAATCAATTCGCGTATCTTTGCAGCATATCGTAGAATAATCATCCAAATATTGTCTATTTGAACTTGAAGGGAAAACGATTGATCTACTTCTATCTTCGTTTTATTTATTGTTTTTTTTTTACATGGCTGGTGATTAAAACAAAATTCAGAAAAATATGCGGAGACGTGATGACGTGCAATGTATTCTTGCATCGAATACAAACCAAGGCGTTGTGAATTCATGAAAACAAAAATGTGACTGTGTATAGTAATATGAGCCACCCATGAAATTCAACTGATATTTAGTATATTCGACATTGTTTTCGGCCCAATTGTCCCGAATTGACTTTGCTCGCCATTCCAGTTTATCTGTCAAATTATCCAATGATGGTGAATCATTTCTCCTGCACTCACAGGCTGTACTTTGGCACTAATCAAACATATACATATTATTATTATTGCACTTGGATACAAGAGTGTATACGATCTCGTGTTCCTCAATCTTTTTTATTTCATTTATTATTTACAAGTGTAGCATATCTACCTATATAAAGACATACTAAAGATTGATTTCAGTTTAAACTTATCGCATAAGCAGAATGTGGTTAGTGAAATAGTCAATGCAAAGTGCCATTATTGCGAACCGTTGTCTGAGCCACGAATTCGATTGTTGAGAGAAACTTTATCCGCGCTACATTTTTCATTTATTCAATCTAAGTAAGTTTCAATTTAAAAAATAAACATTGCACATTACACTCGCAGAACTTAGTCACGCTCAGCGAGTATTCATCTATCATCTACAAATCCCCCAATAATAAATTCATGTCTAGAGGGTTCTTTTTTTGTCATTCATTTCTACATCACATATGATAGGGCGCGGGTCTCTTTTTTTTCTCTCCCTAACTACGAACTCCAATTATTCACTTCTTCCAATCAATACGCATTATTAGCTCCGCGATAATAGTGGATGATAGAATAGAGATCGCACAATGACAAACAAGAATTTAATATATTTATACATAAAATGGGTCCTATTGAGGAAATGGAAAGAGTGGAGAAGAGATTTTTTTCAAGGATGGGTGCAGAAGTTAAGACAGTTTCTTCATTTACTGAATATCTATATCAAAGCGAAGTGAAGATGAATATACACATTTAATAACACGGCTTTGTTTTTTAGTCTCTTTTTATGAGTCATTGTTTGTTTTTTTATCATCATATTTCCAAGTACCATCATCACCGTTTTAAATAAAATAAGTCGACAACAATGATTCAGGTTGAATAGGTACATACAAAAACAACACACAATAAAAACAATAACATAATATTAACGTGACGCTCACAATAATTAATACAATAATAATAATAATAATAATAATAATAATAATAATAATAATAATAATAGTCCTATTAACCTCAAAATATCCCTCAACATACATCTGGGCATGATAGTGTTCTTCATCACTAATTACAGGTGTAATATTAAAATTTTTCTTTGTCATTTGAGTTTCTAAGAAAAAGCACATAGAGCTGACTGGTTGATAACTGGCTTGTTAGCATCACTCCTGATTCATACTGATGGTTGAATTATTCTATACGGCATTAATCCTTCGAATCGTGTTATTCATCTCATGTGTTGATTATTTGTTTTCAACGTTATTTTAATCATTCGTGATTGATGCGTTGCATATTACTTCACATTGCCATCACTATATCATTTTTCCATATTGGAATTTTTCTCACCGTGACAAACACTCTAATACAACATATCATGAAAAGCCAGTTTTACTGGTTTCCTCTCTTTTGTTTTCGAAAATGCCGCGGCTAGTTCCTGACGCGAAATGTATTTCCATAATTCATACATACACACAACATATGTATATATATACATATATATATGCATATCCCCATTCAAACATACATTCATTGTTTATTGAACATGTATTCTCAGTGAAGAACGAAATTAATTTGGAATCTTTCGAGAGGTTTAAGAATTTTGTTTGTATGCAATCGTCATTTTATTTTTGTTTCACTCATCATCGGGCGACATCGATGTGAATAACAAAACGTTAGTGAAAATTTTTAACCACCTTCTCCTCCTCTATAATTCATGAATTTACTGTTAAGCAGCAATCAATTCATTAATGTGACAAATAAAAAGATTCAAATCAAATGGATTCTATTTGCGACATATTTAAGTACAATATTCTTGAATTCAATGATTCGTCCAAGTTTATTCGAAAAAGTAAAGCCAAAACCAAAAAGAAAGCATGATTACCATTGATAAATCATTTCAAAACAAACAAAAAATGAAGAAACAACTGGAAAACACTGTGAAATAAATTCGGATAGCCGCGAGTTTATGTAGTTATTTCTGTTTATTTCATTTACTTCAATCTAATAACTTTCTTCACATACATAATAAAGTGTTATAATATAATCTCTTCACGATATTTGCGTTCCTTGGTAGGTAATGAGTACGGATTTTTTTGCAGAACGGCAGAAGAGAAGCAGTAAGTACCTCTATTACATGAGGTTGACTCTTGCTCTTTCCCGCACGCATCCTGTTTTTACACACTAAAAAATTTTTTAATCTAATTCCTTTTCGTCTATATTATCAATATCAATGTATCATTTTGGACGCCTGGATAAAAGGAGTACGAAGCGCAATTCGTTACCTCTGTTCCATCACTCAAACTATTTTTGATTTTTTCCCAATAATGTTTTGAAATGTATTCAAAAAAACCGAAGGATATAATGAAACAATTTCGCTTTTCGATCTATTATTTATCAATCGAACTATCAATCGTAAAAAAAAAGTAATACACAACAGCGAAACGTCTTCTCCGAAATATTTTTTTACAGCGAATCGTCTAGTTTTATACTATCTAATTAAGTTCTATGACTCCATTTCAACTACATGCATACATGGAGAATGAATACTATCATGTTACGGGTTGGACAGATTCATCAATTAATTTCGGAGCCGATTATCGAATACCGCATTCGGTTCTCGACGAGTTGCCAATTCGATGTAAATACAAACAAATCGCAAATCCACACGCACATCCATTTCCAAACAGACCCATACACACACACAAACACACACACGCGCGCGCGTACACACCGGGACGCATTGAACAAATTCACAATTATTGTAGACGATTTGGCGTAAAGATAAAAGGCATGATTGTCCAAAGAAAGAAAAAAATCATATATTAGAGACAATCGCATACTAATTTCCTTCTAAACAAAAACAATCTACGTCCCAAAACGGAATTGCATTTCAATTATAAATTATTATAACGACAATATTAATTTCTTTTCCAAAGAAAACTAAACAAATTTCAAATAACCGGTGGTTTTCTATAAATCAACAACCAGCCAAACATATTTCGCCTTTCACTTGTTTCATATATATATATATATATGTATATATGTATATATATACACTTCGAACCATCATGTGTTGCCATAGGTGTACATACAGACTTAAAGGATTGTGAGCACGCGACATATTCCCAAGTTTGAGATGTGCTACATGGAAAATAGTACACACTACAATTTGTGTACAGAAGTTTCTATTCAACTGCAAATGAACTACACATTTGGCAACACATTTGGATTTTTAGGGTAGACATATGTATACATACATGTATGCCTAATGTGTGGTACTGATAATATCAATAATAATAGGCATAATAATAATAGTGATAAAGATCGACTACGTACATTCAATTTCTGAAATACACATGCACAACCATATCGTTCACATTATATAGCATTAGAAAAAAAAATTTAATCGTCTATGTATAGCGCACCACCTGTCTCTTTCGTATCTTTACGCGATCATCAAATGAATCGCGGGTGCGACAGCTGAAGTCGACTCGAAAATAGAGACGTGTTTCCATATTTTTATATATATATTCATATATCCATGTAGATAATTCCATAGGTACCTGTTTTTGTATAGGTGTGTACTATATGCTATACAAACGAACTCTCTGGGTGACGTCCATGATGAATTGTCATTCGGGCAACTCAAGCGGCAAGACCGTGGCTACTTTGATGCAATACTACTGCATGTTGTGGATGTGTTGCCATTTGGCCCAATTGATGAGACGAGTGATGCGATTGGTGTGAATGAAGTGATACAGCTGCTGAACTGCTCGAATGTGGTAATGGTGTGGTCAATTGCGGCTGAACTGAGTGTAAGGTATGACCATGGGTGGCAAGTGATGATGATGCTGATGATGATGATGATGAAGCAACAGCAGCAGCCGCAGCGGCAGCAATACCAAGATGTGTATTACCAACGCCATGAATAGTCGCTGATGATGATGATGATGTATTATGGTGGGGTTGGTGGCCGAAAACGACCCCAGAGAACGCCACGGGTCACTGATGATGTTTACTAGACCCATTGGCATGGTGAGATTGTCCAACTTGAACATGATGACTTGATGGCCCGTGTCCACTCGCACCAATATGATGATTACCAGTTGAGCCACCATGATGATTAGCATTATTAGCACTGCTATTATTATTGTTATTATTATTTTGTTGTTGTGATTGACGTTGGCTATTCTTTTTATTCTTCATACGACGATTTTGAAACCATATTTTGACTTGCCGTTCAGTTAAATTCAAATTACGTGCCAATTCCCAACGTTTCTGTTTGGAAACATAGGCATTGAATAAAAACTCTTTTTCCAATTCAAGCGTTTGAAATTTTGAATACGGTTTGCGTTTCTTCCGCACTGTCACTTGACCAGTCCACTCCAATGGATTCCCACTTGCGCAACTAACGCCCATACCAGGTACACCAACTCCCACGCCGACACCGGCCAATGAACCTGTCGGAAACAATGAAGATGGGGAGGAACCCCACATCACTTGAAACAATTAATACAGCCTCATATAATTCAATATTATGCATATACATAATTTAGTCGTAAAATATCAAATTTCAGATTGGTGGAATGAATTCTGTAAGTAATTATTTGTAAACGCGATTCTGAAAGCATTGATAAATTACTAGGTGAGAAAAAAAAAGATACTATAATTAAATGACTAACTATGCAGTGCACTATGATAGAGGGGAATCGGCTCCAACAACTATACCGCTATATTCCATCGCATTTTTTTTATTTTCTTACTACAAGATTGATATCAGTACACATATTCATGTGACTGTGTTATGCACTAAGCATCAAAACTGGCCAGACATGTGCTAGTATATAAATATGTGTATACACATGTGTAATATCACCGAGGGGTGTTTCGTCTTATTGCTCATTTTATACCGAAGAAAATTCCCCTCTGTGAAAACGTGCGAAGAGATATAGAATGAACGGAAAAAAAAAAAGATGAAAATATATGTTTGCACATCCTGTTCCTAGAACTCGTAGATTATCTGATTTTCCTTTATGAACATTATTCAATTAGTGCAATTGAAGTCAATTGGATAATTTTTTCTTCTTTTTCCATTTTGCTGATGAATCTTAATTGCGATTGAGTTTAATGAAACATGGTGGATACGATTTTCATAATTTGAGTGATTAATATGAAAAACTCGTTGAGCTATCGAAAATCCAACGTAAGAATATCATGATGTCTATTTGTAACATACAATCGCCAATCTGAATTGGCAAATTTAATTAATAATTATATTCCGATTCCAGTGAATATTCCTGCTCATTTGCCATCAGTTGCCACTACTCTTATGTATATTTCTCTTATCTGTCTCACTCTCTCCATCTCCCATCCTCCCTCTACAACGTCCTACCTCTGCGTCTGTGTCATACTCGCTCGCACGCGCGTCGAGTCGCCCGTTGCGATTGCCTAAGCGGCAGAAATTTATTGCCCAGTAAAACGTGGAAATATGCAAATTAATTGACAAAGGTCAGGATCCTCATGGACAAGTGGCATATACAGCAACAACACTATGGGTCTCGAGAGTCAGGTATGTAGAACTACTCGACAATTTGATTGACTAACGAATCAATTAACTTGTGATTTTGTGTTTCATGCTTTTATATATGTATATACATATGTATATATATATATATATATATATATATGTAGATATATGTATATATGTATATCCGGGGAACATTTTGTTAAATATTACGCGATTAATTAAGCAGCTAATTGAACTTTCAAACTCGACGTGGTACTAACTAATTAAGGGGTTCCGTATATGTATGCATGTATTCATACCGAATTAATGTATCGATAATTACATTAGTGTGTTGTGGAAAATAATTATTTTGACAGTTGTAAATAATTTAAGTAATTAATGTTCCTTTTTTTTCTGAACGAGTCCTATCAAGCCCAATTTTTTATTCGAACATTAAAAAGCAATATGTGTAGTGTGGTTTTTTACGTGAGAATTATTGCACGCGTTCTTACAAAGTCACAGTGGTTGCAAACGTAGTTCCTCGTTTTGTCTTTTTCTACGAATTCGACAAAATAAAAATGGATTTGTGTTATTATATATTTATGAAAAAAAAATTGACATTTCTATATAGGAAGAAAAACTGTGTAATAATGTTTATTCAAGATATTTCGAGTGGGAAAAGTGCGGCACGACTTAGATGGTGTAGTAGTTCGGTGAATAAACCCATATCATCTCAAGCGTAGCGGAGCGAGGCATCTGTCCGGCATCATAAATCGTCACTGAGGGATTGCAAACTTCGTCGAGTGATGTTGGTACTCGTCCCACTTATTCGCTTCGGCTTGCGTTAGCTCTATCTATGTGTCTATATATTTTGCGTAGTTGCGCCCGCTCACTTGCTTTCTAATTCTCTTTCTCTGCGGCAAACCAATAGAACACATGCGCACTCATCCGTATGTATGTTGTGTATCAGGAGCGCGGAAAAAGATAAGGCAGCTGCCATCTATCGGCACGGCAGAGGACCTGGCATGAGTGTGCCAGATACTTTGTGTACAAACGAACAGTTGCAACAAAAATACAAGCTCTTATATCATAAATATCAGCTGAGACGATACGATTAAACGAGAGCATCTGAAGAAAATATTACGGTAGGCATGAGGATGACGGATAGAGCAAAAGAATAAAAAAATACATCATTAATTCTATTGATAAAAAAAAAACAGTAGTCATAGATATTTCAATGAGATCGGAATGAAATTCACCCAAGAAATGTAACTGTTAAGGCTGAGATTGCGGCATTCTCATGCCCACGAGTTGTGTGGCGCACATCAGCTGATCGCAGGCGCGCGCCAGAGTTTACGAGTTACGGCCGACAATAAACCTGGTGCCGTTTGTTGTTGACTGCGACGTCCTACCAGCTTGGTTGTAAGATCCCAATGACTCCCGAAGTGTGAGAAAGAGAAGGCAAAGAAGAAATACAGAGAGAAATAATAAGGAACTTGGAACAAGGTGGCCACACTTTTTTCCCTCGTTGTTTTTTTACCACATATTCTAAATCCTCTGAATAGGTCGTTCGCTTCCAATACCTCGGGTGTTCAATTTTAATTTGTCATATTTTTTTTTATACCCTCACAAATCCGAGTACAATTAACAATGATGATGATGATACTAATGAAATTGAAATAATCCAACGAATGAAAAAGAATGCGTGAAAGACCGGAAATTTCAAGGACGAACAATTACTACTGATGGTCATCCATTCCACATAGCATTAATAAACACGCGCAGAGTCTTTCTCTCTCTCTGTTTCTCACTCGCACTGTCCCTTGCTCTCACTATGAAAGCACCGCATTGAGTTACGACGAGGAAAATCGTCGAGTTTACGACTTTAGTTATAGAGCTACCGGTCGACACGCGCCACCATATTATGCACGGGACTCGTGTCTGTATTTCTTATAATCAAAGCAACAACGTGACAAGAGTGTCAGATTTTCATGAGTTAAAGTTCATGGAGTTGATGCTTACCTGGTGTTGGGTATGGACTCGAAGTGACGGGTTCTGGTGCACCATAATTCCTGAGGCTGCCATATCCATCGTGAGGAAATGCGCTTTCTGCTGCAACCATGGCGGCAACACGCCCCCGATCATCCGTCGCGGATGGCGTCAAATATGGTACACCAGTTTGAGAATGCGGATGATGATGCGCTGCGGTATCGGCAGGATGATGATGCCTAGTGCTCGCGTACGGCGAATAATTACACCAACTTTGCGAAAAACTTTGATGGCACGTCGAAACGGCTGGATCAGCACCAATTGGTCCCGATGATGCCGCTGACGACGTTGCTGTACCACCAGTACTCGCCGAATTATACGATTTGTAATCTGATGTACCACCGGCACCAGGACCCGCACTGGCCGTGGCCGGTGACCAGAAGCTTAGGGCACTGCCCGCCTTCCGGTTGTCCCTCGACGATCCCGTACCCGAGTCCGCCAGATTGTAATATGTCGGGGGATTAGTGCCCCCGTACGCTTGATGATGATTCAACGAGTCGGCCGTGGCGGCTGATGAATGATAAGGGTCTTGGGGATTGTGTGGACTGTAACTCCAGCCGCCCTGCGACCCTGCTGATGAAGAGTGCGAGTGTCTGATGACTCCTGCTGTGGCACCAGGCGCACCAGGTGCTTCGACACAATTCACTTCGCCGTAAGTTGTTCCACCGACTGGTGTAGCAGTTAATCTTTTGGCAGGTATATGAAGTGGTCCAGCTGCGCTGTTGCTGGTCACTGAAGAGGCGCTCGGTGAGGTCGAACTCGCGCTCGCTGTTGGCGCTGGTGCTGTGGCTGTTGCTGCTGAACTTGGTGCACCAGGCGATGTTGGTGTTGTTGCTTGTTGATGTGATCCAGGTGTTGATGTTTGTTGCTGCTGTTGATGTTGAATTGAAATGAGTGATGAGGCTGGTGGTGGAATGGGCGGTGGACTTTCTTCGTAAATGCCACCGTTCATCATGGCCCACCAGGTCACCCCGGTGGAATTGCCCGCTCCGGTGGCTGCAGCCATCGGTGTGACCGAGCCAGGGTGGCCCACGCCGGAGCCGCATAGCGGCGCGGCGTGCACATTGTCGTACAGCGTCGCCGTTGAGCAAGCCACGTGTTCGGCGATGGTGCAGTTCGTCGCGATGAAACAACCGCGCGATTATTAATGATTCGAAATCCAATGATGCAATGAAAATTATCCGTTTCAAATATTCGAAGTTGCAGAATTTTATTTTATCAATCACCAATGTTTATTATCGATCACACGTTAATTATCGACAATTTTTCGTATACACCACACAGGTTGTGGCGATAATTGCGATTTTTATTTATCAATGTAACGTCACGTCAAAGAACAGTGTCATCGTGTACAGAGGTCCACAGGTTTTTCGATGAGTAAATAAAGAATCATGTATGAATAAAGTTCCAAGTGAGAATGGAGATAGCAAATGTAAGTGAGATGAAATGAGCGATTCGAAAAAACAAATGACAGAGATAGAGTTCGGGTCAGTGAGGGAGATAAAGTGATGAAGGAAGATATAGGGAGAGAGTGTATGAGGGGTAGGGAATTGTGTCCGTGAACGAATGTATTCGTATGCGCACGTATGTGTATGCGCAGTAGTACGTGTGCGCGCCCCACGCGTAGCGCCACGATACTCAGGTGGGGATGGGTATTTTGCGGTGTAGAAAAACGGGCGATTAAGATGATCGAATGTGTGGGGGATGTGACAAGTCGGGGTTGTACGCAGCAGACGTGTATGAATAATCCCGCCAAGAAAATTGAACCGAAATGAAAATAAATAGTTCAACACACCATATCCACGTGCGACGATGATTTTTGTCCAGTAATTAATTATTGTTTATCATTTTTTCCGATGAACAATAATTATGGTGATATTGATGATCCAGGTGATGATGGATATCCGAAGGTTTGGATTGATTATAAAAGAGAAAAAAAACACAATACACTTTAGCATGAAGTTTCTGGTAAACAATGATGATAATATAACTTGTTATTCGCATTGGATTATTGTAGACACTTGGCAACTATTGTCGACTCGCGCCAAAAATCACTTGTCCAAATGTCCTGCGTTTATTTTTATATCAATAAACCAGTATCACCAAAAGTATCCAAATATTTATTATTTAGAAACTGACAAGGTCGCACGATCGTCCTACACGGACGACAGGAATCACCCATCGATGCGTTTTCTCCTCCTCCAACAGTACCATCAATTTTAACAAATGCATCATATTTAATCAACACATAATATTTCTTCAAGTCGTTTTGCTCTCTTTCTACTTCATCTCACGCAATCCATTCAAATAGTCTCTCCACAGAACAAAAACAGTACTAAAAATGAAAACAAAATCATGTGCCTTTCCCTTATTAAATGCTGAACACCACCCGCTTTCAATCTCAGGTCAAATTCTCGAAATAAATTTAAAAAGCCTCTCGTGTAAAGTCACTCAGCTCTATTGCTCTCTTTGTTTTATACATATATATATTTCTATGTATATACATATATATATGCGCGTATGTATGTGTATGTATACAGATATATTCTTCTCTTTTTCTATTTCTCTCTGTGTATATTTGTGTGTGTGTGTGTGTGTGTGTTTGTGTGGTTTCACCGTCGTGATTTTATTGCCGTGGCCCACAGGCAGGTAACAATAATAGCCAGTGAGCTTTTTGTCCTTTATTGGTAGGGAGAAATACCAAACAAAATTTTGTCTCTAGTTGACAATACAAGAGAGTATAGCCACGCACACGCGCACGTAGAGGCGCACACACATGAATACTTAGAATCCCCTTTCTTTTCGCCTGGCCGCGCTGAGCCGTACTGAGCGACAACTGAGCTCTGCCAGCCGTGGTGAGCCGACAAGCGAACGCGAGTTCGAGCTGGAGAGAACGCGAGCGCAATCTCTTGGTGAATTTACAAACTACTCTCTCACTTTTACTCCCACCTCCCAGCATGACTTTATCACACCCCGTCGCCCCGTGCTCACCCTCGTCTGTATAAACCGAGTGTACGAGTAGCACGGACGGCGTGTCGGTCGCGCGTGTCCTCAAGGCGGGGGAATTCGCGCACCCGACTCTGCTCTTTCTATCCCTTCTCGTGTCATTTCGCTCTTTTTCACTCTTCCGACCGCTTTCACCACCACTCGCTCTCGCTCTCTTTCCCTCTCTCACACGCTCCCACTCTGGCCATACTGTATCGTCTCATCAACCGGCTGTGATAGCCACGGTGCTCTGCTCTATACACACCTGCTATATCAACTAATACCTCAATGTATGAGAGTTCTTTTTTTCTGTTGAATCGCGCGCACGCGCGTACGCCATCACCCGAAAACACTCGAAAATTAAACAACTCCAAATAGATGCACACACGCGTGCCAAAATTGACTGCCGCATCGCATCCTTCTAACGGCATATGCTAATTTAGTGTCAAACATCGAATATTTTTCCAAACAACATTTTTAGCGCAAATAAATTTGATAGAAACATAAAAATATGTTTTTCCCATTATTATGAAAAAAGGTATTATCCTTTCATGAAAATGTCTGGAAATGAGAATGAGAAATACCGTGTTAATTGCAAACAGTATTGACGTTTTTGTTTCAAGACATTTGTTGGAAAATTACGTTTGTGAAGTTGAATATTTTGTTTTTCTAGATATAGTTTTTATCACGAGATGAAAACGTGAATTTATTTGAAGCAAACGAATTATCATCCATGTCTAGAATCGCGCAATACACTGATATATATATATTAACAAAATGCGTGTGCTGAATATAATACGTCACGGTTGTATTGTGCAGTCTAAATCTCGGTACTTTTATGGGTACTAAAGCAAAACGGTCTGACAACAACTTGGGGCAGCACGCCTCCGTTTAGATCACACGCGAGCCGTGTGCCTCGCATATATACGAATGCACACATTGATGACCATCAGAAGGTCGGGACCGCGTCTGAGTGAACAGAGGCACTTTTATAGAGTCTCATGCCGTGGTAAAAACGTATAGATCAATGTAAATCCAATAGTTCGAGTTTAGCGTGAACTTCTGTTATATTCAACGATTAGAATTATCATTCACATCCGTAAATGAAATACAGTATTGCCCATTTGAGCTATATACACATACTCAAAACATGGAATTTATGAGGGCACACGTCTAGGACCACTCAATATTGCATCAATATGTCTGGACTAGAAGTGTATCGATATATAAAGTTATGTTTTCAGTGACCCGGAGAGCATTGGCATAACGATGGCATTGAGTAATTGAAGGTAAATATATATGACACATTCTAGTTGTATACGATCGCATGAATGAATTACAATAGCGATTTCTCTTGTTAGGTCTCTCTGTCCATTTACTCAACATCACGGAATGTGTCCATCATTGATTCGAACCTTATATATATATATGATGTTATCAGAATCAATATGAATATGATACGTTGCCAAGTGTCTGCTTAATTAGTTTTTTCATGAAACTCGAAAAATCAAATTTTATTTGATAGTTATATT
The DNA here is from genome assembly GCA_030523045.1 of Meteorus cinctellus. Classification (NCBI taxonomy): domain Eukaryota; kingdom Metazoa; phylum Arthropoda; class Insecta; order Hymenoptera; family Braconidae; genus Meteorus; species Meteorus cinctellus. Next base: position 300,176 of record JAPYZF010000139.1, read on the forward strand.
AATGCAAAATAACAGATAGAGTCTCACCTTGTATGCCAGCCAGAGTACTTTGCGAAAACACGCCGGGGAGCCTGAAGAGATAGAGAAAAAAGGATGAGAAATGTATGTATAAAGATAGGATTTTTATTCAAGAAAAAATTTATGTTTTTGTACCTCCTGCACAGCTCGAACGGGTGGAACGTCTTCTCCACGGCGCCGAACACTTTGAAGCCTTTTATTCACTAGTTCACGAGGGAAAATGTCAGCCTGCGAATGACGAAATGAACAACATGAGAGATGAAATAACATTCGCCATCCAACAAAAAAATTTATTTATTTATTGGAATGATAACTGCACAATCTGGTTGTGTCGTATTCCAAAGTGAGAGCATTTGAGAGAAGATCCGCAAAAGCTTCTTAGCATTATGAATATATATATATATATATATATATATATATATCGAAATCCGCAGAGACTCAACAAAATACAATCCAAAGTGGTAGGGTGTGGGCATACCAGACAACAAGGCGGGGCCATGCCAGGTTATTCGGAAAGCCAATGGATTTTCCAACCAAACTCGTGCGGCGCAAAATCTCTCAGGGGATGAGTTTACGGGCAACATCCGACGAGTTTGGGATGATGCGAAAATGGAAGTGGAAAGGAAACGACAAAAAAAAAGCTGGAGGTTAGTCGGGTAGATAGTGATTCGTATATGGAGTGAAAGAGGTTTTGCGCACGGTACACAGAACGAAATAGCTCTGTACATTTTTATACGAATGTATCTATGTATATATATATTTGTCCGTGTACATCACATATAGGTATCATTCACTTTTAACGAATATCGTGCGGACGAAAGTGCACTCTATGATTTATGTCTGTCCTTGACAGAGAACTCGAAACTTTACATGAATATAAAGAAAAAAAGAACATTTTCGTCAAGCTACTGATATACAACTCCATAACAGACCATAAATAAAATAAACTAAGATATTATAATGTTTTTGAACACGTGGAAATGTATTCGATTATAAAAAGATTATGGTTGCAACTCCGATCAGTATCAATAGAGCTAGCATTATACATTAATTCTAGCCAAAGACAATTTGAATTATTCTTCATTATTCTTTTGTTTATAATATTGCATGACGGCCTCAGAGAGAAAAGGGGAGACTAATGTATTGTGTATTATATACACCATACATACAAACGTAGCACGAAAACTGTGCTGGCGTGCCAACACGACGGGCGAGCAAACAGAGAATGGCGAACATATTTCGCCTGCTCCTGAGAACATGGGAAAGCTCTTGCTTTTATGTAACCATTCTATTAGTATGTCTATGCTCATGGCTCGGTCAAATGTCATTCAATTTCCCTCTTCTATATTAGATGTATAAAAGAATGTGGGATATAATAAAAATTAATTCCATGTAATTTATATTCAATTTTTTTTCTCTTCATCTATATACATGAGCTTAAATGAAAGTAAATTACGATTTTTCATCGAGGAGCACAAATATTGTGCTCTAGACATTGACCGAGTACCATCGTTCAAGTGCCAATGAAAACCGCCAGCGTAGTGTAAATTTATTGGTGATAAAATCACTTAGCATTTTACGAGTCTATATATACACATCCACATACATATACATGTTCATGTAATAATTTCCAGTAGTGATTGAGGATGCTCATTTGTGAAAGATGAGAACATTTCAATAAATGACGTCAAAGCATTTTCAGTATAAAACCCTTTGGGTCATTTTATTTCACAATTCAATAAATTTACTCATATGAAATATTTTATTATTCATAATTAATTGAATTGAGAAATACGTTCAGTATATTCTCTATAAATCATCTGTTCATGTGTTAATTATTGGAGTTCAAAGTATAGATGATTGAAATAATTGATCATAAATGCTTTCCGTTCGAAAAGCGTATTGGGAGAATGAAGTGATGAATTGATGAAGTACAGAGATTGAGACAAGGAAATACTTCTCTTTCACATGCATATAATTTAAACAGTACATATTGATTTGATTTGTCATATAGAGAACATCAATGAGATATTGAAGTTTTCTTTAATCAAACGTGAATTCGAAGCACAGGGTAATAAAAAAGGAAATTCCGGAGTACTCCGGAGTATCAATTGAGATGGGAAAGGGTAACAGGGGAAATTAATGTACAGCAAATATAACGAATGACTGAGAACGTGTCTGTGTCAATTCCAGTCTGCTGTCCAGTTTCAAGGTATTTCATCCGACAATGACAAGAGTGCGCACGCATTAGATTTCTTACCCTCATAAATTTCTCACTTTTTCGCCCATAAGCCTCGCCCTTCGACAATTTCATATCCGTACACTCTCGCCCCTAACTATATGGCTCGCCATGTACACATATATATATATATAGAGTCCGACCCTCTGATATTCCATTTTGTTAGCAGACGATCTGAAGGATAACGAACACAATGTTTGCCTTCTCTGATTTTACCCGTAACGATATACATAACACGAGTTAACTCTGCTGATGTCATTACATTGATATATCTGAGCAATATGGCTTCACTTGATAGATAGAAATGAGAAACAGAAAGTCGGTCGAAATGTCTTGGAAAAAACTAATACGAAAATAATGAGTCCAGTGTAAAGGAATTCTTTATTTATTTCAATTCCTCACAGGCGTCTATACAAAATGAAATGCATAAGAAAATAAATGAAAATGAAGCCATTGGGAAAAATTCCAGGTGCAATAAAAGCAAGAGTTAATGAAGGGTTATACAACTTTCCCCTAAATGAAAATTTGCAACACAACTCTTTACCCGTGAGACATAAAAGTGAAAAAAAGGGCGAGTCAAAATGAAGAAACAGATATATATGACAAAATCATATTTCACGTCAGACAAAGTTCAAATTAAATTGTATATCATCTCTGGCGTGTGGAGCAGTTCACTGTGTACACATATTCAAGTATGCGCGGGATTGGGTTAAGCAATAATGGTGGAATAGTGTGATATAAAGTGCGCACCGACGAGTGAAGCGAGAGTGACGAGAGCTTTGTGCTCAGTGCACGAATATTATAAGATGAGAAGGACAAAAACGCGCAGATGAAAGAGCGGGAAGGATAACGTTACGGGCGGGCGAACCGAGAGAGGTCCTAAAACCCTCTGCGATATGACGCGTGCCGTTTTCAACAGGGGCGTCGAGACGCTCGATGCTCTCTCCCTATTCCCTTCAACCTTCTGCTTTCTCAACCCTCTATTCGCTCATTCTCATTCTCCATTTTGCTCTCACTCTTTATTTCCTCCATTCTCTCGCTCTCGTGCGCCCTCGTACATCGCCGCATTCTCTACGGCACATAGACCAATCCCGACTCTCTATTCGACTGACGGCACCACTACCCCCTATATATCTATATACATATATATACACAGATACATAGAAACGTCCAATATGGCAGTGGCTCGTGCTTCAACAGACATGAAGAGACCTACGTACGTCGAATAGCTCGACGTCATCCTAACTTTTATAAGTGGTAAAAAAAATTCACTCTAGAGAAAAATATATAGCAATGTTGGTATTCCTACATGTATGTAAGTTCAGAGGTATGTATGCGTGTTACATCAATTTTATTGTGCATTGCGCTTGTGTTTTCTTTTTATTTGTCTGTTCACATGCTCAAACAGAAGTATACAAGCTCACAGCAATTAACAATAATTGGAAAACTTTAATTTTTCCTATTTATCCTCTTTTTTCACTTAAAAAATGATGTAATATCTGTTTATCTTGTCACAATAATATCGTATGCTACCGTGCGATAATACTAACATTCATATTCGAGTGAGAACAAAACATTTCTTACACAAAACTGTATAGAATACGCAATAGAATTCTTCATTATTATTTTTTTCCTTTGAGTAACAAACAGCTGTTTAGTCTGCCTAGTCGATGGCTCAAATTTATTTATTATTTTTCTTTTGACGTGGTGATATTTAGCAAGAGGAGGATCGAGAGGATGGGACTCTCTGTGGTGAACCGAAAAATTCTCATGTGTACAACTGAGTACGATGAGAATAGTGTTGTCTATTGTAACGTGACTCGTTGCTCTTGGAATAGACTCTCCACTCAGCGAACTGTGTATATATGCCAGAAACGTGTGTTCCAGGGATTTGGCGTCGTCATGGGAACCGACATCATCAACCACAAGTTTCTCTCTTTTTTTTTTTACATTTTCACTCTCAGCATCGACATTTTCACCAGATACTTCACATCTTTTCTACAAATTTTAAATGTTTTAACACAGTTACATCTGTTATATATGAAGAGATTCTCAAAACACATGTCTGGAGAATATTCACGCCAATTAAGAAGTAATGGCAAACGTGCTGTTTCCATGTTTAAAATTTTTTCAAGTCAAATGAAATAATGCTCAGATCTTTCGAACTCAATTTGGATGTATTGGTTACACACGTGGAACGTGTATGAGTATATACATGTTATCCAAGATGAATATACGTTGCATATATATTTGAGACTAAGATGAAATAACTGAGACGATTTCACGACTCGCTTGTGAAGCTCTATAAATAATTCAACAAAAATAATATGAGATCCTCTTTTCGCGCCCCGTTCATGTCTCCAGGATCTAAAGCTCTGAATTTCAGTCAATTCTCCTAGCTCCCATTCCACCCAATATCACATGTATACATCACATACATATACAAAAGCATATCAGTGTGAGTTGTGTAATATATCTTATAGAACTAGATTTCGTAAATTTATATGTAAATGTTATTTCATATTTTATTTTCTTATTGTTTGTGTTTCTGGATCTTCCATAAATGCGAAACTCAGTATGAAAGTGTTATGGCGTGAGGGTAAAAAAAATTTACCCTTGTTCATTGAATGACCTGAATCTCCAGTAGAATCTCCCTTTGTGTAGAATTGGAAGGAAAAGAATTTTTTTTTGTTCCAAGTGAAAGTTTGTTGGGGCTTAGAAATATTCGTTGGTTATCTATCAGTCATTGTCCTCGGGCCGTCGGTTGAAAAGCGCATATGTATCAGTCTGAATGTTAATGCTGCGGATGTATAGTACAAATTGACGTAGTATCCATCGAATTTGTGGAAGTGATCGTGAAAATTCTCGGCAGTATATCGATTGCAAAATTCAACCGGGACCGAAAAGTGATGATAATGAAGAAATTATTTGACAGAGATGATGAACAAAGTGTTGGATAAAAAAATAATTGATAGGGTAAGCGATGTGATGAAGTGAATGCAGTGCCGACAAGTGTCATATATATGTATACCAACAATTGCACTATTCATATATGCAAACTCCCGCGACTTTTCACATATACGTACATATATGTATATATGTATATATACATATGAATACCTGCTAGAGAGGATCGGCGGGTCGCCGCCGCTGCGCGCGCCCGCGTCCATAAAACGATCGTAAAAACTTAATTTTACGAGTAGCATAATATATTTGCTATCGTTGAAAGAAGAAAAAAAAGAGTACGAACCCAGGAATGTAGTGACATATATGGAAAAATCGCACGTAGACATTTGGACAAATGCAGAAAATGTCTATGATCTGATATCATCATTTTCTACGATTAAAATCGAACGAGCGTAATTTCTGAAGCACGATGAAGTGAGAGCAAAACTTTTGCATTACAAATTTTAACGTATGAACAAGAAATCTGTAAATATCATTATTTTTATATTATCCATGATATATTTGGTGTCACAAAAGACTAGCAAAAAGATTAAGTAGTCGCGAAAAATCAATGAGAAAAATGAATGAATGAATGAATGAATGAATGAATAAATAAATGAATAATCGTAGTAAAAAGAACAAGCTCGAATGTACTATGTTGCGGTGCGACGGCATTTAATTCTTCCTCAATTATACAGAACACTCTTTCTCAGGATTAAAATTTTCTCAGCAATATTTATGATTACATATAATTGAACTGGTTAACAAGAAAGGATGTAAGTGAAAGAGAGACAGAGAAAGAAAAAGCAAGAGGGATCCATAGGTAAAAGGAAATTGCTAAGGACTGTGACTATAAGGATATAGAAGTGGATAAGTGTGCGGTGACGGTGGGTGGTCCGGAATCAACGTGCGATTTCTTCATATCGTTTGGAATGACCGCCACGTATATGTGAAGAGTGAAAAAGTAAGAAAGATATATGCACGCGAATAGAATACCTGTGTGACGATATACCGCCTCATATTCCTCCCCTTTCATACATTTATGATGCTGAGAAATGTGTTAAAGTGAATTGAAGATGTATAAGTATATATTTTTTCATTGAAAAACGTATTTCAAAATACCATAGCATAATATAATAATTAACAGGAGACGTTGATAAAGACAACTGAATAAATCAAGATTTATGCCGTGATGACTATAACCCATAAGTATTAATTGACACAATAAACTCAACTGTTTATGAGTTTTTAATAACAATTCATTTTATATGAGCGACATTTATTTCGTGACACTTTAGCATTTAATATTAACGAGGCATTTTATACTTGTGCGGCAATATTTACTCGTTTACAATGTGTGTATATATGGATTTAACATTCATTCAAGTATCATAAGCAAATAACCTGCTATTCAAACATTTTCATTTCATGTTTATCTTAACAATGATCATTATTTCCAACTCGTTAAAATTATATATCTTTGTTTAATCACTTGCGGTAGTATATGGAGTCGTTAGGTAAATAATTATAAACCAAACACATATTGACTAAAATGTATTTACATATTTTTATTATTATTGCATATATATAGAAGAATCCCATTTAATTTTTTTATACTGAACAGTTGATAGTCATCTTTCTACTGATGCTTCTCTACCGCCACTGCCACCATATACTATTTTATTTTTTTATGGTGGGTTATACAAACATGCACACGTGCTCTGTGATGTATTCTGCAAAGGTGCATCAACAACGGAGAGCACGCGCGCGTAGGTGAATCTGTTTTTTGCCTGAAGGAGACATTAGCCACTGGGTGATCGGTCAGACTGTTAGTGAGCATTGCGTATAGTAGAAGGCCTGTTAAATATTTTATGGGGTGGTCAACGTAATTTGATGGCCCATAAAATTGTCTGGCCTAGTTTGTTTTTCCTTGTTTCTTCTTTCTTTTCATTTTATTCATCTATTTTTGTCTCTTCCTTTACTTTTCATTTTTTTCCCCATTCATATATATCACAAACATGCAATAAGTAACATATATTTCTTCACACCAATTCAATCATTTGTACATGTACCAATATGAATAAATATGACTGGTGATGAAGTTCATCATGAGAATTTGAATGTTCATTCACTCAATGCACATATGGTATAGCGCACCAAGTCATAAATCAGTTGTGATTTACAGCGTCTCAACTTCTTCCCGCTCTTCTCTTTCTCTCTTACTATTCATATTCCTCACTTTTCCTCCCGTTCAGCCATCTGATTTTGTAATTTATTTATTTCTTTATGTAGCATAATTTTGGTACTTCAATTGCAAAGTATCTGGGGCCGATTATTGATTTGCATTTGTATTGAAAAATGTTAGAAATGGCAGGAGGAATTCATGAAGGGAAATGGAATGATTTATTTAATACTTCTGCCGCCCTGTTCACGTACACTTCTGATACCATGAACTTTCAGTATCAAGAATGGCGCGGGTTTGCCATATTCGTCAATAACTGCATATACACATTTGTATTCGAAAATTTCATATACATTGCAATGGAATTGCAACGTCAGTCAACCAATGAGAATACTCAAATATATTCGTGGCGTGTGCGATGATCGCTGCATAGCAAAAGGAAGTTGACGCGAAACAGGAAATGGGGAACGTGGTGGAAATTGAAAATGTGATGAACGATAGGAGAGGTAAATATCCGACCTAGGAGCAAAATGGTTAGAGGTATATAAGTGAAGAGTGCGGAAGCAAAAGGTAAAGTAATATAGTAGTACATATGGGAATATGAAAACGCGACGGAAATTAAGAGAAACCTAGGGTCTTCCATAAATTCTGTGTGTTTTTAAATTGTACTTATTGGAAGAGATATATCTTCTATAACATTTTTTTTTTCTCCATTCTCATAATAGAGCCCGAAAATAAAAATACGATGCAAAGTCGCATTGAGCAGCTGGAACAACATGGAAACATGGGTTGTAAACACCCATAAAAAGATTGAACTACAATTTTTTTTGCCGTTACAGACTTTTTTTTTCACATCGTGACATTTACGACATGAAATTCGATCAAAGTCATCGAAATAAATCAATTGTATCGTTGAAAGACTCATATTTATTTTGTTCATCGTATTATTGATGTGAGAATCCAGGAAAAAAAAATAGTGGATGAAAAAAAAAGAGAGTTGACGATTATAAATCAAATTGAGTAGAAACTATCAAAGATGAATCCATAAATTTTCTTTCTGAAATTATTGCCCTTGATGGGCTTGCAGAAAAGATTGGTTTATAGGACTTGTAATGAAGATTATCATCAATACTGTTGGGTTTGAAGGAACTTCAGCTTTTCTGTTATAGGATATATTTATGAAATTCTTTACAATACTTCAAAATACAGTGGACGTATATAAACAGTATTTGCAGTTGTGGGGAGCTCATTACCCTATGTTCGTGTGAAATATTAGCATATTTAGAGTCATCTCATCCCCACTATCTGTTATATCCATTACCACACCCCTTTCAGCAAAAAGGGGAGATGAAGCCGTACATAGTTGACATCTTCCTTTATTCAACCTCTTCACATATTCTCCATTGGATTATATACCCCTACATACATGTACCTCATATACTATCGGAAATTGCACTCCTTCATGGCATAGACGAAGACATCAAGTAAGTAATCTAATTAAATTTTGATTTCATAGTTGACTGCATTTGAATATCAAAAGGTTTGATGTATAAATCAACGAGAAAGTTGTTTCACACAGTATATGAGGACATGAGAGAAATATATTGGTGATTGCGTGAGAAGATATGGAAAAAATAACCATTTTTTACTGAATGTGAACGTCATATTCAGTTACGCCTGAATGAGTCTTGCAGAAAAATCAGGAATGTATCAAACAAATTACTAACAGATCTTCATATATTTCGATATTAACAAATGAATCATTCCAATTGGCATCGGATTTTATGGTATCGCCAAAATGAATATTTGTCGTACTCGAATATGTGTCCGTGTGTATGAGTATATACTGCATTTCCTGATGCAGGACATGTCTCGAATTCAGTGATGCAAAATGATGGTCGTAGAGAGATGTGCGTTCAGCAAGATAAAGGGATGATCGTACGAGAATGGAATAGCACATGAATATCTGTGAGATAGACAGAGATCAGAAGAGGTCTGCGTAATTAAGGGAGCTCATCCGGAGAGACAATTTAACTTAATGAATCTAAAACTATCCTTTCCCCGTAGAGTACTTGGAATTCATCCCCCAGAAGCCATTTTGTCTTCAACCTCGTATTAGTCTGTAGTATATGAATCTCTACTGAATTTAACCTGAGAAAATATATCAATAAAATGGGAACTCAAAATATCTCATGCCACAATTAATGTATATTTTTAGAGTGAACATTGAAATAACTTGAGTTTTCCATTTCTGAGGAAAAGATAATGGCTGCAAATGTTGATACATCAGTAGATATTGGAGTCACGTGAGTGTAATATTGGAATTATTCACCATACACTACTGTAATGTATGTGACGATGTGCTTGATCATTTGAAAAAATAAAAGTTCAGGAGACGAAAAAAAAAAAAAAAAAGAAACGAAGCTAAAGACGAATTATTTACATTGGCTCACAGCTGCGTATAAACAAACGAGTTTCCGTTCGACACGTGGTATGATGAGTCTTGGATGCGAATCTCCTCCACGGTTATATATACAATTCGACTTGGATACACATACGCTCATATGTGGAATTGAAATATATGTATTTCACATGTGAGCATCAGCTACGTCAGCATAAAGCTGCACAGCGTACGATGTCGATCATCTCCAGACATGTTCGTTCGTCTGAACATCCGGAGGGAGGAGAAGAGAAAGAGTACGAAATATAAGGTGGAGTAAGAAATAAAAGAGTAAAATGGAATAGAGAGAAACGTTGAGAAGGCGTGAAAACGCATCGAGTGAATCTCCGTATGTGTCACAACGAATCTCATGTCTCACCGCAGTGTCTTTATTTGCCCTTTCCAGGTGCTTTTTTTTCCATATGAATAATATCTGTATGTATTAAGATGTATGACCATCTCCACCGATCAGCTCTATTATTCAATCGCGCTACTGTATGCAAATAATATTACTCAAATATTTTTCGTTCTCAATTTATGTTGACCAAAAAGATATTTCCATGTGTGACTTTATTTGCAGACCGATGTGACATATCGTTAGAAGTTTATAATTGAAAGGATATGGCGAGATAGTTGTTGCACATGGAGACACCAGCTCGATGAAAACAAGTTGAACCGATTAACGTTTGTTTTCCCCTTTTAATACCAGTCTATATACGAGCGAAATAGTCGTGAAATAGCGCAATAACCTTCTTTCACACTTGTTGCATTTGGCATAGATATGTAACATGTTGTACATGTATTTATGTACGTTTTATTCTTACGTGTCACCTTCGTATGCAAAAAAAGTCGCAAAATTTTTTTTTTGTTCCGTGAAAAAAATAATGATAAGGAGTTTATTATTACTACATAATCATTATAAATAATTATTCAGAGTTTGGCGATAGTTTTATACTCAATGGTGAAATATATATCGGATTAAATATAGTTTTAATGATATTTCTTGGAAACCTGTTAATTATACATTCGTGAATTTACATACTGAGATTATGTGTAGGCGTATAAGAGGAAAGTTGAGAAAAAATGAAGTAGTGCACAACGGCCAATCATAAAAGAGGGTGGGCAAACATTTTTTTGGGTAAACGAGGTAGAACGGTATCACGTAACTCGCCAACACCGAGAACCCGAGGGAGTGTTATCGTCAGCACGTTGACATATATACAAAATAAAAGGAAGGAAAAAAAAAACATTGAAAGTATGGTAAGGGCGAAACCTTCCAACACGTGCAGGATATATATTTTCTTTCTATTTGCCCGAGAGTTGAAAAATTCCAACTTATGCTTCTATATTAGCACTTGAGGTGAGGGAGAGATGACAATAAATAGTATAAGAAGCGGGAGAGAAGTTAGGGTTTCTTTTTATTACCCTCGCACGCAAATGTATTTACGAATGGACGCTCCGTTTTTTTCTTTCTTTTCTTTCGTGGGTCGCATTTCAATGAGAAAGGTGGAATAATGAGCGGGAAAAAATGAGGGGGATGTATTGGTTACTCAAAAGCTAAAATTAATAATCTCAGAGAAGTTAAGAGATTTTTTTTCACTAATATATTGAAGATTTCATCCTGCAACAGGATTGAGGAATTACCTCTAACTTGTTCACAAGTTCAAAGAAGCGTGTAATGTTTGTTATCTGTCACTTATGAACTTCATTTTTACTCACTTCGACTTGAATAAATTTGTAATAGAGACAATATTAGTACAATTACACAAATTCTACAAAAAAAGTTTCGCGAGTATACAAAAATAACATCTATCATAGAAATTAGAGTGATCGCGCTCTCTATGATCTATTCGTCCATTCATTAAAACATTTCAATGAACCTGTCAACAAGATTACATAAAATTAAAAAAATTAAATAATTTGCGGTGAGTTTGTAATCGACGCTAGCACCATCTCTTGCATGAACCCCAAGACTGTTGGTCACATGAAAATCGAAAGGATATATAGCGCGCGCGCTCGCGCTTGAGACAAAACGTATGAGCCGCACGAGCGCAGTTCAGCTCGAACATCCGACCATCGGTCGGTAAACATTTGTATCACACGCACATGGTGTAAAAAACTTTAAAGGACAAAATAATATTTTTCATCCCATATGAAATTACATCTACAGTTTTTATTGATATATCGTATAAAATACTGCATTTATTCAACGATAAAATAGAAAAAGGTATTAAAATAACGTAAATATAATATAATAACAACATATAAAATATCGTTAAATGGCATCGGTTCCATAAAAAATGAAAATTATATGCTCAAACATTGATAATTATCTACTTATTCTCTTCCAAGATTATTGGCATAAATATATAGATATATATATTTATCGAGATGCGGTGATAGACATCGTATATAGAACGAAGTAATTCTAAGGTTAGCATGTCTGTTGTGCAGTAATATACATACATGTACACGCAGTTGGTATACGATGTAATGGCTTGCTCACGAATGCACTAACTCAAGCAATAACGAGTATATGAATCGGTATGTATAACGGGTAACGTTCTATACGCATATAGGACCCCATAAACGGCGAGCCGGTCATTAGTTATCTGTGGTAAAGCTAGTGCGCACCGTCAACCCTCACTTCATATATATACATTCATGTATAACTATACATTAAAAATCACCATGTGTCTTCTATGCGAGCTTTCACTACTATAAGCTGTAATATCGTCACGGATTTCGTTTCTAAAGGTCTTGCTTCACTTTAATGTTCTTATACCCTTCACTCTATGAATGTGCATAAATAATCAACATATATATGTGCACAATTATGCATCGTCCCATTTATAAAATGGTCACATCATTCAATATAGCAATGTGAGGATTATTACAATTTGCGAAAAAAATAATAGTTTGCTTGTAATATTCCATGGCCGATAATAATTATCAATAATTTTACAAACTATAACGGTTACAAAACGGAAAAAAATGTATAAATTAATTTTTCCAAGTTATTTCTATTGAGGACGGCGACACAATGACTGTTATAATAACGATTCAAGGCTGATGTATATATACAAGTTATCGACAAAGCCGATCGGGTTCTCACCATTTTACAACACGTTCCCATTTTTTTTTCTCTTTTTTTTCGCTTTGCTACTAATATGTATATATAGACAGTTGGGTATACATTATGCACATTGTGCAAGAAATGTTGTAAATACCCTTTACTTTGAAGTGGTGGAAGGTCAGTGAAGGGTATAGACTGTCCTATGATGGCCTCATTTTAGACATAAAAAAAAAAACATTACGAACCCTAATAATCGTTCACCTCAAATGTGTCAAAATAGATAAATTATATAATTCTCTGATCAGGAAATGGAAAAATTGTTCGATTTTCTCATTTTCCTAATTTCTTCAAACATTAGAATATTTTTCTGCCGGTCATGAGTGATTTTATGCAACTATGCAACAGCACCATGAGCAGCATCACGTTTATTTGGAAACCCAACGGGAAAAGGAAACGTAAAATTTGAGCTTGGCAGCCATCAACGGCTACGCCTCTTGGGGTATATATGTATACATATATATTATATATACATATATGTGGATCCTTATAATAGCTACAACATCAAAAATCAACAATATTGCTCGGAGCCTTTTTTTCTCCTTCTATATTTTGACACTGAAAAAAATGTAATAAAAATTGGCGCGTTAGTCTGTCCATGTGTGCAGCATATTATATATAAGACGATAAATACATATAACCTTACCCTCTTGGCTCTCTCTTGGCTCTGCCAGAGGAATTCAAAATGGCTGATCCCGCTGCCATCGACTATATATATACACATAGCATTGAGTGGAATCGCGCGCGGGGCTCTGTACCATGGCGTCTCGTAACTTATGCGCAAGTTGAACAACGTGTATAACGCAACACTCCTGTCTATTATATATGTATGCGTGGTATACATATTAACGCATATATATACCAATGGGGATGTGTATTACTGTCGAAGAATAAATGCTATATGCACCAAAGTCGATTCCGCGTTGCACTTTATTCCCCATGTCCGCATATACACAAAATGCGAAGGCTTGTCTTGACGTGTCTTATCGTCATGTTTTATTTCTTTTTTCTTTTTTTTTGTCCCTCAGTCCCGCGCTTCCTTCACCATTATCTTTCTTTATTATTATTGTTATTTCCTCTTTTTTTTTTGCTTTTTTTTTCGTATGTTTCACACTTGTATACATATACCGGTCGATGTTCAATGTAGCTGAGACTACCTTGTTGCAGTTATGTATGTTTCACAGCATATATATAAATATATTTGCAATCAATCACAAAATGACATTTATACCAGCCAATAAATTTTCAAACGTTTTATCCATTAAATAAGATAAAAAAAAAATGAGGAATAAATGAATGTGAGAAGATTGTTGCTTTTTAATTATTTGTGAAGATTAAATAACGTATTGTGGAATTACATTTGTTCATTATTGTATAGATGAATTCCGAATTTCAGAGAAATGCAATGATGAAAATAAAATATGTCGGTAGCAAATGGAGATGAGAATAATATTGAGGCGGTGGCTTATATGCAGCGAACCAACCAGTTTTGGCTGGGCCTCGTTCATAAAGTCTGCTCCTTTAACTCGACTTACTCTTTCTCTCTTTCTCTCTCTTTCTCTCTCTGAGCTCCATCTCTCTTCTCTTCCCATTCTTTCTCTTTCTCTGTGTCTTTTTATGCTGTATGTCGTACGTATATAGAATGGAGCGCAGGGAAACATGAACGCATTATATATATATATATATACGGTGTGGAGAGAGAAGCAAATGCGCGGTGGGAAATTAACCAACATGAGGGGACAAACACGCGCGCGCCATATCGTCCGACGGCAGCCATACTGTTCAGACTCCTGTACATTATATATGCGAGTACATATACATACATAGACGTATGTACATAAAACTGATGTTTATCTTAATAACTTTTTGCATTAAAAGTTATTTTGAATAAAAATTGTTCATCATTACATTGAAGAAAAAATAAAAAAAAATGTGATGAAAATTGGAGATGAATAAATTCAGTGAATATTAGCGCGATAAAAACAATTGTTTATTGTATAAATAAATGTTGAACAAAAATATCGTGTGGCTTCCAAGAAAAACACGAACTGAAACACGCCTTGCTGTAGCAGTAAAAATCGCCCACGCTTTTTTTTCCCATACATCCCTCGAGCATCCCCTTGAATATTGCTCTTCAACGCTTCCTCGCACTCTTTTTCCATGTATAAACATGGCCCCCATGAGAATTTTTATTTAAACCATTGCTGCATCGTGCTCGGCATATCGCTATATCCTTCAGCTCTGTATCATCCGCCCACACATGAGCACAATGACACATGAATACATGGATACATTCGCTCGTTATATACTTCCAACGCTTTTAGAAGTAACGTTCCCGCGTATCGTCAGCCTGGATCGCAATTTCGGATCCTCTTTCGCTTCATTCGTTGCTTGTCTCCCTTCTCCCAACTGTATCATACCCCTTTCCCCATTCGATTATATATATCTCCTATCGTTTTCATAAATCCTCAGTTTTATTTAGTTCACCATCGTCATTCGCGTCTTATCCCACCATGATTTTTCTCCCCCACAGCTTGGAATGAATATAAATCCCGTATGTAGGTATGTATGTATGTATGTATGTATATAGATATGCATAAAATTATCCCCTTTTGAATAATGCCAACTAATGAATGTTAAACTCAAAGATATCCAAGTATGTTGATGAACACGCGATTTGATTACAGGGCGCAAGACTCTACATATATGAAAAATGGCACAGCTAATGCACTAATGATGGTTCAAAATATTTTGAATCCAGTGAGAAACGGAATAAAACAATGAAAAAAAAAAAAAATCCATCATTTGTGAGACATAATTGATGCAAATAACATCAAAATGATATCATTAAAGAGATATTTTTCTCTTTTTCTTTTATTATATGAATATGATAATCAGTGCAAAATTTCGAGAACGGTTCCATTGGAGAAGCCAATAATGTTTGGAGCGAATTGTACATCGATATTCAGATTTGTTGAAATTGTGTTGGAGTCTTTTCGAAAAAATAGCTTACAAACAAACATTCCACATTAATGAGTTAATGTTGCTCAATCTTAGATACCTTGTGGGTATCGATAATAGCACAACCAAAATTTCACTCCACTTGTTCTCCATAATGAAAAAAGTCCAACCCAAATACTGTTCTTAATTAAACTGATTTATCATGCTCGTGACAATATTTAATTTTGAATGAAGAAGAGACAGTAAATGTAACTGATCATCACATGATGAAAGCATACAAATCATAAAATTTTTATTTCTATCTATGAGTAAATGTTTTGAAAATGAAAATGTCAGGAGAGGTACCATCATATTTTCGGAGTAATGAGGAAACCGAGATGGGGATAAATGTTCATAGCGGTGGTGTGTATACACATATACAAAGACGGTTTGAAGGCTGGAGTTAGGTGGAGAATAATGCTGAACTTGCAGCGACGTTGGCGACCGCAGCCCAATCGTAAAATGGAAGACCAAACGAACTGCTCGCGTTGATAGTTAGACTATGCCACACGAAGCGTGTGCCAGCCATTTATTTTCTGTCTATATAGCATTTATATATATATATATACTCCCGAAGAACCAATAATTCTCGCTAAAACGTAATGAGCTCAGGACCCCCCATCGCCGATGATATCAAATTACTGTGCAGTTGTTATGGCAACGTTAATACATACTGATGATAATTTTTTTCAAAAGAATTTTTCGATGAATTTTCTTCATTGTAAAATCATCTTCATCTGTACGCGCATTATAGCAACAATATATTCAATGTATTTGAAAAAGTTTTCTTCATTTTATCCTTCACTCCATCGTTTATGCAATTTAACGACCGCAACAGAGATACCGGCAGCAAATTTTCGACATATTATTACTGACAAAGTTATGTTTGTACAAATATGTGGTGCATTTATGCATTATAAGAGCCAAAGCGATAGAGCGAATATCCTGGTCATGTTCACGATCGAGAAATGGAGTGAAAAACCATGCGCATCATAAAAAAAGACTCACCTTGCGGCTGTAATGGCGTCGTAGAGGTCGCTGCGTACTACCGTGCAGACCGCGTTGTTGACGTAGTTGCTGTCGTTGCCTTCGTCGTGATCTCTGTTAGCACCAGCTTATTTTATCCAATGAAAATGACGATGCACTACGTGTTAATGTTGAATATAACACAATAATGCTGCGCTTCTCGACAATTCTCGTACAGTTAGTCCATACCCGGCGGCTTTTTATCCACTGAAACAGCAACCAATCTTTCATTCGATGCACAATGCAGCATTACGGGCAACGGTTTCTCATATCCGAGTACGGATATCTGTTCAAGCACACGAGTTCATTAATTATTCGCAACTCATCACTCCAGTCATTCAGCATTTTTATAATGTTATTTATGTGCCAATGTCTGTTAAATCATATGCATGATTATATAAATGTCACCATAATGAATGTATTCAACAATAAAAACGATTTACTAGAATAAAGCGTATTGCGAAATGTACAAAATACATCCGACGGGCATTGATTTTT
Source organism: Meteorus cinctellus (assembly GCA_030523045.1). Taxonomy (NCBI): domain Eukaryota; kingdom Metazoa; phylum Arthropoda; class Insecta; order Hymenoptera; family Braconidae; genus Meteorus; species Meteorus cinctellus. Next base: position 317,658 of record JAPYZF010000139.1, read on the forward strand.
AACGAAATAAATGAGTCATTAATGGCATAAAATATTGGTTAATTTTAACTTCTTTTTTCGTTACATCCATCAATGTTTTCTTTTTTTCCTCTTCCCTTTCGAATTACAACGAATCACCACAGGCGCACACCAGTCGAGGAATCGGGGGGGTAGGACACGAGTTGAACCATAAATTAATGTGTCCTTGGATCCTGGTGAATACAATGGCACCACGCAAAAGGACACGAGTCTCTGCCATACACTCGGATGACATTCTCTCCGATGCCAATCTATACACACACATATATATATATATATATATATATATATATATCGTTATATAGAACAATTCACTTCGAATATCAATATAGCACTATTTCTTAAGAGTAATTTTTTGGTTCAGTATCACTGTTATAATAATAAATTTGTCCACTAAATGAATTTAATAAACAACTTTCACCCGTGCATTTACTCTACAACATCGAATGTCAACATTATCACGCACGACCTCATGGCGAAACTTCACTATAGCGCGTCGCGTGTCTATACATCTATTTTTTGATCTCCTATACCAAGTGTCCTACTGATGACGACGGTATACAACGATAAAGATTGGTGGTCACCGTTGATCGCTGTTGGGTGTTTGACTCCCTTCGACCGGTTACTACACGAAGGCAATTGCCAACCACTACTACGTGTGCACCGAAACAGAAATACACTCTCTGACGATCGTCGAGGGGAACCGACTACTTTAACGTCGGACTGCCAAAGCTTGGCAGTCACGACTACGACTACTACTACTACTGCTACTTCTACTACTACTACAACTGCTTCTACCAACCATCAACAACCAACTATACTATTATACATATGTATATCTGAATACTAATACTGATATATACTGGCACCCAACTATTACCCGCGCGCGTAACTTCACGTTATGAAGGTATACTGAAACAGGAGAGAATTATATGTGTATATATATATACACAAGACTGAAAGCAAAAGAGAAAGAGGTGTGTATGTGTGAGGAAGCGACGAGAAGAGGGCTGAGAAAACGTGTGCAGCGAGCAGCCACAGGGGAATTACTATGCTGGAACTGTATACTCGAAGAGAGCGAGCCAACGAAGAAACGAACGAACGAATGCTGCCTCGATTCGCTTCTTCGAGACACACGCACAGAGACGGCAAGAGAGTCCAAGAGCGAAACAAGTGCCAGCAGCGTGGCGTGGAATAACCTACACTCAACTGCCTTTTTTTTACCTCTCTCTCTATCTCTGTCTTTCTCTTACACAAGCGCACTCTCACACTTTACTCTCTCTGCCTTTGTTTTCTTCTTTTACTTCTCCTCTTTCTTGTATACGCTTTACAGTTTTCTATACTCAAGCTCGCAATATGTCTTGGCAACGCGGTAGAAGTCGAAAGAAGCCAATCAAGCCCGCGCCGCCACCGTATCTTGGCTCTCGCTCCATATATCTTTGCATTACTTCTATATACACACTACCCTGGCATTCTCCATTTTGATGCTCTTGTATAATGTTGCGGTTTGCGACGCACCTGCGGGCTCAACGCACTGTGTATACCGATCCAATGTCCACGCAGTCTATAATCGGCTCATTTTTCTGCGGGATCAAACATAAATATTCCCATTGTGAAATAGATAATTGATAAAAATATACCATGAGAAGGAAAAAATGTTGAACCCATGTTAATGATACAACTGTAAAAGAATTGAATATGAATCGGACAACGTATTTTTTTTTCATTATGAATCTATTGGCAACTATTCATTTACACAGTGAATGAATAAATCATTTTATTGAATACACACATTTGTTTTTGTATAAATGAAACTTCTCTCTAATATTTGAAACAAATCGTAGATGAAAAACAATCGTTGATTACATGTCGTGAATGCAGCAATAAGAAAAATAGTGAAGCTCGAATGGAAGAGAGAAAGGTAAGAACGATTGTCTGACTAAATCCGATACAGCCACCAAGTGTTCAATCGCCTGCGCCATATTGCTATATTAGCTGTTTCTTTCATACACCTATTGAACACTATTATTGTGGCTATCATCATAATTATCAATACCGGTATTATTGCCATGATTGTCTTTATCTCTATTCAATTGCGGTCAGAGTTTTGTTTTTTTGCTTCAAGGCCCCAAGTTCAGTCATGCGAATCAGGAAATTCGTGACTGGCAGCCATCGTACTTTTGCGCAATCCTAGAAACACTGAAAGCTTTACTCAGAAAATGACAAATCCATAAAATCCAAGAGAACTAATTTTCCAGTCATCGATTTATACCAATAAGTATATATATATAACTATTTCTCTTTGTAAATCCATTCACCGGCTATGATGGCATGGAAGTATTATCATTTATTATTTTTTTATCACAATGGCAAATAGACCATGTAATATGATGAACCATTGACGTTAAATTTATGGTTGTCGGACCAGTTGTTTTGTCGTGCCAGTAAAGACATAAAACTTGTTACTGATGACTCATTCATGAAATATTACCTTTAGATGATCACTTCTGTGGTTGTTTGAACAACTGAGAAAAAAAATAAAATTACCGGAAGTCAAATGGATCTCATTTGATAAAAAATACCACAAAAGAACCGAAATGAATAAAAATGTATAATATCTGTCTTCTCATTTGACCGGCGAAACAAAAAAAATTCGTTCAAGAAAACTTTGTATTATGCAAATATCTTGTATCTCGTGTGTTCATGAAATGGTTTACGAGAAAATGATGATAAATTATTTTCATATCCTATATCTTCGTTCTGGGTTAGTGCCATACCTACATATTACTTTGATGTCTAAAATTATTCAATCCATGTCTAACTTACATCTTAATATTAATAACCAATCTCCCCATAATGAATCATTCCTTACATATAAATACAATTTATATATCCCATGATAAATATGATTGGCTATATTTACGACAAGGCGTATCCTCAACCCAATCTAACCAGACGAGTGACTTTGGAACCATTGGTGGCTACATATACAATGAAAATATTAGAGTAAAGACACACTCACATAAACACCATTTTCTTCATCATAATATTCTCAATCCTGAGAACGTTACTGCTGTAATTAAACTTTCATGATGAAGAGAAAAAAAAAGTATAAATAAGATGTAGTAAAATAAAATGGAATAAAATTAAAAAACGAATGAGAGTGAGCAAACGTTTAGCATTCCGGCGATTCACATTTATATATATGTATGTGGAGTACAAGGAAAAAACTGAGCTGCTTCAGTAAACTTCGAGAGTGTAAATTTTGCCAAAGTAAGAGTTAAGTGCGTCTGTTAATTTTGGACGATTGGTCTTTGCAACCTCATCTGGTTCTAACCTCCACCATGTATCCCATACAACATTCCCATGTATTTTATTCATTTATTTTTTTGTCTTCATTATGGTCTTTTTCCCTCCAAAAATGTTTAGGTCCAACCCACGATCCTGACGATATCTTAATTGGCTACAGCTCGCCCATGCCTTCTCATCTTCGCACATATAGCTGGTTTCATCATGGCCGCCATGAGCATATACAAGTCCTTTCATTTCTCTCCCTCGCCCGCACACCCTCAGGCTTCTCATTAATCCCGTTCAGTTGCTATCCCTGAGAGATGAGAAAACACGTTGAGGTTACTAATGTAGCAACTATATACAATCCCATTCCTGTGCTCACTCTCACCACCACTCGTTTATGTCTCTATATATTTACTTTCATACAGCTGCAATGTTTAAGAATATTATACATTTATGTCTTTCCCCCTTTTTTTTTTCGCCGAATGAATTCAGTGTATTCGAAAAATGTCCGGTACACGGAGAATGGATTTAATGATAATCCGTACGATCACGACTTTGTATACAGAAATGTATGAAAAATAAAAGAGCAAATGGAAGAAAAGGGAGGAGAAAAATAAAATAAAAATTCATGTCTCCGACATTATGCAATAAACTATGATGTTTATTGTATCTAATGAAATCTTGTGTACATACACCAAGAATAAGGGAAAGAGTTCTTGATATGAAGTTAGATAATAATATTCCAGAGTGATTTATAAACTCGTGTCTGTTTGCGATCATCAAGCTGTGCATATTTTCAACACTGTAAGATTCTCTATAAATTCATAAGCAACTGTATAATATCTCGATTAGTATTCCTATCAAAAATGTATAAATTTAAACGAGCGATAAATTAAGTTGAATAAAACGGTACAGCCAAGTTTCAGTGAACTTGACAGAATAAAAAGATCGATTATAAGAATAAAACGCAGATTTAAGTATTTTTACCCTCAAAACATTAAATTGATTTTGAGATGCAGATATTTTCTCTTTCTTACACCAATGTTATCTTTATATTAAGTTGTAAACATCTCCTAATTACGAAAATAATTAATCACAACATGAGGCAATAATAATGTTGAATTGTGTTAAGTAGTTTTATATTCATAAATGTTTGTGTTTAACATTAAGAATAATTGAATCGGAATATAAATATAAATTCATCACATTTATATATACACAATCATTCAGCACCCCATGTCGATTTGTTTTAGGTATCTTGTATATAGTTGTATAACCGTATAAGTATCAGTAGGTAGGAAGGGAGTCTATATTCCTTTTCTTGGCTGCCTCTCTCTTTGACCCATAAGTATTATTCAATGGTTTCTCTCTTTCTGTGTGTATGAGCGGTCCGCGACCGACGATGGATGAAAGCCGTCAAGGCGGGGGAGAACATAAGAGCTCATAAATGCGAATTTAAGAGGCGCAATAAAGGCACGTTGAAATCGAGAGTAAAGGAGAGCGAGTGAGAAAAGATGATTGTGTGCATGGTGTATATATGTGTTATGCTCGCGTGCCATGGTCGTGGCATTTTCACGCTTCCTCGTTAATGTCGCACCAAACGGCGACGAGACTTCGGTTGAATTGTTCCATATACATATAAACATTTATATATATATATATATATTTGTTGCAATGTGTTGGAAGGTAACAATTTCGGCGAACGGAAATATAACACTAACACAAATAATATAAATGAGAATATAATTTTCGTTGTGCCATTTCAATTTTCATAGAATTGTATGTTTTTGTTCCAGCAATGCGGATATTGTGCCCTTCAGTAACATTTCCCCGACAACACTCTGAACATTTTGAATCCATAATGTCTTCAAGTCTAATCATATTCACAGAGCTTCACAGAATAATTCAAAATTATTCAATGGATAATTAGTAATTGAAGTAATACACACGTATTTATGTACATGTATTTCTCAAATGGATATAATTCTATACAAACGACATCCCATAAAATATTCAACCATCACGCGGTGCTTGACAATACTTGTGCGCACCCTTACCAACCGTGTTGCCGAAGTAAGAAAAAAATTCACCCTCAACTGGTATGGTGTTTACATGAAAATAACGAGATGTTTATCCTTGAAATTTGTCACGAGGCCATATCTTTTCACTTTTATGGTTCGCTCTCTCAGCACACCACACTCTCGTGCTATTTTACCTTGGCACTTGTTTCAACTTGTCAAATATCGTCGTGAAAAGTGCCCAAACAGATGACGACCCTTCTTTTATTTTTCTTCACTTTTCCTACCTCGTTTTACAAAACAAAACACAAACTTCATTTTCCTATTCTCGCATTAACAAAACGAATCTCAGATTGATCACGATCATTTTAACGATAGCAGCGGCCAATTTTTCCACCCTCCTGTTACACTTCTTGATTGTGCCCTTCCTTCGTGTCCCCTTTCTTCCTCCACCATCGCGACTCTTCCAAGTATTCATATGGTTGTATACATATATTTGTTGAGCCAACAATTCTCAGACAGGAACAAAAGGTCGTCTGAAACGACTCTCGAAATTATACCAGTGGGACTAATCCAAAGTTATTTTATTCTGCCAAGTATCATCGTGAAAAAAATGCACTTGGGAGCAATATAACTTTGCGAAAAGGGGGAAAGAGAATAAAATAAATATGCATCTCTCATATTCAATTTTCTATTTTTACTATACTCTCAATAACATCCTTGTCCTTGGGATAAATGGAAGGATGAACAGAAAAATGAAATAACTCACATCTTCATATGAATGTATTTTCATTGCAAGTCAGTTATTGTTGTATTGTGCACAATCAACAGTAATGACAATCGAAATAGGCAGGTAAATTACTACAATATATAGGGATGAACAACATATATTTATACATATATATTTATACTGAATGTCATTGTACGACGAGTTTATGGTCTCTCAAAGTTATATCGCCTGTATATCGCTCACTATTCCCTGCTAATGTTCGCTCCATTAGTTTCGATTGCAACAGGCTTATAATATCATGATGCCCATAAGTCTATCATTGAGAGTATGCTAAAATTTCAATACATACACATATATGAATGTGAAACAACATTATAAATGATGTGCATATGCATTCCACAATTCCTACATCATAATACAGTCGTATTTATCAGCTTTACGATAATGGAGGAATAATTATTGTCGGTCTAGTATAAAGTACAGACAAAGAAAAAAATTTATGTTATATATATACTTCAGCATCTTCGCTTCCTGAAATATTTCTCAAGACAATTTTACTGTTACACATGAAATTATAGCGCACAAACGTGTACGAATATGGAGATGAAAAAATAATAAACCTACTATTTTCCTTAAGTTTCCACGTAAAACTATATGTATATGTATACCTGTATTGTATGCGTCTATATATAGAATAAAGCCGCGAGTGACCCCACTATGTATATACTTGTGCATTACATAGACATGCACATGCACACACCTAAGCGAGCATTATCATGACTGCAGAATAATTCTAGAACCAATATAAAAGCTGCACGGATTCCACAATCTATATATATCCCAGGCCAAGAGTGCACTTAGCAAAAGAAGCGAGTTTTTCAACTAATGGAAGCCAATATATATCGTGGCAATAAATTTTGCAAGCTGCAAGTACGCACCCACCAGAGAGGGTTGATGGTGTAAAAGCATACAGCCAACGTACAGTAATGCGACGAGGCATACCAGGAATAAAATAGGAAAAAACATTTGTGATAGAAAGAGAAGAATTGTAGTAGCGCTAGAAAAGAAAAAATAAATAAAAAGAAAACACCCGCTTTACTCGGGACCAACTTCCAAGACTACTAAAAAGAATGGACGATGGTATAGGTGAGGAGAGGAGAGTAAAAGAGAGGAAAAAATGTATAGAAAAGAAGGAAAAAAGCGCGCCGTGGCTTATTCTCCCTTTGGGGTAGTTGTGCAAAAAAAGTGAAAGAAATCCCCTGATGTGTGCGAGTCGTCGGCATTTCCGGTGTATATACCAGATATATATACCAGTAGGCGGCCATGTTGGAATGTAAACGGACCAATCGGAGCCACAGAGAGTCTACCCAAGCATCCATAGCAGTCCCACCCTCGTAATATACCCCGAGAACGGTGGATCAATACAGAAAATAGTTCGCGAAAGCCCCTGGCCGCGCCCTCACTGGCGACCCTCTGGAGTCGCCGGGTGTATTTTCATTTTTTTTTTATTTCCAACCCTGTTTCAGTGGATACGATGGACGTGAAGCGAACCCTGGACAAGAGCGCGAGGGAAGCGTGCCAGAAATTTCGATGCGGTGCTGATACCCCAGCGAATATGATGCCCACCACGTCACTATTCCATAAATGCCCTTCTCTATATCCTATTGCTATATGCCATGTTGATCCACCCCTTGAGGGATCTTCTATGAACGGTTGATAAAGGATGGTCTGGTTAAGCTCCCGGATAAGAGATAGGGTTAAGAATTAAAATGAATCGCCGTTATTTATTCGGAGATAAGGAGAGATAAAAACATAATAAATATTTATATTTCTGAATATACTAACAAAATATACGTTCTAGTCATAATCTTGAAATATTTATTGCCGCCTGCTCACTATAAGTACGTTCATTTGAGATAATTCCAATTGCTTTCAGATTAATAAAAAGTGCATTTTCTCCAGAAAATGATTCTCAAAAAGTTGTACAATGTAACCGACACATTTTAACTCTGCATTTATGTCAAAAATGGCTGAATAATAATTGAAATAGACAAGAAGCCCTTGAACTAGTCCTTAATGTCAGAAAATATATAGAGTCTGGTAAACCTCTCATCAATAAATCTTTCATTGGTGGTATCAAATATACCGAATAGATAATTCAACAGAAATAACGGAATAATCCAAATTTTCCTGCAGAATATGTGAAAGATGAGAGAAAAAACGTGCGAAGAAATAAAACAAAAAAACTAAATACATGTGAAATGGAACTTATTATATAGGTATATACATGAAAATGCCAGAGCAAAATCGAGGCGGTGCCGCATATGCGAACCGCTCTTTGATTATCCGCTGGTTCGTATAATAACAAGTTCATAAAGACGTCGGTTAGGGTGTGTGTGTGCACATTCATATGACTGCTTGGTGCGTTCTATGCTCTTTCTCTTATGCGCTCGTTCTTCCTCTCTCGTCTTCTCTTCATTTGAATAATGCAGCCATTTACATATACGCATATGCATATATATATATATATATATACATTGGCAGAAGCAAAAGTTAGTTGTGAGAACGAGATGAAGAAAAAGAAAGAAAAGTAAAAAAATAAAAAAAAAATAGCTCCAGCATGGCGTTTTGTATATGCGCCAACGCCGACGCCACGTAGTCGGCCATTTCCGTTGCCGAGCTGTTGCCCTCGAGTACACCCATGTAGCTTAGACTAGGTCCTTGCCTTTTCGCTAGCACAACAACTGCTATCTCTACCGACACGTTTATACCCGCATGTATCTGTATTGAAGACGTCTTATTTCCAACAATGTTTCCTCATCTCCAACGGACCGCCCGTAAATTCTCATTTCGAATCCCGAGACTCGTATAAAATACCCGACACCCCCCGTTGTGAAAGCCACCCCCTTCGTATTTCTACCATCTTTGTCACGACCGCATCTTCAACACACCTCTATATGTATTCATGTATGGGGACTTGAGCTTATTCCTTTTGCCATTTGGAATGCAGGGAGGATGTGGGTTTGATATATATCAATAGTCATCTATATGTAACCTGAGACGTATATATTTCCACCAAACTCCCTATCCCACTAACTGTGATGTCATGAAAAATTCAGAGAAAAGACAAAGGAAAAGGTGAGGAGATGTGTCAGAGGTCATGTGTATGTCTATAGATTCATAACTATTATTCTAACATACATATATGTATTTACTGACATATATTTTGTGGATATGTCACTTGATATGAGATCAGTGGAGATAAAATTCAATTGAATGCTAAATAATTTGTCGGGAAATAAAAAATCATAAAAACATTTTTTTCACGACTCGTGTGCATCCACAAGCTTTGAATGTGTTGGGGTAGAACTTTATTGCGATAAAATCACACTATTATATTTGATGTTATTTATTATCGGTTTATTCATTGCTGTATTTACATACATAATAGTCGTTATAAATGTTCAATATTATTATTCCGCACAATAGTGAAATTGCAGTTCAAACGTTAATGTATAAATATAATATTTAGATGTGTCTTATTTATTTTTTTAATTGCTTCCTCTTTCCATTTATATTAACAATTTGTTTTTGCTTTGCTTCTTTTATTTCCCTCTATTGTGTGATGGTAAAATTACCCACTAGTTGATTTTCCATTCCATTAACGTATAACAAAAAAGTAAATTAATAGTTGGAATAAAAATATCCGAAGGATTTCAGGGTGTTTTTTTTCTGTTTTACATTATATACATATACGTACATTCGCTAACGAGCCCCTCATAAGCTTGACCACCAATGAATCCTAGCTTGAGGCATCCACTGTTCATATATTGTGTACATTAATCAAAATGCGAGTCAGCAAGAAAATTATGAACGGAAAAAAATAATAATAATAATAAAAATAAGAATGAGATGCACGCGCAGATTTTTCTCATGCTCGCAAGCGCACATATACGACTTTTGCGTTTCGTGCATCAGGACCTGTGTATTTATAACCACCTTGGCTTTGAACACAGTGTATGCATATGTACACCACAAAAACAAAACAAAAGGGCAAAGATGCAGCATGAGAAAAAAGTTAAAAAAAAAAGGTAAAATAAAGAAAAACAAAATAATACAAATTTGCCCGTGTGCCCCGTGATCTTGCGCAGCAATAAATCAGAGAACGGGAGCCTGCGACACGTGAGTCGTAATATTTAAGTTAATAGCTTGGTATAATAAAGTTAATGGCTTTATGATAGCCGTTGGGGAGAGGGGAAAGTCTTGAAAAGAGACAAGATCAGTGGGTACATCATGCCGCGGTTAGTACTCCTCTTTCTCTCTGCACGTTCTATATACCACAACGCGAACGCACAAGTATTTGCGTGCTTTCAGGATTTTTCACGCTGATTTCTTGTGGGAAAAAAAGGAAATGACGAGACCCGCCCTGAAAGATGTGTATATACCTATTACGTATGCATATATGTAGACGTTTTGCTGTTGATGATGATGCAAACATATTATATGTCTGACGGAACCATGCTGAAAGCGGAAGATACATTTTGCACTAGTGGTGTACTGCGCAAACTATTAGTGTTACACCAGTTTGTACGGATGAATATATTATTATATTTTGTTTAATGTTACCATTTAAACATTCAAAACGACACATTATTTTCGTGTTGATTGATATATATACATAAAGAATAATAATCGTCGAATTATTGTTGCTGCTGTGCAAAAGATTTTTATGCTTACTAAAATATTTAAGTGCGATAGTTTTATTGAATAATGTGATAAAAATTATTTAACGGTACTTTAATAAGTCATTTCAATGCGGGAACATTGTATTCTTCATTTAAAGAGTCGATAATATAAGAATGTAACAAGTTGAATTACATTGTTTTGAGTAATGAATAATTGATACTCGAAAAAAAAATATTTAAGTTTATCTGTAACATGAAGATGGTCTGTTTCTACAATTAGTGGAATGCAATATCAAAAGTGAAAATGAAAGTATATTTATCGTTTGGCATGTATGGATGTATATAGAAATACAAAAGTGACGGAATGTAACACGAGAATGGATAAGTGCCGGGACTTTAATAAGAATCACGAGTAAAATGTACATTACCGCTGTTCAAACGAGCCACACTTTTCACAGCTACTTAACGCGCGTCCAATAAACATGAAATATCGCGACAATAAAACAATCTCCGTGGGTACAATGCTCAAGAGGGGGAGAGAGAAAGAGAAGAAAAAAGAGAGAACGAGAATGGAAGAATATAAAGAACTGTTGTATGGATTATGAACACTAAATAAAAGCATTTGTTTATCTGCTAAACACCTACAGATTCAAAAATTCCCTGATCACATTATTACGGTCGTTGCAGTCGATCTCCACACGGTTTTGGATTTTTTTCATATTTTCCTATCAATAGTAAACCATATCATATTGTCTATTAAAGTATTGATCAAAAATTCGCATTGATAACTGCTCAAGTACCCGGGGCGGAAATTAATTTTCCTTTTAACAAACTTTTCGACCGTATTTTTCAATTCGAAAGTATGTCATCGAATTCAGAACTAACTCGTGGCATTTACATTTCTATGAATACATCGGTTGAACTACCACAGAGAACGAATTTCTATTACATATTACTATCAGAATCATAAATCTCTTTTCACACTATACTTCCATTATTCTTGAATTCTAATAACTATTTATTCCGCCCATGCACGACGTATATACAAGTTGGAATTTTGAAATTTCAGGACAACAAAAACTCTAGAATGGGCAACATTTTTTCAAATTTCTCCAGTATCATGACTATAAACATTGATTGGCCAAAAAAAATCTTGAATATTTACATAGAAAGTCACATTCGTGCCCTACATAGTTGCACGACATATTGGAATAAAATTATTCCTGCCAAACAAAATGTTTTCAGCTAAACAAGAAATTTTCATTTGGTCCAAATTATTCAATGTGATCTTAAAAATCATTTTTCCAACATTTATGTCCACTCTGATCAATATAATTCTTATATTTCAATATAATTGAATTGTAATATACATATACAACATATTACATGGATGTAGAGCATGAACCATCGAATATTTGACTACCACATTACAATTTGTATGACAACGTCCGGTAATTCGGCACTTCCTCAAATCGCGAACGCAATATATCTCATTTATATTCGGCTAAGCGCGTTTATTAGCGAGACAATGGCTTGGGTACTCGATGAGCAACACCTCGTAAACTGCGCTTCGGTGAGCGTTACCACCTTCTCATATATATATATATATATATATGTATATATATATTGTACTATCATACCTACAACAATGCTCACAACTTCAACCTATATATATTTATAATAATATAGTATGTGTGAATTCCGCTACCGGCGGCGTTCTTTGACGTTTCTCACTTAATTGCACTTTTTTGCTTCCTATTTTTTTATTATTTTATTCCTATTTCTGTTATTTTTTCTAAAATCATGGCAATTTCGTTAATTTTCACATATTATAAAGGGAAACAATTGACATCTACTGGATGTAAAATTAGCCGTTAAATATGTACAAAATTATTCGCAAATATATATTCCACGGAACTTCTCTATATGTTCAAGTTATTCAAAGAAAAGTCACAAGTTATTTGCAATTGCAATTTACCACGCGTACTATTTCCGTAATTTATCTCGCGTGCAATACAAAATATATTTTCAATTTCATTCATTTGTTGCTTACCTTTGGAGCACGATCACGGAGCTGTAGAATTAGAGTGAAGTGGACTTGATGTTGCTTGCATAAAGCTTCTGTTGTTCTTGGTCTTAATGTTGAATTGCCGCCGACGGGAACAGACGCGTCGGCAATATCATACACACATTCCGAGAGCTTTAAAATTTTTTATTGTGCACACCGCGTATCGACGCTGTGGAACACAATTCGGGCTTATATCGACGCATCCGATATGATTATTCTCACTATTGTAGACATTCCTCATCGTCAATAACATGATGAAGTTTATTTAATGTCAAATCACCTCACTTTCATTCTAGATATGGAAACAAATATTTTCCTATAATTTTTATTGGTTTTTATTTGAAAAATTAAAACCATTTTGATAAATATTTCACGCGTCAGTTCTCTACGGCGACGGAATATAAACTGCGATGCCATCGCCTTTGGCATTTGGACTCTATAAAAGTAAAGGGAAATATAAAGGGGAAACATACACAAAAAAAATGTTCGAGGACCGCGAATGGTTCTTACGTGGCCTTGAATCTGCATTAGTGTCGGGCTATGGGATGTGTATAGAGGTGCTAGGGGGAAAAAATTAGAGTATTGACGGAAGAAGTCTTCCGTTGCGGCTGATGTGTACAATCGAATGGGGCTGTTATCTTCAAGGACGGTCATGGGTGTAAATTCAAACAAGAATTTTCCTCCATAATTGTCAGCATAAAACTAAATGAAATTGGATCTGAATATATTTTCATTTACAATGCACCGCTTCGATATTAATGCAGTCTCACTTTCATTTATGTGTCAAATGAGTAGAAAATTATTCATTTTTAGATTTTTTACGAGATATATAAAATAGACATAATGTTGCACAAGCAAAAAGAAGGGCAAATGTTGTGACAAACAACCTTGGATATCTATTAGACACCCATTGCGTGAATGACCAGGCGTGATGGGGAAAAAAAATTGGAGTATTGACATAAGAAATACGAAACCTTCCTTTCAACTGGTCCGCACCCTTGCACTCTTTTAAATGACCTTTATCTTCACAAATACCGAAATATTAGGGGTCGACATTCACGGTCGTATATATCCGTTTAGGATTCCCATACAACCGCACACATCAACTGACCATATTTTTGCTTCAATTCTTTTGTTTCCAAATAGTTGTTTTTCCGATTTAACAAATGCAAGATTCATGAACGCGGTATCTATGGATGACCAGTTCTCCACCTTCATGTAAATGAAAAAATCAAATCAAAGAGCCATACAAAATCAGCCACATTGGAATTATGAAGAAATCTCTTAATATTTGAGCACAGACCTACTGCAATTTATCTTTACGAATATGAATGTAAAAGACATCTCTTTATATTTCAGGACGTTTGATGTCGCATCTTACTCTCTGTAATATAGTTGAATCTCTTTTTATTTCTTTATCACACGGGTCAAGAATCTACTCGAAAAAGATGAAAAGAGAGGAATTGCAATACAAAATAAAATGTTGTTGTCGTACTCATATCTCCGCTTTCCCGTCATCTAGGAAAAAGCAATCGTCCGCGTCCACGTTATGACATAAATCGAGAGCCATAACAACGGCGTCGCTGCGACGGGGTATATATAGTTTAGTCACATATACAGATGGCGCCTTACGTGTCTCATGCTTCGTCTCCTCCCTTACAATAAATCGGTCAAAACCACTAGCGAAGGACTACATATCTTATTTTTGTTTCGTCTCAATAGATTGTTCCCTCTCAAAATACAATAATACTACGACATACATTCAACCCCTGATGGACAAGCCAACACTTTTCATAATCAGCTCGATCGTTTCAAGCGATAAATATTATTTATCTCTCCATAACTTTTCTCCGTAATAACATAATGGGTCAAGCTACAAAAAATGGTAAACTTATTACTTATAATAATCCAAGAGAATTTATTCTGATTAGAATTTTTCATTACTCAAGATGCTTTCGCTCCTTTTCCTCTTCTTTGTATACTTTTCCAATGAGAAGTGTAGACTTATACGGTAGCGCAACACTTTGGATTACTGATGGTGAGAAAAAATATAAAAAAAGATGAATAGGATACACATAAGGATGCAAGGCACGCATAAGCTTATTTATAGTACACACATTCCTGGCGGATAACATGTACGACGTGTCTTGATGGGAATATTTGAAAAATCTCCGCTTGTATCTTCTAGACGATAAAAGTATGAAAAATATTCGACGATCCGACGGATACGTGTCGGCACGTTCTGTACACGAACCCCATGTGCACATCCCCATTTCAAAGAGAAAATATGAAAATATTGTATCTTATACTGTCCTAAATACATTTTGAAATTGTAATGAGCAATCAATATTTATATCAGTACCTGGTTGGTTTCAGGAGATCACAATTTGATGGATGGATTAATTATTGAAGGTCCCATAAACAATTTCGTGCTCACGAATAATGTTCATCGTTATTTAATCTGACAGAGTCCATCAGAATATTCGGTAGTGAAATATGAAAATTAAGTTGGAGAATAAGAACCGAGACTTCGTAGGTCTCGACATTAGATAAATATATTTGAGATGATGCAAGCAACCATTTTCTTTATATCTCGCCGCCATTATTCATATTGGGATATAGGGGAAGAAAATCTGAAAGTATTTATGCATCGTATATATACAATTGCTCCAAGCCGGAAACGTTACGGATTATAAATTTTCCCATAACTCCACGAAGACGCCCTTGGTATGTATACATACTCCCCCTCATTTATTTTATTTTTTTGTGTAGGCTCACCCTCCTCGTTTCGCGAGAGTGTACATCCGACGTTGGTGAAGGAAACGGGAAGATGATCATAGAGATGGAACATGTGAATACAATTATATTTCTGCAAAGTTTGTTGCGAAATGAATATCTTTGAAATTTTGACCCCCTTGTGCGTCACATATATCACGAATATATCTTGGCATATCACATGTATGCAATATGAATAAAAATGAATATATATATCACATCCGGATGGAAAGATACTTTGTGAATGCGTTTCATCTTTAGAATAGATAGAAGACAAAAATAAAAAAGGCGCGGAAAAAATTGTGTGGGCGGAGTAAGATGCACGAATGAACGCAGTTGAGGTAATGGTTGTGATGGCAGTGGTGGTGACGGTGGGTGACGGTGGATGACGATGGTGATGGTGGTGTTAAGGGAACAAGGAGAATGAAGAAGATGAGGGGAAGGTAAATAGTGGATGGAGAGAAAAGAAAGAAATGGTAGAGGAGCTAAGAAAAACTTTGCCCGTCTTTCAACGTCCTCCAGATACATAGCAGTAATATATATATATGCGACAACGACAATGACGGCAACCATGCCAAGTATACGTAGGGAGATATGTGATCGTAAAAGTTTGAGCACAGTCTCCAAAGAAAATACTGATTATACCGAAGTAGCTCTGACGTGCTCAACAGCATGCTCACAAATATTTCGCATAGAATTTCATGTTATTTATCACCACATAGATTCAATCAAAACTCATAAACAATATGAAATACAATCGAATTCGATACATGTCTTGTTCATTCAATTTACGCTAAAAAAAAAAAAAAAAACAGTAATTTCACTCAGATCCAATGAAATTTATTAAAGAATATTCCAATATGATGAGTCGAATTGATGTGCGATGTCAGATTAAATCGAAATCATAAATTGGCTTTATTTCTGAAATATCTCTCATATGAATTAAGACTTAACTGAGAATATCACTCTTCCCAGGGGAAGAACGCTATAATAGTCGGATCATCGACCCAATACGCTTGGTCGAGAGATTTTAATGGGAAGGAAAAAAATTTTAAAATCATGAAAAAAATTCCAAGAACTGTTATAGGCATTGGTGATAACAAATGAACCTATACATATATGAATACACAGACTCATATCCTTGAAAATGTTTATTCACCCTATGTCTGCATACTATAATATTAACTTTGAAAGGTACCCTCCAGCATAGGATGGAGTATGGGAGGTTTGAAGGAAGAGGGTGAAATGGATGACCCAGGTTGTGGTTTTCAACCCTTTTGCCATTGGTCGCGCGTAACCCTCGACAATAACCTCCCCCATCGCCACAGGATAAATTTCCATCTATATACAATGAACTTGTACACATATACACGTATCTATATATGTACCCACGAAGGAATTGGCGGCAGGAGGGCGCGACCATAAAGTTCCTGTATTTAATTTACTGAATAATTGGAATCAAGCCGGCTCATTTGTGTCCGGGCTCAGAGCAACGCTAGAACGAAACCCATCCCTCAACAATTTCCACTACCACCACCACCGCCACCACCCTAAAACCACCTCCCCATTCCGTTTCTATACTCTCTTGCGACGTGAGCGGATCGTACGAACGCTTGATGAGGAGATTTCTGCGCCCTCGTAAAACCAACCCCCGCTATTTCGAACAATTCCAGCCCTTAGCCGCGCGCCAGTCCAGCCCTTTCCGCCTCCGGTTTGCCTCCCTTAACCCATCGCACTGCCTTTATCCCGCGCTTACTCTATACAGTTCAAATCCACCAGGGGGGTTAGATAAAGATAGGTAGATAATGGAAGCTTGTCTGGAGCTACAAGAAATGAGGGATTATTCGAGGATTGTAAAAGGAAAACGATATATATTTTCGTATAAAGAATATTCCTCATATCAACTTAATAACCTTCACGTGGGATTAGTTGAAATCGATATTGCCAAGGAGGGTAAAAACAAATATTGGTGTAAATAAAATATTAGTTACCGTAATGAAATAACAAGGGAAAATTATTCATTCTACTTCTAAGTGTTTATTTCGAGCTCGAGTTTATACCCATACACATATGGAGTCCACGATTGAGCGTTTCTATCTTAATATCAATCATATATAATCATGTTACTCCTATTCTCTCATGTGTGTATAAATAGACAGTGTTTCTGGTTCTGTATGATCCATATGACGTTCAGCCTCACGGACGATTTATAATTATGCTCATGTTGTCATTGCCATTTCCGAAGCTAACATTCAAATCCATAAGATCATAGCTCTACTCATATTCATCCATACTATACGATACATCATTTTTGCAAATCTCAGTTCACTAATAATGTTTCATAGTTATCACTGCTGTGACATGATAAAGAGCAACTACATCAGCTTACTACGGATACCGAACACATTGCGAGATAGGATGGGCTTTATATGAACTTTCAATTGCTTATTTAACGGAGACTGCTCAGAAGGTGTAGTTTGGTTGAGCCAACTATCCATCCAATAATATGTCGGAAATTATTATAAACGCGCAAACACGAGCGTTGGTATATTGTGTATATGATTGCAATCCCATTATGAATAGTACTCGTGAGTACACGTATGAGAATTAACGCCAAATGTATACATATATAGAAAAGCTGAGTACGTACACCTCCCAAATATACTGTGGAATTAGCGTGCTGCAACGTCGAAGGGAAAGGTGAGACAGAGTATTGAAGAGGGGGTCATATATGTCACGTGATATTGTAGAAGCAGCCAAATGCGATTGGCACTGGGGGAATAATAAGAAGTGGGGATATATAGAAGCTATGCCGTGGTGAAATGCGCAGGCGCTAAAACGAGAAATCGATGGCCGCTTCTGGCCTGGACGCGTTTGCAACCCACGATTCGTCAAGTAAGGGGGAAGGGTGCGGCGACGGAAGCGGGGGTGAAGTAAAGTGAGGAGTTGAGCGCATCCTCACAGAGGATTCTTCACGAAACATTCAGGATTCATCTCATGCGAACATGTATACAAAATGCATATAAAAGAAAATATTGAAATATCTTTCATTTCGTTATCCATTTATTTATTTTTTTGTTCTCTCTCCGAGTGGAATTGAAAATCGACCCGGGAATCCAGTGAATATGAATGCGGTAAAAGGTGGATATAAACGCGTATCTCTATCTACCGGTCAATCTTCAACATTCCCGGTGGCATATATAAATACAAGAAAGAAAAAAAACGCATATGAAAATACGGTAGCTTGGGTGGTCTCACGCTATTTTTCACAACGCGCAAAAGTTTACTGCGTTGAGAGAGCGCATTCCGCAACCCTCTGTATACACACACTTCATTCAACATATATATATATATAAGGTATAAGAACTATATATCTTGACTGCTGTGTCGTGTTCAATACTACGATAAGCTCCAAAAATCCGTTGTCGACCTGATATCTTTTTTCCAATACATGTGGATGTGATTTTGAATTTATCATGAAATAAAAAAATAAGCAAATACCACTTTGACTGCTCAACAGTTGACATAAATTTGGAAAAATAGTACTACGAGCTGAGCAGCAATAGCTTGAGTAAAATTTTATATCAATTGGTGAAAGTGTGAAGTTGTATCATATAATTTTCAATTTATATGATTTAGGCGATTTAATTTTGTCATTTAGTTGATATGAGTGATAAATAAAACTCAAATCACCAGGAAATGTGAATAGATGAAGTTGGGATGTCTGAAGAAACAGTGAAGAAGCCAACAATCAATGTGCGTACTCACTGAGGTTGGTAATTACCCCTATACCAATGAGTAAGTAAAGAGTCTATATAATTTAAACCTGGTCTTGAAGATTGCACACATGCACCATCTATAGCAGCGTGAGTGCGCCTGCGTTTTGCATTACTTAATAGTGAATTTACGAGTAGGTTCTCTCGTCAACGACGCTCTTGCCGTATATACCAAGATAATTTGTAATAAATATGGCATACGTTTAAAAAACACGGAAGCTTGTACGTTCCATAAGCCAGCTGACGCGGCATAATATAAAAACGAAATATTGTAGATATGAACAATTATTAATTCACTGGTATATTCAATCATCAATTTCATTATACATTCCGATTATTTTCCACACTCTTGATACGAATTCTCCAATATTTTCAATCACTTGATAATAATTTAAATTCATATCAGTATATGAAACAAAACTGTCAGACTAAAAAGTGAGACTGATCACATAAATGTCTCATGTCTTCTATTTTACAGGAGTAGATTCGAACACAGTACATGATGCAGGGAGGTACTCTGTGAATCAATACTCGACTGGCGCGCCACACGGTATTCACGCCAACTTTGTGAATTCTGTATCTCTTCATGACGTCCTGTCGGTACAGGATAATTTGAGAGTACCGTTTCTACTTTACCATTGAATAAGGGCATCTCAGCGAAGATGCTCCATAACAATGTAACCAACTGGAGATTATTTATTCAATCGGATGTATATTACAGTTGCCACCGAATTGACTCCTGATAATCAATGGAATGTTGTTACACGATTATTCATCGTGGATTGGTAAATATCTAATCGATGCTGGTGAATGGTGGGGTGGTGGTGTTGGGAATCCCGCTTCACACGACAGTTCACATACATTGTTTGATATTCTTAATGTACGACCAAAAGTGTCTGATTCAATATGTTACGTTTTGGGCTCTGTTATATCCATTATGTGTCATTAAAATCGAATGTCTGTAGGTAACCAAGATGTTATCGCTTGAGTCTCGTAACGGTTGTTACCGTTTAGATTTATGAACGATAAAAGGTGTAAATTGTAACAATAAAACGTGTTTATATGTGATGAAAGTCCCCGTATAAGTACAATCTCTATGTTTATTGTACTCTTCCATCCGTGACCAAACTAACGGTGGAATAATTTGTGTGACGGCAAGTGCGAAAACTGACGTCGATAATATCGTATACCATTTCATCAAATCACGATATGAACCTTCGGAAATATCCAGTCTGTGAAATTCGGCAACGTGCACCCAGAGAAGAGTCCATTCGTGTTCAACATCATTTACTCAGAACAAATAAATATCATCCAAACACATATGACTAAATAAGAGATTTATCTGTCCCGAATACATCTAATTTACTGTGAATGACTTTCTTCTAAGTTTAACCGCACGATAGTGTGAGTTGAAGTTGCAGCAGCCATCATAAATATTTTTATGCCTGTGTTAATTGACGTATATGCACAGATGTTTAAAATTGATTCTGTTGAGAATCAAATCTACTCGATTATCTACTCCACTTGATCATCATTTTTATTCTCCATTCGTACCCATCCAGAGTCATAAAAATTTTTTGGATTCCCGCAATTACATTATAAATCTGAATAATTATGTCGATATTTTTCTTTCTCATTCTCATTAAAGTGCAGAGTAAGTGAATGTCACATGTATATAGAAAGATAGGTAGAAATGTGATAAGATGCGTGCGCAGTTTCCCATAATGGCCGCTGCGTTCCTTGCTGGAGATCTAGTGATCGCGGACAGTCCGTAGTTGGGCGGGCGAAACAACCCAGTTTGCCTGAGGGCAAATAAACCGGTTGGTAACCAGGAAGGGATGAATGACTATACTTTAGTGGAATGCCATTGGCAGGATTCTTATGGGGCGAGGCCTTGCAACCATGGAGCGATCGAAATCGCGGCCATCATGAATTCCAACATGGCCGAAATGCCGAATATAATAAATTCAAATAAATATGAACTCGCATTCATTTTCTAAAGATTGTTGAAATAATTTAGAAAATTTTTCGACAAATTCGTAACAACAATTTCATCAACAGATTGATTTGAAAATATCGATTCACAGGTGTGATTATATAAGCAAAAAATAGTTGTGCAAGTGAATTTCTCTACTCCAAATTAAAACAAAGTACATCGAAAAGAATTGTAAAAGTAATTAGGTAGCAAAGGTTCGGAAGATCTGAAAAATAGATTGTAAATGATTAATAATTAGGAATTCATAAAATATCACGTGAGAAAAAGGTGAAAAACGAGTATGAACTAATTGTATGAGATTACACTAGAAAGGCAGAAAAAAACCACAGCATTAATTAAGAAATGACTACTACCAAATACAATTAAGAAGTCGAAACAACTACAGACGGCTGATCAACCGACTTTTCGGCTCAAAATTTATCCACAATAATTTATAGAATGATATTCATGATTGAGATAATTAATCCAATGTAGTTGAATCTGAGACAACCCATAAATATTCGTTTATATCTCATAACGTCTGTGATAACTATTTTATTCCTTGGAATAAAGGCCCGTTGACAGTCTCTTAACCGCCCGACTATCTCAAGATGAAAAATCAAATATAACAATATAAGCGAAGTTAGGAAAGTTCATGTTGACACGGGTTGATCATTCTTTCAAACATATATTGTGTACCGAATGTTCATAGTTATATTTGCCGCTCTGACACTTACAAATCAAACAAATATTAACTCTACACCGTGCCGATAAATAAACATTGACGGACAGTGTTTGAGCGTCATATTGTATATATACATATATATGTATGAATTTAGTGTGAGTTATCTGCCCAGCAAAGAAGACACACGAGGCTAATGTACACATTTTTATTTTTGGTAAACGGGTGTGGCTGAAGGAAAGGCCATATACTGAAAAATTTCAGATTTTTCGAATATTGAAGAAATCCTGATTAACATAATTAGGATTAGCTACAGAGAAAATAGAAAAAAGAAACATATCTAAAAGATAAAGATCGCTCTTGAAGTACACACATGCCAATGGGAATGATAGTATAGGGGTGTATACTCATAAGTGCAGGTGTTTATGATGCGAAATAATAAAAAGATTTTATGAACCTTGACAATACTATTATGTTACTTATAGTAGTCATTTTCCATATTAATAATTTATTAATTCTGTATACAATCCTTCAAGAAATTAATCTATACTTGGTATGTGTAGCGTTGATATTCGTATATATTTATCTGCAGATATATAATAATGTAAGCATAAATTAAATTATCAGACAATTTAATTTCTATTTTTAAATGACGCGTGCCAAGCAATAGCAAATATTATTCTCAAGTTCACGGATGATCTTTAAATGATCATAAAATAAAAACACGGTATATGTATACTGTATATATGCGTATATGTATATATACATGTTCATAACGATGTCGAGTGCATGAATCAAAAAGTGTTTTACTACATTTCATGTCGTTTGTTTTTATAGAACCACTATATTCTCAATCGCAATAATATACTTGTACGATTATATATATATGTATATATATATATAAAAATATATAAATGTATATATATGTTTTCGCGCGCATTAAAAACTGTGCGTTCAAGTTCAACGATCTTACCGTTGAATGGATGATATCAATATGGGTATCTGTATATCTGTATATATGTATGAATGGAATTTGATGTGGAATGCGCGACGGCCGTCGACGACGTGAAGAAAAAACGGGGCATTTGAAAGTCACATTACATTTCATTTTTCGTTATAAATCGTTCATCATTCTTCCTTCTTTATATCAGAGGAAGAGGAAAAGCGAGGGAGAGAGATCGGTACATAAATAACTTTTCACAAAAAATCCGCAATGTTGAAATATTTTTGAAAACAAAATAGTCGAATTATATTCAAACGTTATGAAATATGTGAACATACCTTGAAATTTCCTGTTGCCGCATTAACACTCAATTCTTATCATCCACACTTCATAGTTCTACTGTTTGTTGATAAGATAAATTGCCGCGACCCGATGCGAAGTGAATCTATTTTACATTTTCATGAAATAGAAAAAAAACGTATTTTAAAACTGACTTATATCACGTAAATACAATGTTTTTATGAAGCACTCAACAGATGTTTGCGTCACAGTATCTTTATCACTCAAGAAACAATCATATTTTGCCGCGTAACTTGGCAATACCTCAACTTAATCAGTCTCATCAATAATTTCTTGATACATGACTAAACCGACATTGTCCAAATAGTTTGTTACATATGAATATATTTTTCATACTCTATTTTAGTTATCAACTTCTCATTAAAGTGATATGAACTCAACATTGGCACGCACAAATCAGTTCTATCAATTAAATACATTGCAATATTTATATGAGAATAGCAACAGGATATAAAGAAAAAAACTAGGTGTAACTTTTATAACTATTAAAGAAGTTATTCACTCATTTTGAATAACATGGCGACATTGGTCGCGAGATGAGCTCAATGGCGCGTGCATGCCGCCAACAATGTGCGCGATAAATACTTTCTGAGCAAGACAACAATGGGCCACATTTTGTAAAACGACGCTCATGATGTCTGGATAGAACGCATGAGACACTGAAATATTAGTCAGTTTGGCGCTTGCGGCGGCGCGTACCACCCCCTTCTCCCCTTTGCCATCATCGACGCTGTTTTTGCGCCGTCTCTTCTACCCCTTTGCGTCGCGCTGATGGGCGCCTCTATATCTTTGTACACTTCGCCCCACTTGTACCCCCACACCAATCTCCCACAACGCGCATCATCTTCAATGTATATCCACCAGTCACGACACTCACTGGCACAAGTAGAACCAATCCTCGCGCGTCTGTTCACTCCCCTCTGCTAGCCAATTTCCAGAGCACGCCCCACCACTCTTGGCTGAGTAACACACTACCATTTCTACTGCTGCGCTGCGCGCGCTCTGTGGACGACTAATATCAGAGTACTACTACTGCTATCCATCAATAATTTTGTTCTTTTTTTGTCAGGAAAAGAATCTGGAAGTGAAATGTGAAAACAAATATTCTCAAGTTCTATGTCATTTTTCTTCTGCTTGTAGTCTGCAGAAAAAAGTAATGAGGCTCCAATTGTTGATATAATTTTTCATTCGTATAATTATGCTATCAATTCTCTCGCGAAAATGCCTGAATGAACCATGAAAAACAATCGTTACAGACTATTGCATTGTATTTTGGACATAAATTACATATTTTCTAAGAATCACATCGTTAAACCCTTCAATCATGAACTAAAAAAAATGAGTAACTGTCGCAGGACCGCGAAATTGAGCAATAGATTCACAACAATGTAACGTTTTCTAATATTATTCAAAAAGTTTTTGGTAACGCATGAGAAAACTGGAGAAACACTGTAGCGTATTATGGATGGGGTAAGTGAGGGTATAACAACACCTGTACAAGATTCGAGATAACTCCGCGATAGTGTAATAATTTTACAATTATACATTTCAATTGTTACTGATGAACGTAGGGAAAATTCTGAAGTAGTGTTTTACACATTACAGTCGTGTGGAAATGAGAAATGTTCTGATTTACAGTAAAGGCAGACTTGTTATTGCGCCAATAAAATATTATCGACAATCTTATGAACTCCATTAGGCGACATGACCATTCCCTCTATCTTGTCTAATGTTTTGATGCCACTTTCGTCGGATATCGGCGCTGTCTTCGACACAGAAGAGTTTGCCCAACTAGCCTCTAGAAAATTTTTTACTTTTCGGTGAGATTCGATTCTTATCGTCATGAGAATTGTGCTTTTTTTCTTTACCTTCTCTTTCCTCTATTTGGAACGCTACTGTGTGATGCTTACTTTTCAAGAAATTGGAATAGTTCAATTTGCCTTATGCTTCACTAACCCCACTCTATGATAAATCTGGTATCAGCTCATAATGAAGAAAATGAATGTGCATATATGGATATATATACCCATATTTTCATGAATACTGTCCAATTATACCAATTGAGTGATATACTGACATGATGCTTCTCCTCAGTTCTTTTTTTCACTCATTTGTACTATTTCATCTATGAATAAATTTGATAATCATCAAATTTTGAACACCATTGCTTCACTGGAGATAAATCAAGGCTAATTCGTAAGGTTTCATTGGATTTTTTTGAGCGTCGACCTGTCAGCGTAAAAATATTCATAATACTATTGCATGGCAATTTTGGCAACGTTTGTCATATCTAATATATGCGTTGAGAATAACAGAAATGTAAAGTATATTTCAGTCCATTAGTCAAATGTAGTCGGATTCAGAGACAGCATTTAAATTTGTCGCAGACCTTTATGTCAAAAATTCTCCAATTCTTCATGTCTTCTCCGTATTCAATATTGGTGTGAAAATTAACTGGCATCAAATAAATTCGATCTTTCTTGGTTTCGAGATACTGGTTTTTCTCTAAATGTATGAGTAAGCACTTCTAGATTTCGTTTTCTTGACATCTTCGTTACAAAGTTTCAAGTTCATTTCAGGTATATGGTGAAAATTATCACGTTAACCATAGATTTAGATAGTTTACATTATAGATTATTACGAAATGGTATGGTAGTAAACTTTAAAATAAAAAAGTGTGAAAATGTGACTTTAAAAATGTTAGAACATTAAATCTACGAATAAATCACTTTAGGAATGTATAACGACAAATTCCAAACGAATGTCTCTTTTACTGAATTGAAAATTGTGATGTCACATATTTCTCAACAACATTTTGTTCCGAGAATATACAAAATGTAAATGCAACAAAAATTTTCGTGAGAATATCTGTAGGCAATATTTCAAAAAGAGTAAACATGTGCGGAGTAAAGGTTGCCTTTTGTAATCAGATGGATTACATGCGTGTACATAACTGGCCGTATTCAAGAATTATATAGTACTTTTCATATATATGGTACATATATATATGGCCAATAGTCTCCGTACACTATCAATTGCCAAGAGGCTATCAGAAATCGCGTAAAAAAAGTATTTTATGGTTAAAATCGAGTGGGTAGCGAAAACGAGCTGATTGAGGCGGCGGGTCACTTCATAATTTACTTGACCTCTTATTAAAAGAAGAAGAGTATATAGAGATGAAACAAATTCTCACAATCAATCCACTACGATATACCTGAACGTGAAAACATGAGACCCTACTTTTGAATAATCAAAACATCATTTTCCACTCAAACAAATATTCAGCCAATCATAAATATTGTTAATTGCTGATTCATTGCAATGTATCACATTTTTAAAAATTTTTTTCTTCTTGAATTGAAAATCACCGTTGATAATGGAAATTCTAAATACATTCAATTCATTTTCTACAACTATGACTGGAAATATATTTTGACAATGTTGTAAATATCAAAATTACCTAGAGTTTTACGAGAATATTAAAATTTATTGAAATATGTATGTGACGATGGTATATGACCGAGGATATTCGCATGTGAATGTATACATACATACATAGGAGCGGCCCTCGCAGGGCTAATGGCCCTTGAGCCCTCTTCACTCTCAGGACCCGAATCGATCGGACAAGCTGAAGCTGGAGCTATGCCCGGGGCTTTACGCGATTTCACCGGCGCGCGCTCACATTCTCTATTCACCATTTGCTCCCTTATATATACCTGTATACGTTTCTACTCTGACGCCGTTTCCCTGCTAGGGTGAAAAATTCTCTCGACATAAATGAAATTGAAAAAATCTACGCTACTTCATTCCTAAAATGTTATACTGATAAAAATAAAGCATTGATATTAGTTGCGTGACATGAGTTTGTTTGATTGCAAGTTTACATTTGAAATCACACATATAAGTCATTGACTTGGATCAGTAGTTATGAATAGGTATTCTTGGGATATACATTGAGAAGTAATATATACGGCCATCTCTCTACGACGACCTAGAGTCGTTGTTATATTTATCGAGATACTCAAATACGCTTTACGATCTATTAAACACTGCGTCAAAACGTTTCATGCCAGCCCAAAGCGATACAGTAAAAATCCTTTTGCAACCACCTCCAAGCTCATTCTGATATTTTTATATTACAAGTATGTATATTGTAAGTGGATGTATTCTGTTGGAAGCAATTGAAATTCCAAATCGAGCTTATTGGTAAATATATGTCCAATCATATTGATAATAATGGGACAATTCGATCAATCAAATAGATATGAGTGATTTTATTTTATCATAATATTTTAAGTGAATGTTCGAAATGATGAATAATTTCAGAGTGACGGATGCCGACGATTCTATACACATGTATATATGTGTGGCATTTGGTTTTATTTGAACGAGCAATTAGAATGAATGTGCGTTACAACAACCTGTTTGATGCCGTTATATTCACGTGTTCACACATAATATTGAACAAGAATGAAGAAGAAAACGTTGAAAGAGACAGGAAGAGGTGTATATGTATATATTCCTTGAATTATTGTGTGTACAAACGATCCGACGGTCAGTTCGTCGTCGTTCACAACCATCCATCTGTCAATTAACATAAATAAATATAATCTAACAACACTCACTTTCGCTATATCGCACACTATAATGTTCACTCTTTATCGTATAACTATTTTGACTCTCGTCCAATTTTTTTCGCATGGTTAAATGGCCACTATGAACATTAATTTGCAATAAGCTATTTTGCGAATGCATAATCAGAATCATAAACTCACTTTGTGACACTTTATATTATGGTTATCAAAACATTTATAACCAATTCTTTTTTTTTCTTTCTTCTCTTCCATTTTTATTTGACACTACTCTTAAACATAAATTTGCGCAAACATTCTCATAATTTTATCACATTTATGCGCATTTTTGTATATGTATAAAAATTATTCTCATTTTATTATTGCTCATGTCACTTTAATATCAATTGCTAATGGCTATGATTTATTCTCACACGGTGTACCCAATGATTCTTTTACCGAAGAGAAATAATTGTAACGTACACACCAACGTCTTTGCACGCTCTGACAATCAGAACTGGCCACAAATCGTTTCCGCATTTGTATCCCAACCCCAAATATTTTTTTCTCCTTTCGTTTTACGCATAGTCTTTTGTATATAGATATGAAAACACTATTGTGAAAAAAAGAGGTAATTTACTTAAGGGTCTGCGGTCAAATTAGTGCTGCAAATATTCTACGTCGGAACTCATACTCTTGCTCTTCACACAAATCGTATATTTACAAATACTATGTCTATACCTATGTTTTGAAGTGAGAAAGAAACTGAAACCCTATGTAGAAATCTGGGTGAAGGTTACATTGGCTATTGTCCTGACCACCTACATAATGATGTGACCGACGGTTGCCTCGCTTCCGTGTTGGATTTTCTAAAAAGTTTCAAGAGAAAAATAACATTTTTCAACATTTTTTGGTAGTAGGTATACAGAACTAACACTTTGGAGGAAAAGTGAAATCGTGTGTCGGAGAAAAATGGAGATTCTCAACTCAGTAAACAATATTAACATATTATACTTGAAATTCTTATTCATCATATTTTCAACATGATAAAACTTGAATGAGAAGCTACAAAAAATATATCGAAAAAATATGAGGAATTATTTTATTATCATTCTAAAAATAACTCGAGAGTGGTATCGTTCTCGCCACTACTTTGAATTTTCACTAAAATAAATTCTGAATGTAATTTTTACAAGAATGACCATCGGCGAAAAAAATGAGAAAATTAGTGAGAAATTCATTTGGACAATTCACCACAGTGACCAAATAAATTGAAAATAAGAGAGCGTCAAGTCAAAACATTTGCTGATTAAACGCAGTTTATAAAACAACTTTCTTCACTTACTTCGTCTATACAGACATACTCTTGTTCAAAACTTACATCTGTCATAAAGCTATACACATTTCGATTATTTAATGAAGTTCGTGATTTTGGTTTTATCTCTATTTGAACTAATTTTCAGCTTTTCAATTTCACTGTGACATTATTCGTTACCCCTCCATTCACTACATATGAATCTCCTATGTTAGCATATTAGTTCTCAGTATATCATATATATATATATATATACATGTATTGTAATGTACATATAATAAATATTGATAATCATCAAACCAACAACGTGACGTTAGTTTTATTATTAGATGAACGTGTACTACGCTATATAGTTTTATAGCCTTGATAACAAAATCAATTATATACATATACAATCTCTCATGTCCACATATATACATGTATATATGTGTTGTCCATGATCAACAACGATTTATTTTTAGTCTCATGCAAACTTTAATTTCACTTATTGGAATCCAATACAATTTTATACAGAAGATATTTTAATAAAATCTTTGACAGTGAAATAAATTTGATGATCCTCAATTGAAATGTTATTTTTCCACTTGATGTATCATAAATCAAATATTCCTCATAATAATTAAATGTGTAGTTATGAGAGACATTCATGTTTTCCGAGGAACGATCGGCATCCAAGTGTCTTTAGTCAGCGCTTGAGACTACAATGAATGGCATCGTACTGTCTCACGGGTTATGTCGAATGAATAATTTTATATGCTACGATTATGATCACATTTGGATTTGGTTTATATGACAATAGCTTCCAACTATGCACTTTACGGTATGAATTTGATGATTGAGAGTCCAATAATATTTTTTCTATTGACTCTATGGAATTTATAATTGTAGACGCTCGCATAATTTCCAATAAATCACCCACTATATCAATGATAGAATAAAATATGGAATAAATTGATGGGAACGCGACTATAATTGATGAAATACGGATAAAATGTATAAATATTATATGATTTCGTCGTTATATTCATTTCTATCACGAAAAATGCGTATAGTAATGTTGATATAAATAAATATGCAATCAATGTTGGTGAACAGTAATAAAATGATTGGCAACCTTCTCCTGCACGCAATGTCTATACCGCTAATCCACAATCTCAATACGATAAAGTAATATTTCATCGATATGTACTTCGCCACTCATTCTTCAATCAATCAAAATGCGAAATACAAAAGAGTGAGAAGATGAATTGTCATCACTTACCTCTGATACTGTGAATGTACTGGATATGCTTTTTCTTCAGCTTGACATTTGCCAAAACTTTTCTGCAGGCTCAAAATATTGTGGGCCCCATCTTCGAACCGAAGACTCACACAAAATCACAACAAAACATAAAGTAATGTAGAAGAGTGTATACGCGAGAGTAATTGGTATATGAATAATTAATGGTTCAATTCAACGAAGAAATATGACATAATGAAAATACATATATACATATATGTACATTTTCGTATGTATATGTATGCAATATATGTATGAAAAGACGTGAAAGCACAAATATGAAGGACCATAAGATAGAGATTAAGACTCAGTGTATATCTCGTCGTATACAAAGTGGAAATGGGGTTCGCGAAATGGCCCTCGGCCGACGGATCCAGGCATTCGCGTTCGTTCGCCTGTTTCAACCTTTGCGTTCGCACAGCGTCGGCGTCGTTTGTGCGCCATTATGTACACCCCCTGCGCAACGCTCGCGGCGCACTAACTTTCTCAACCCTCTTTTATGTATCATGAACATCTCTCCCGGTTACATGCGCATACATTCGATCACGACAGTGTTACGTGAAGTTATATGTTAGTTTTACATTTACCTGGATATATAAACGTTGTATATGCATACACAAAAGATGAGATTAG
The DNA here is from genome assembly GCA_030523045.1 of Meteorus cinctellus. NCBI lineage: Eukaryota > Metazoa > Arthropoda > Insecta > Hymenoptera > Braconidae > Meteorus > Meteorus cinctellus. Next base: position 348,780 of record JAPYZF010000139.1, read on the forward strand.
AGAGCCATTGATTTTTGCAAAAATTCCAGTAGATATTGGAGCAACTTCCAAAATCACTACTGGATAATTATTTTGATGCAAAATGAGTGCAAAAAAAACATAGAAATTCACTGGATGCTTTATCGAACATCTTTTCTTCTTGAAAACATATTGAACATTATATACACTGGACGAATTTCCAATCGAATTCGCCAATAAGTATATCCTTCGTATGTGTCTCGCTAATCAGATTTATTCTCACAATTAACCAGTTGAATGGACCGAGAATCTTAATGGGCAATATATAAATCGAAAATTTAAGATTATCTTAGTTTTTTGTTTATGTATATGAATAGATGATATCTTTTTTAGATTCGTGGCATCAAAAATATCCATTTATTGATCTGGAGGATTCCAAACAGTTTATAAAACCGTAGGGGACCGTCGAAAAATTTATTCACGATACCGTTAGCAAAAAATGTTTAAGAATAAGAAATTGTATACTATATAAAGATCTTGACTGACCAATAGTAATTAATGTTGACACAGTAGATATTTCCTGAACAGACAGCTACAAGCCAGCTAACGTTCATTCGAATTTTTATTTCATTCGAATTTTGTTTGTGTTTTTTTTCTGTATTTCTTCGAATTGAGAAAATTTGGATGTATTTAAATGTTGAAGAATCTGTGATGGCTCATGAATAATAGTGAGAAAAATTTCAGCCGTATCGTTTTTATTTTTGGGGGTCAAGTGAGAACTAATAGCAAAATATCTGGGCATTGAATTGAGAAAAAATTATGAATATTGATTTGAAAGCTACGTATAAATGTTTTTTGTTGAATATCTATGAACACGGAATCCACCTACGTGGCTATATTCGATTGATAGATATATTCGGTAACGTTCTATTCGCTGTTTACAGCGCGTGTTTGCCATTTTATGTCCCCTCGTAAAGGAGAGGAATAGTCGAATGAACCAACGACACGTTGTGTCTTGTATATGCGCATTATATCTGTACGTGCAATCTCATATACATATCTACCGAGTAATACCTGGTGCGCAAGCTGCTCTTTCGCATGAATCAATGTACAAATGTAAAATGAATAGATACATAAACATACATTTATATATCTACTAAAATTGAATTAATCATGTCATAATATGATGACATGAAAAAAAGATCATTTAAAATCAAATTTCAATTGCAAAAACTTCCCCGAAACAGGAACACAAAATAACAGATTAGGCATTAACATTTGGAATAAAATATCAAATAAATGGTGGAACTGAACTATTAGATCCAGAGACGAACGATCATCACCAACAACATACTAATAAACGTACAAAATCAAAATTTTATGGACATTCGAATTTTTTCGCGAATTTCTCGAAGAATTTCAATATCAGACCAAAATGAATCTCTACAGGATTGAGCAAATTACACGCGGCCACATTTGTAAAATGTTAATATCCAAATTTGACGATTGTCAAAGGCTCACAAGTTATAAACGGTGCATCACACTCATGGACTTTATATAAAAGTGAAGGGCTGAATTTGCTATACAACATATGGAAGTAAAAGTATGAAGGTAATTTTTCCGTAACTAAATGAAAATAAATTTTATCGTTCGCTTCAACTTCTTTCAGGATACGCAAGTCACGCCCCCATAATTTGAACCATATATAAATATATACATATATATTATGTATACTTATAAATATAAGTGTGTAAGATGCTTTTGAAAACATCATGGCGAGTTTTACGAAGGCTAATTACAGAGCTCGCTGACCGCCTCCTGCCAACGCTAACGCTCTAGGTGTTTAACACAAGACTTTTGTTAATACTCTCAATTTTTTATTTATTTATTTTTTTTATTATTTGCCATACGTGATTTGTGGCACGCCACCTCCCTAAGATGCGATGAGGAATTTTCTCAGTACTTCAATATCCATGCATATATCGACACTCATGCGCTGAAATATATGTCGGAAGGGTTCAAACTCTTTTAAGGTAGTTCAGTCATCAATCAATAGCTTAAATACAGTTTTTTCTTCGTTCCGATCCCGTGCAAACTTTATTTTTGTCTGAATGAAACCGTATAGGAAAGGAATTATTGCAAACTGTTACGACGATAGATCGATTCAACCCACAACCCTCACACTTGTGGAACAGACGGAATTCAGGAATAAATTTTGGTCACCATTATTTATGCTTTTGCAACTATCACTTGAATGAAAATTAATTAATAGTTATTTTTTTAGTCATTCCATCGCCACTTTATTGTACACTTATTCTAATTGAAACGCTCAGGCCACATCGACTCAACTTGAAAGAAATTTTCAGTTATGTGAGTCTTATTATTCATTTTCTCGAATACATTTCCTTATTTTTCTTTATTCCGCAGAAATTCTATGACGCCTCAGAATTAATGATTCGTGCTGATCACACAGCGTCAAACTCACAATTCTGTGTCGCCTTCGAGTACACACGTACGCACACATATATATATATATATATATATCTATGATGAATACTCAGTCCCAATTTGGACCCTGGAAGGTGAGAGCGCTCGACTGTAGGTCGTAAAACAGCCCTCGAGAGAAGCGATAAAAAACGATAGTATGTCCTCTCTGCGAGCCGTAGCGGCGATGAAATATTATCTCTCTTTAATTATCGGGATTCGCGACGAGCGTCGCATTTGCCATAAGATACTACACATTCATATATATATATATATATATATATATAGTATGCATCCACATATAGTTAGGTGCAAATGGTTGACGCGAAACATTCCTAAATGCTGAAACAAACTCGCACTAAATACTCTCTTAAATTGATTTTCATGATGGTAATCAAAACTAAAAATGGACGTATAACATTTCATTTCAACTGAATATGAATTATTTGTATATTGAACTTAAATACATTTGTGATTGTAGAATATTTCAATAGCTGGTTAATTACACATGGATGTGGATGCGTTCCATTTTTCAAAAGACCCCAAAACTTCTGTAGGCGGAGTTATTCCGGAGCAGAATAAAGAGATAGGCTCCCCACCACTCAACTCATCTCGTGAGAGAAACATAACTATACCATACTTGGCAGCATCTCACCATCTCGACCAACAGAAGCATAGTGGAATGCAGAGAATTGGTCACTTTCGGAAATTTACATCCAAACCCTATATTTTCATTTTTTTTTCTTCAATTTTTCTCATTCCTTATCTTTATGCCTTCTTTGAGAGCTCGCGCCTCATCCTCCCACTTTGGTGTCCACATGTTTCCAATTTTAGAGAATCTTACATATAGATATGTCCGGGCCATGATGATGTCCATCTGACAAGTCTCAGAGGTATATCAACCATTCATTGGTCGTATTTCTTCCCACACATAACATTCTAACATCGACTCTTTCTTCTCTTTCTTTTTTTCTCTTTTTCTTTCTTTGTTATTCGCTGTGGATGTTTACCACACCAACCCATCATTTGATATATAACATGCTTGAAAAAACATAAGAACAAAAAATCGCATTCTTTTTCTGGAATAATCCTATAAAAATTTCCGAGTCACTCGTGAATATCAAGGCAATAAACTATGTGGAATTAATTGCAAGTGGATAATCTCAAAATTTCTGCAATGACTTGCAACAACATTTTCTTCTGTTTTATTTTCCTCATACATATATAGGATGAGACATAGTCACTTGGGCCGAATGAACAACATTGATATGCACGTGAAAAAAAAAACGAAAAAGATGAAGATGAAACTCGGTATCAGTGTTCATGAATAAGGGATGAGGCAAAATCCTGCCAACTCGAGTTTAAATGACAAAGTCAGAGTTTTGAATGGCTCTTCAGATACTCGCGCAGCCATATCTATATGCGTACACTCACACACATCCACGCATAGCCATAATAAATTCACACGAATATACATATATAAGACAGCGTCGAAGCTTTAGCCTCCAAGTTACGGTGTCGTTAAACCAAAATAAAGTTTCAAACTTATCTCACTCTTTCTCCCTTTCTTTCATTTTACTTCCCAACATCCTTGTTGTTATTCTTTTTTTTTTTCATCCATCCTCTCCATCCCCATATTTGAAGTCGAGATGGCACCAGTAAGTCGACATCCGAATGTCTGAGCATGAGTCGTCGCGCCGCTCTGTCACAATTCAAAAGACAAAATACCTTGATATATATATATATATATATACATATGAAATATTATATATTTATTTGTCTTCAAATGTCAACTGGGCAACAATGTATCAGACACTTCAGGATGGCTGTGTGTTTTTTTTTCTTTATCAATTCAAGAGCGTTAAAATGTAATATACCAATATGAGAACATCACTCGATGTCAGAAAAAATTGCTACAATGTAATTTACGGGGATATAAAAAAAATCGTTCATCCGCATTTAACATCGTCAGGTAGAGCAATACTCACATATATATATATATATATGTGTATGGCAAAAGTATATCTTCCTCGAGGATATAACATTGTTCTGCGTCACGCGAAGCAATTTCAGTGAGTGCGAGAATATATATTACATGTTCATTGGGGTACCAATATCTCCAACTCTCGTATCTATATACAACACACACCCATCCTTGTATATGTATACATTAAGTTGCATTTACATATATATATATGATTCATGAATAGAATTTCCTCTTTGAATTACATTCAGTTAGACACTCTCAACATTTCTCTGTGAATAATCACAAATTTTATTGCATCTTTTTCCGCTCTAACAATTTTCATCTTATCAACGGAAATTAAGTGATCTAGGGGTGAAATTATATGCGTGAACATGTCACATTCACGCTTGAAGACATATAGGAAAGAGGGTGGTTGAATAATATTGTTATAGAGGACGCCACGTATACGCTATACACGTTTAAATGAATAAAAATCACAACGATTCAATTAGTAGATACCATAAACATTTTCTCCTACGCAATATTTTACATTCCATATCTCAGTAATTGTTAGATCCATACACGCATATACATAAATGTATATTTCGTATAAACATAAAACATTTTCGGGGGTTGCAGAATGTCAATTATGTCTGATATAGTTGTCGACAGTGTGACATATATAGATGTGTGCTTGATGGAAAGTCACAATGAAGATTATAGCTTTTTTTATATCTTTCTTTTTCTTTTTAGGGGCCGTAGGTGGGGCGGAAATGAAGGGGGATGAGACGTCTACGCATCAACGGATTTGTATGTTCAGGGGTACTTTATATACGTCATGGCGACTACTAGACTGCAAGGGGTCGCGGACATAAATATCTATATATACAAATACATATACGGTACGTTGTGCCTTGGATATTAGCCAGTGTCACGAGTATCATACTCGCGTTATCCTTCTCCAAAGAGGCGGACCACGACGACCATAACATCCACATATATCTATGCTATATACATTTCTATCCATCCGAGTAGTCCCATTTGATGACTCAAGTGTGTTTGTATGTTGTGTGATGTATCCAATCGAGAAATACTTTCGTTATTCTCCACCCCTCGTTACGCGTTTCTCTTCCTTGCTCTCAACACATTATTGAATACCCTCCTCACCACGAATTTCTAACAAAATAAATCTCCTGTTGCCTTTATATGTCCACACGAAAACATTATACATAAGATTGAGTACAAAAAAGTACAAGAGAAGAGGAGATATTGGAAAAAAAAAGCGAGAAGAAAATCACTACGCTCGTATTAAGGATTAAGGGGTAGATTCCACTAGAGTTTAAGTTCGTGGGATACATGGCAATATGAAAAAAATATGAGCGGTATATATCTATATATGTATATAGAAACGGAGAGTTTATGGACTGCCTGACTATTATTCATTCACACCCCACGCACACGCAGGTTTGTGGGTAATATTATTGGTGAGTGAGAAAGAAATGATGAACAAACGATTGGAAGTTTTAAGCTTGTGGTTGAAATTTGACATTAATGTTGTGCTATTCTTTTTCTATTGTGCACTTCTTTTTCTCGAGGATGCTACGGGTTATCAGTTAAAAACACTTTGCAATAGCATATTGTGGTGTGAGTATTCATACATATATATACATTGTTTCCTTTTCCAGACCTTTGTCTGACAATGTCATGATTTTGATCATTAAAACTGTTGTGAATCAAAATTGAACAATGAAACGTATTTTTGTCTCTTCATGACTAAAGAAAAAAGATATGGTGAAATGTCTTATTTAACAATTTGAACGCCATGACCGAACTAAATATTTCTTTATCAAATATCTTTTTTATAAACGAAACATGGAAAAAAAAAAAAAAATGTATTCTTCAGTCCCAAGACTGTTTCTTTCGACAGATAAAGGATCAGCATTGATGTATAAATATAGGAAATGGCGCGATGAATATGGAAGAGGAAGGAAAAAAAATCAGAAAGATACAAAAATTTGTTCCAGATAAATATGTAGGACGAAGAATTTGAAGAACCTTTCAATGATTTTTAATAAAGAAAAACAATAGTTCATTAAACAGAAAGTCTATGTATATAGGGAACGATATGAAATGACGTGAAGAGATTCGTATTAAATGTCATATCCTCCATGACTTCTCTACCGCCCCTATTCGACGAGCATGTTCATACACTCCACAGCAGCCATTTCATTCGTACAATAAGGACATTCCAACATACAAAGTATATCTATACGAGATTGCGCAAAGCACAGACGAGAAATTCTCATCCACATCTCGAGTATACATAACAAGACATAACTAAGAGTGTACTATCACGACCAAAGAGAATATTATAGATATATATCTGTGATGGAGACCCAACGAGTTCCCTTTTCCAAATCATTGCGTTCCATACGTGAACATGCACTTATTCATGTAGTTAAGTGTATTATCTCATACCTTTACTCTTGCGCACCGAAATTATCGCTCAAAGCCCTCAGGTTTATGAGTACCATAAACTATAAAGCCAGTCATCGACGAGCAATATCCCAAATGTAAACAGTAGGTATATGTACAAGGTTGAATTGAACAGATATATTTATGAAAATACCTTATATATTCAAACAAAATGAACATATTCAGATCTTTCAATATTTATTGGTGAACTTGCAGAACGGTTATGAATGAAGAAAAAAAGAAAAATCAGGAAATTACAAAATGCCATTTGGGTATAAACACATACTTTTACAGTTTCACCTTGGACCTACTGCTGACCTTAATTGGTTTATTGCCATCGGATTATGTTCTCGTCTGGTTGCCGACCAGGAAGACGTCCCCCGTTCTTTTTCTTTTCCTTCTATTTTTTCCCTCTTTTACTGCAATCCAAAAAATCCTTTTATATATATGTATATATATTCTTCACAAAAATTTCACAACATTCATTATATTTTATGGTTTTCAGAATTTTCCTTCGTGGTTTAAAGATCTATGGGTTCACGCTATTTTCAAAGGAATCTGACCGGGCATCGTGACCAAGTTCAACTGGAGAGAAACCGACACCTCATGTATACTTTCAGTAGCTGCACATGGTTTTGGGAATTTAATTTTTTTCTGAAATGATAAACCGAAAAAAAAGGCACCATCCACAGTAAAGTTCTGTAAAGTAAACATAACAGGAATGCACATCCTCTGTATATCATTCATATACCTTCACACCGTCGGATATGCTTTTTATACGAAGAATTAACGCAGAATCAGAACATTCAAAAAATATATTTCAACAATTTTATATACCTATGTGTCGTACATGTAAATGAGTGTTTATGTCCACATTATGTGTTGAATCAATTGAAACTTGAGTAAACGTTTAAAAATGAAGACACATATAATTGATCATGTGATTAACAATGTATGATTATAAAGATTACTGTCCAACGAGAAATCGAAGACTCGATACGATGGAGAACTGTGATCATTTGTCATAATGACATCAAATATCGCTGAATACCATTGAGATTAAATAGAGTTATTATTTATTTGTTATTGAGATTAGTATGCAAAGAGTTATTAAGAATTCCACGATCGGCGTATTCGCAAAATTTCCGATACCGAAAACATTATTTTCAAATGCATGTGATATGATCCAGAAGTTTATGTGATTAATTTGATATTATTGGAAGTCAACACAAATAGGATGAACATATTGAGATTGAATGCAATAAATTTTTTAGTCCATGTCACATGGTATAAGAATTGATTGATTAAAATCTTGTATATCTTTAAATAAATGCCTTCTCATTATAATGTTGGCTAAATATCATTAGAATTTTATTTAACAATAAATTAATCCAATATTGTGACGCATTGGTTTATAATAATTCATAATGGTGTTTATCAATTAATAGTTTATACAAAATTAATTTCTTCTATATTTCATTTATGTGGTGGTATAATTTTCACTTATTCTAAAGAATGAACGTAAAAAGACGCGTAATTCATGTATACAAGAACGGGTTTTCTTATTTTCGACTTGTGAACACCCCTATAATGGAAATATCAAATTAGCGGAAATGATTATAATTACGTGAGAGCCCATTTCGCAAACCATTCCCTTCATGGTTACAAATTCGTGTGCGAGCTCCAGTAAAGTAGAGCTGACACATAATTTGTTTAAAACCAGACAAGTTCCAAACTGGCAAAGCGTTGGTTATTTTTTTCTTATTCTGTATGTTTTTCTTTTATTTTGTGTTTTGTTTCATTTTATTATTTTTTTTCTTCGTTTTTTATGGAGCGTACGTTACAATATACTGTACAATTTAACCGTGAGCCGCGTTACAGCTGCAATATATTTACACGTGTATTTACGACCAGCCACTTTATCCTTCCCTGCCCTCCCAACACCTCTCGCCACTCACTATCGAACCTCCCATACTCTGCTGGGCAAAAAATGTTTCCTCGTTTTGTTCTCTCATGCATGCATTTCACTTCTATTATCATTTTGTTCTTGGTTTTTATTTATTTACCACATTCACGCTTTATTTCTCAGAATATATCAACAAAAATACTATACATACAGAAGCATATTTGATAACATAACGTCGATAAAAGATTGAACTTTTTTTTCCGACGTTCACAATGTTTAGAATGATTATAAACCCTAAAGAGAACTGTTCTCATTACCCTTTTTTCATTTACTCGTTAGTTTGCCTAACAGCTTCACCGTTATTTGAAAATGCCACATTGAATAACATTAAATATTTGTTCTGGTCATAACTCCCACGGATGCTTAACTCCTTTGGGACTTTATCGTCATATTTTCCACTAAGACGGATAAAATGTACGAAAAATATTGAATATCTCTCATGCTTGTAACATAGATTACTCATATGTCGAGTAAATGTTAAATTTGAACGGATATATTGTGAATAATATGAAACTTTTTTATGGGAATTCAGATGGGTGCACATATTTTTACATTTATAGTCCACAAATGTATACACATATACGAAATGTATCATACCACATTCTTTTGATGATACAGATAGAAAATGATTCACTGAATATCTCGAACAATCCTACAATCGAATTTCTACATATAATATCATCACTCATTATGAACTTTTGTACATCTGTTCAATATATTACATGAAAAAATGCATCATGGACCTATCTTCGTTGACTTCATGAAGTTATGCATCAGAATCATTGATATACATATGTCAGCGATATTTGTTTATGATGAAAACAGATGAAAACGTGATAGGGAAATTAATGAATTTCATAAATGCAGATTTTGTGCATGTTTGTTCATATATTCAACGTTTCATCAATTCACAAAACTATGTCAACAAAGACATACAAATTTGACTAACCCGAATATATCCTGTAAATACACTTGGAGACCGCGAGTAAATCCTATCCTGCATATAAATTTTGATACTCTGCAACAGCTACTTTTTACATTACTCATCTTACATGAATCACAAGCTGATGAATGTATACTCCTACAAATAGTTGACACTTGTTGGCGTTATCAAGAACGGTAGGAGTCACGAAAATGAGTTCCTTGATGATCGCAAAATCAGTACTATCATACAAAAATCAAACCCAAAATCATGGTATTCATCTAATTACAACGATAAATATGAGAAAATGATTCTCAAGATTGGAAATATTCATCGTGATACGTGGAAAGCTTCATTTACATGTGACACGCAGATCCAAAACGCTATATAAAATTATATTGCCCAGCATCACGTGCACTACGTGAGCGCAAAACGTATCCTCGTAATTCACATGCAGTACTAAAGTGATCTCTGTCGCAGGTGCACCCTTTATCGTATAATGGTACGCGCATATATACCTACATTATGGTACGATGCCTTATACATCTATACATACTGCTATCAACTCTCCACCCATCCATAATATATTGAACGAGCCGATAGCAATATTCCACATATTCTCAATGTTCTAATTCTCAAATGAAATTCATTTCTCATGAAAATGGAAATCTCATCAATAATAAACATTTCATATCTATTAACAAGAGACGGTAATATTCTGCGCTTATAGTCGAAAAAATGTACATCCATGTATCACTGTGCCACTCCCACACATATCAATTCATATACGACAACGATGTGTGCCAGAGATGACGGTCAAATAAGAAATAATATCAACCAACCAGCCAGCCAACCAACCAATCTACATGCAAGATCCATCTTTTGGTTTTATCCGCCATCACTGAAGAAACGACTGGCGGGAACGCCGGAGATGAGTGTTGTCTCGTTTTCTTCCAGTTGGGAGCACAAATCACTCCTGATACCCGTAGAGTGCCACTCCTTTTTAATGGCTCTACCACCGCGTGGATACGTTGAACGTACTGACGTAAAAAGCCAGCCGCGCACATCAGCCTCCTCTCCTTCCGTCGCCTCTTTTTTTTCTTTCCTCCCCATCCTGCTTCATATCCTATATATGTACGTTTACATACCCTAAATCTTCATGCCCATTTCCGCCTCCACCATATTTCAATAATTGGGATGAGAAAAATATAATAAAAATGTCAGAAAAACAAAATTCTATCCAGCTGTAACGCACCCAGCCGCGCACTACTTTTTTTCGTTCTATCTCATCATTATTATTACTATTCCTTCCTTGTTTCTATCCGTACATAAAAAGAAAAATTTCTGGATGTCATTTTATGTTTGAAAATATCTTAATGGAAACTTTAAAAAAAAAAAAAAAAAAAACTGTGAAGAAGAAATATAAAATATATGTGATGGGAGATGATTAAGGAATAAAAATACCTCATGAGATTTCGCGAGTTGATAATGGGCAGACTGGTAAATGGCCGCGCTGGCGATTCCTTTTTCATTAATGTGGTTCTTGAGCCACTTTGGTGTACAATCATTCTGTATTGAATTTTATTTTTACTCTTGTAAAAAATGGCGCTCGGTCAATATAGTGAAAGAGAGGAATTGGAATTGGTTGTGAATGTTCCTTCTCCAGCATTTCCTCCACATGATAACAAGCCCAACAATATTTTATTTTCTTTTACTTTGGTGCAAAAAATTTTTTTTCACAATGTAGAAGTGTTTTTCTCCCTTTTCTCTTCACCATATGCATATACCGGTATCAAATATAATCTCGTAGCATTACAGCAACAACGATATACATATATATATATATATGTCTGAGAATCCAACCGACCGCGGCTCACCATTGCCATATCCGTCGGCACGTTGGCAAAACGAGAGAAGAGGCATGTATAATAACGACTCTCGTCTTTTCTCGCGGCGCACGCGGCTTTACCATCCAGCTTATATATATTACATTCGTGTGCAGCCACGGTAGCATTTATGACCGTAGCTAGCGTGAATATTTATGCGTCGACCATTATTGTCTACATAATAGCGGGTATGGCGAAGGAATATACCAACACACAAAGGTAGAGATGGCGCTAGTATGGTAGTGAAAAAAAAATGTATTTATATATTTTAACATACAACATCCTCCGTACACGTTTATATATGAACATTTATAAATATATAAACATGAACTTCCCTTGCTCAGATTGCCATCACACATGAGCAAATACTCTTCAATAGCTGTAGGAGTTCATATCAATAATGAATATCTATGGAGTTTCTATAAACCCAGTTATATATATTTATAAGAAAATAAATGAAGGAAAGAATTTGACAGTTTTAATACCTCATATGCAGTCTGCTCCGAAACAAGATGAAAAAATGAAGGAAATGCGGTTACAATAAAATTTGTCTAATAGAATTTTTGCAATGCCAAATACATGTAAGTGTATCCGTAACAAAATGCACGACCTGAAATTATGCTCGATTGTACCTCCATAAGAAAAGCCGGATCATGACTGAAATATGGAGAACTGCAAAAAGTGTAGGTCCTATTGCCACTTTTTTTTCATCTGTATCAAAGAGATATACGATAATGTGCGAAGACAATTCTCGGTGATTCTAAAATAAATCTATATCTATAAATAGAAACCCACTATCTCTTTTGTTCAACTTTAGTAGTGGATGGATACTACGGAAAATCTCAATTATCTCATATATGACCGAAAGAATCGAACAAATTCGTTCAGTCATCTAAAATATAGCGGGGTTGAAGCGGAAAAGAAACTCATATTTGTATAATACACAGAATCCCCTTGTCGTGAATGGATCAAAGAGGAACCTCCGGGTGCTGCCTCGAAGAGAAATCTCGACTACGCCTATTTATGAAACTATTTTACAGCTGCATATATATACAGAAGTGACTTTCCAAAGAAATCCGTTTTTTCAGTTCTTCATTTTTCACTCCATAAAATTCACAATGATTTATTATATCCAAAAGCGATTTACTCCCTTCAAAGCAATTCTACTTAACACTGATGGTGTTAATTTACACAATTTGTGTTTATCAAGTCACCCATGAAAAATGAAAAAAAAAAAAGTCAATAATTTTCATTTATTTTCTATCGAATTCTTTTATTTTCATCACATTCTCACCATTCTGTAAAGTGAAATTAATCAACTCTCTGTTATTCATATATGTCAAGCAACCGATTACTCTCACTATCTTATTCCTTCAATGGTGATAATAATTAAATTGTTACCACATCTATATGATACAGCTATTAACTACATCATTGTAAAGGCACCACAACATACCATGAAATTCTAGTAAATCACAGGCAGCTTATGACGACTGTGACATTTTATAGTAGTGTTAGTAGTGGTAGTTGTAGTAATGGCGATAGTCGTGGTTCCTGTAACACATAAGTATGGGAAAGTCAACCCCTTCTTGATGACAAAGACTAAAACCACTATGCGAGCAAATGTATCAGACAGAGAGAAACGATATGGCAGATTGTCAGGGAAAAAAGAGAAAAAGGGGCAAAAAGAATAAGCAAAAGCGCTTACCATAGGGGGCTCGTGTCTCGTTTCACGTGTTAATAAATAGCCACGTTATTACCAGCAAGCTAATTCGTCAGCCACTCTCTTCATTTAACGAAGCCAATTATGACAGACATAAATGTAAGGCTTAATAGTTGTGTACACAAATGCACACGCGCGCGAACTCACTTAGTTCCATATATATACCTATATAGTGAATACGAGAACGAAGTGTTTGTTCACAAAACAATGATTTTTATTGTTCTCTTTTCTTCTCAACAACTTTGTACAATTCATGATCCATTACTTGATTATTGGAGCTGAATATCTATTCGTAAACTTTAATAAAATTCCAATGTCATGGACTAACTACGAGTTTTCATCATTTATTGCATTCATTATTCATCATAAAATTATATGGCATAGAATAATGGGAATAAAACTTGAATATGCGCAATGTCAGAAACGGGTGCAACATTGGTGAAGCTCGTCTTCTGTACGTCTATCAGCAGTGAATATATATATTATTTCTACGTTCAACCATCCCTTATACAAAGCGACCCTTACTATTCCGCCCCTTATTGCTTTCAGAATCATATCCACCCTGAAGATGGCGCCTCTGAAGCATTTTTCACTCACCCGACACATTGTTCGTCTGATAACTGTTTAGTATAGGCAAATAAAAATTTTTATACCATCTGTAGGACATCGATAACTTTTCGACTAACCATATCTTATCTACATATAATGCCGTCATTATAATTTACAATATTCTCAATGTCGGGTACTCTTGAAGAATATTTTATTCTTTGGAAGGTATGTGACGCTGTTGCGGTAACAGTCAGACAAGTTTTAATGCAGCATCTATCACTTCAACAAGGTGCGATGAGATTTGAGTGATTAAACTTTGTGAAATACCAACTGTACATTTAGATATTGTTACACAATTTCACAGGCTGGATAAAAGGATATTGCGAAATAAGATCGGTAACGTTGTTCCCAGAAAATTCTACAAATGCTTCAGGCAGACAGTTACTACCCCAAGAAAAAGCGAATTCCTGAAAATTTCTGCTTCCTATTTTAATTATTTTTATTCTTGTGTTAGATAAAAATCAGGTTTTGTTTCCGATGCCAATTATCAATCGTTCTTTTTTCGATAACCAGTGCCAGTCATTTAAAGTCATTAGTAATCATTTCATATCATGGAGACGTTTATTATTTAATCATTTGTATACTTATTTCATCGTTCCCTAGTATTTTGTGAATATATCGTTGATAAACATAATTTACAACGATTTCAATCTATGGAAATTTTCTGATACTTCGTTTAAAAATCCTGCACAATTCTTCAGTTTTTATCGGCTTCATGAGGAATTTATTTCATGAATAATATATAGCCATTATTTGTGATATGACATTGAAGAATGAAACATTTTTTATCCAAACGAAACAAAAAAACATACACCTACAATATTAAAGCGATTGATTCGCATCAACACAAGAAATTTATGTAACGAGGCGATTTGATGGTAGATGAGAATCATCATGAATTCTAATTGAGCAGATGACTCAAAATCAAAAAACTTAAATCTGACTGGGAACTATGAAATAGATGTAAGATTTTCTTCAATATTTGAGGGATTGTTTATACCTCGAAAATATATGTTCATTAAACTTTGGAATTCGGAAAATAAAAAGAATTTGTTTCGTGAATTGTCAATATCAACATGATTCTTGTCGGATTGAATTGACCACTGCGAAGAAAATGGCGCCATTCGTATGTGTATCATGACTCTTCCAAAAATTATTCGATTTGCAAGAATAACAAAGCTATTTCGTAAAATGAATGCAATAGCTACAATATGTCGGGGGGTGTTTTTGTTCTCAAACTGAGGAAAATATGAAAAAATGATGGAAATTATATTCTCATAAAAAGAACACCTCAAAACAGAAATTCCAAAAAACGGACAGATCCTATCCGGTTTATTATTCCAGTACATATGATGATCGAAAGTATTTGAAATATCTGGAAAAAGACATCGTATATTTTCTTTCCTGACGTGCAATATCTCATGAAAATTCCATTCATGAATTGCCTTCCAACTCACGTTCCTTCCCATCACTCTAATATATTCTGAAAGGTTCAATTCGTTTATATTCAGGCTGTATATCTATTGAAGTCTTTAAAATATCCATATGAATTGTTCAACCATAAAATACAAAACCGTTGATGAAACGCGAATTCGTTATATGCTGCAGTCATGTAATTAATCACTAATGCATGTAACCGCTATGGAATTACATGTACAACTAGGTGCATAGTATATAATGACATCGATATATATATAAATTTGTTAATTTCAACATACAGAGTACATCTCAATACATTCCTCATTAGTTTCAAGACCAACGCTATTATTATTCGAAGTCATGTATGTGTATATCCATGTATCAATATTTTTTCGAAATGTTGACATTGCTAACAATGTTCTTTATCGCTCCTAATCATTTATATCATTGTGGTCATCGTTAAATGGATTCTCTTTATCAATTTCTCAATCAAAATTAACGTTTCGAAAACGCATTTGATATTAAATAAGTCGATAAGAATTTCCGAATTATAACGTTCGACGATTCGGAGTTTTCATTCGAAAATGACGTTCCAGTCGTTATGAGCAGGAACCGAATGTAAATGTGAATAATGATCGGATTCACGGCAGTGATTTATAAAGTGTGATGTTATCGCTTGTGTGAGTGAAGGAACATCATATATCATATTGTTGTGAGACGATCAAATATATGCGTGAAAAGCATCAGTGAAAAGCAAGCAGAAAGTGGGAAGAGAAGAATTATCCACTGAGATTGATTGATTGATTGCGATTAATTATCAATACAGTTTCTTGACAGAGTGAAGGATATTCGAAATTTGTCGCATACTTTCTCATCCTATAAAATTTGATTGAAGCGTTACATCGAAATTTTATGAAATTTCAATTATTATCATGAATCTTATGATGATTTAATTTTTCGAGGAACGTTATTAAGTACCAAGTAAAATTAAACAAATTCTAATATTTGTTAAACACTTTTTTGACTCCTTTTGATTCCACCCCATCTATTTCGAATCACACTCTGTCTCAAGCATACTAACGTAATTATTTCGTATTCGAACAAACTGACAGAAGAATTGGAGCAATTTGAGTGAATTTCATCATGGAATGGGGATTACAGATCTAAAAGTAATAGACATTGCCAGCAGCTGCAGAATACTTCAGCAATATGATCCCTAGAAATTTCAACAGGAATTGTCCATGCAAATATGGTGGTCACTGTTTGATTCACGTAAACTCTGTACTGAATGTTCAAAGGTTACGTCGTGCGCAACTAAACCATATTCATTTTCATGTGTCAATTATCATTCATTTTCATGTGCAACTAGAAATAAATTCAATAATCTATATTCTCACATTTGATGACATTATTATTTTTAGAATTGTCAAATTCTGGCTCAACAGGATGTAGAATAATATGACCTACAGTGTTTGAAAATTTTCCTCAATCATTACATTGCAATAGTATGTGCTGCCACTCTATAACAACTCGACTGCAGCCAACTAATCCGTGACAATCTGCCTGTGGACTGTTCAACCGAACGATAAATCAACCAACGAAATTTCGCGTGAACGACATTTCAACCAACTTAACATAAAAACCTAATGAATGTCCATAACATCTTAATATTGATACATTTATGATCACATTCTCGTGTAATTACGAATTTGCCAGACGATGCCAGATAAACCAATGCCCCATTTTCCTATTCTTAATACCATGAAATGCATACAACTGTGTAAATATTGACAAAACAGGTGGAAACGTCCCATCACAAGCCCATTGTTCGCACTCTCACAAGAATGCATTTTGCTCTCACCATCATGGTGAAGAAAAAAATCCGCATGTTTGGCAATTTGACCACATTCATTGGGTATTACCAATTCTTGGCGAGACGATGGTTCTAAAAATATTATTTTGGTTGTATTATGCGCACGTTGATCTTCACGTGATGATGTCGTTATTTACGGCAACAAAGCAGAAACGGGCGACGCCACAATCAACAAAACATTCTCAAAAATAAATCCAGAATTGCCGTCATTTTTTAAAGCACGATTTTCGTACAATTACATCAGCAACGCCCAAATATATTATGATTAATCCACAACACTGATCTGTATGTTTATCTAGACCTGCACGCACAGTTGTAGCATAGCACTTTGAACAATGCCACGTAATACTATTTTTATTCACTCTCTTCTGGCTCCAATATCTGTTCTCAAACATCTGCTCTTCACTTTTGTATGAGTAGAGATGATTCAATGGTGTCTTCAATGATGATGCGAATACAGTTCACAATATTGGTAACTATTATCAATATCGAGTCTAACCGACTTCACAGCACAACGAGCATTTATTTAAATATACACCAAGATCAACGAGAAACGAAATGGTCGTAATAGATATGATTCATATTTATACATTACAGATCTTTATCATTCGAATCATCGTTCGTTTCATATTATTGGCGTTAAAATGTCATAGTTGGGTGTCCGCAAACGTGGACGCCCGGCTTCTAACCACTGCATTTTTTCGCTGTTTATCGATAAAGCCGGCCCTTTCATTCTTTACTAGTGAAATTGTAACAAAAACATTGTATTATTCGATAAAGATAGTATTTGAAAAAGTTATGCATACACCAAAAATTTTCTATTAATTGTTACTTTTCATGGACATCACTTTTTATTATGGTGTGTATTGCTGATGAACTTAATTCACTCACTACTAAATTCTACCAAGGCACATAATAATTTTTGTTGTGAGAGAAATTAATTATAGTATATGAAAAAAAATGACATTTACCATAATGAAATTTAATAATTCATTCGGACATAAAAAAATGTCAAAAGTGTGTTGCTTCAATTATCATCGGGTAAGAACCGGTAAATTAACAGGTTACCAGGCAAATAAATATTTACATCCTTTTCAATTTATCATTTTAAAATATTGAATGATTTATAAATTAACTCTTTTTGATTATCAGTCGGACAGTGATATTAATATAAAACTCAATGTTTTGTGCACGTTTTAATTTAGAACACAAAGTAAAGTTATGTTATGCACTCACAACCACGACTCTTGTACATGACACAAAAGGAAAATGCGCGTTGCTACTGACATGCACACGTTTACCCTAGGTGTATTTTAAAATTTAGTATCTGCCATAGCAATTTGGAAACAGATACACGTGACTAAGTATTGTTCTGCTATAGAAATCTTCTGTATCAACTAAGTTGCCAAATTTAAATAATGGGATGAATTTATTGTGGTGCTTTAATAAGAATCACTACCTAAACTAATAATTTTCATTCTTTTTCTGTGCAAATTTTTTTTCCTTTCATTAAATTGTACCATATCAAAATTTACTATTGCCGGTTGTAAATAATTCTTGAGTGAATTATGATTTTTTTTATCTACCTTTTTATAAAGTTCTAGATCATGTCATAAAAGTTCACCCGTTATATACCCCCATAATAATTTTTAATGGAAAATTCTTGCACCGTACATTTGTCATGTAATTAATAGATTTCTTTCCAACCACTTATGTCATTTTTTGCAGAATTGACATAAATTCGACAATTGATTCTCATTCGAATCATTCTTTATCGCGGCAAATTTCCGCAAAGGAAAATAATTTTTTATTCAATGCATCATTATTTAAACTTTTAAACCACTCTCTTTTCGCCGAAATGGCAACGTGATTGATTCTATATAAATATACTTTAAACAATCGGAGTGACATCGCGAAGCTCCATGACAAATTAGCAGCTGATAGTGTACGAAAAATATCAGTGTGACTGTGTAGAATTGAAATACTTCTACGGATAATAAATTAAAATATGGACTAACTCATTGCCTATTTTCCTCCTCAAACCATTTTTAATAACTCTTACAAATCTTCGATAGGAGATCTCACTGATGTGCATAAACTGGACGGAATTCTATGAAATTCGTCGAAATCACAAAAATAATTTATCAGAAAATTACTTGTGTACAGATATTATGTGCCGACAGCTTTGGTATGCGTGCTAGTCTAACCCCTTGTACGTGACCCGGAAAAGGTACTACTTATATAGTTTGATAACGATCTGCGAAAAAACAAGGAAATATCTTGGTGGACATCGCAATATAATGCGCCAACTGCAAATGGCCACGCGTTCAGTCCACTCCATATAAACTTTATATGATCGAATAAAATGGTGGATTGCAAATGCATGTGGGATCAAAGTGGCAATATCGCGTGATGTGAAGAGAGGTGGAAAAATTACTCCAACAGCTGGCGATGTTACAAGAATGTAAGACTGATATATAAAAGCCTGGACTTTTCTCAACCCATAGAGATATTGTGACAATACCATGAGGCGTTAAACATATATATATATATAGGCTGTGCGACGTGATGTTCTCTTGTCAGAGCCTGACACATGTGTATTGATCGTGCAGTGTATAGAACAGGATTCACCCTTTAACGAGGGGACTGCTCGCTTTTATTTCGTAGGATTGTTGCTAAGGTTACCAAAGTATACGCACAAGAGGGATAAAGAACGGGATCACCATGGGCGTGGTTTATTTTGTTGGGAGAATATTCGTCGCGCGCTAGTGGAAAAAAAATATGGGGCTAAATTATTGGCTAGGGGTATATTCGCTAAAATGGTGGATGATCGTGAAACGAAAAAATGTTTTTTATCATCGTTCCCTTTCTTATATGATATAGTTGATTTGAACAAGTCAAATATGTAGGCATCTAAAAAATGCCTCCTTCGAGAATAGACTTATGATAAAACTGAGGGAGGACATGTGAGCGATATGGGGTTGGGTCACAAAATTTTTTTGCTTATTGAATATTTTAAATCATCATTTGAATTTCTCACAATTATTATTTGACGAATTCGAGCTTCGAATTCATTCTTTTGTTTTAAATGAGAGAAATTATTCTCTATTTTTCCTTTTACAGCAATTCAAAGTAATGAAACTCTCTGTTTTGATTTTTTTAATTTTCCGGAAATTTCATAGAATTGGCAATCGTTGAGTATCGCGTTTCTTATGTCAAAGCAATGTATCGGACCAAAAAAACGGAGCGAAGTACCACCAGGCCGTACGAAAAAATTCTTCTCACGGATCAACTCGAAATTGGACGTAACAATCATGAACAAAAGAATAAAGTAGCCACTTTAGGAATTCCCATAAAAACTATTCCACTTCAAGTAAAAACATTTATTGTCCATAATTTTTTTGTTTGGAAAGGTGGCAATATCAATGTGAAGCAGAATGACATAATAATTCAATCGGAACCAACTTCTTCCCTCACCGTTTGATTGCATATTCAAAAATCATTATATGACTTCATGGCAATGCTTTTGATCACGTTTTTTTCATCTAAATATTTGTGGGTGTTTTTTTTTCACATTTCATACTTGGATAAGAACTGAAAAAAATAAAGAAAGATCTTGTGTATTCGATATGGAAGAAGTCCAAACACGTCAGTGCCGTAGCCCCCCACCCCATTATGACAACCCGGTGAAAAGAATCGTGTTTATGATACACGTTGCAAAAAAAAGGCATAGCAATGAGCTCTTATATAATGGATATTATGGTGGATTGATGGGTTCGATGATACAATGGATATGTGACCGTGAAGGTATTCCAGAAAAGAATTCCCATTCATTTTTTACTTCTCTACACTTTTAATAATTTACAACCCCCCGACCGTGACGACTGCAGTCGATACTTTTGCGTTGTTTGGTAACAGTGGTGATCTACCGTATCACGTGGCTTTCCGTATAACATAAATATTCCCCTTTTCCAAATCGTGTGATTGTGAAGATAATTTCGAAGCTTGTCTCGTTGATTTGTAATACAAAAATGAACGAAGCCGCGTATCATATATATTCATATGTAACTTATAAATTAGATGTGGATTTAGTGAATTCTCAGCGATTCTCTAATAATCTTTCGCATATAAAAAACGCAAGAGTCGATTCCCGTATTTCTAAGCATTCGATTTAATATTCATTGATAAAACCTCATAAAACTACAATTGATAACTTCACAGAGAGCGTATAAATTATCAATGAATACCAGAGCGTTATCGAAACAAAATATTTTATATGGTACACCATTCACTCCTCTGCATGGAAACGAAGCTCTTCAACCCCAATGAAAATATCAATTACAATTATTTTTTCATTATTTTCAAATCGCTCGCCGACACTGTACGTTGTTGAATAGATTAAAACGCAATTCAAAATCTGGTATAAGTGTAGTAAGACCTGATTTCATACCTAATGGCATCTTACAGCCAGAACCTCAATTTTGAGTTTTATTTGAAGTTTACTCTCATATAAGCCTCCAAATATTCAAATTTAATGCCAAAAGTCATACGATGTTGCTGATTATGCTGTTATCGTTGAACCGACAGAATACAACTAATGACAGCATGGAGATGATTTGACATCGACATCATCCATAGTATTGAAGTGATATTCTGTGCAAATAACAATCACATGCATGCATGACATATTTTGATCCGTAATAAAATGTCATTTCCTCTTGATTTAATAGGCCTGAACGTTCCACTCTGCATCTCCCATAATGTAGTCACGTTTAAATTGGTAAAGACGGTTATGGTGAAGAATAAAAAATTACAATGTTCTAAATTGGAATAGTTAATATGCAAAATGTGCATACACACCACAATCAATTGAAACAACATAATCAGTAGGGTTATGATGCAATTCCATCCACATCCCGCCCAATGCAATCAAAATAACGTTCTTATAATCAAACAATAATTTTTCTCAAGATCTCATTACTCTGACAATTTTCGCACGTTCATCAATGTGCAGTGATTCTTGTGTGACTGGATTAATTCACTTGAATTTTCCGTATAATGGAAAAAAAAATTCGTTAAAATTGAAATGCGGTATGTATTGAAAATGATATGTAAAGAAGTTGAAAACGAACTTCCTTGTAGTTTCATCAGTTGCCTCCTCTCCCAACCTTATACAGTTTTCATACAATGGATTTGGTAGGCAGTTTCAACAATGTGATTTACAACGGGGTAATATGAGATTCGTGTGTTAGCCATTGAGATACGTGGAAAACAGCCGGCGGCAAGAATTGAGAATCGTAGTAGTCTCAGTTGAGAGACGTCATCTCGCGAGGATGCGACGTTTTACGATCATAGGGACCAGGCAAAGAAAATGAAAGATATATGAGAGGAAGTTTACGCGCAATGGTCTGGGAGTGGTCATAAAAAAATATTATGAGAATACTGGGGCGAAATTATATGAGCTAACAGCCAATGCAATGAGATTGTCACGAAATGGCTGTCAACCATTGCGCTCTTACCCTCTTGCAATCAACCAATCACCGTATAGTTCTCTATATATCACCACTGTGACCTGGTTTTACCATATATACCATCCTCGCCCATCTTCATATGCTCTGTCAATAAAGGCGATGTGTAATGGCGTCGCATTCCTCACTTGCCTTGTCAAATATTAATGACCACAACGATTCCCAAATTAATCTCGTTGTATATTATATATAATACGTCAACGAGCAATGTCTTCTATTATATGAATTTTATATATTATTGTATATGGCTGCTGTTTTTTCCTTATTTTTTCCTCTGTTATATGTCCGAACTTTGTAATGTTGAAGAATTTGATTTTTATAAAATTGATCACCAATAAATTTCATGCGTGGGAAACAAAGAACAGATTATGGTATGAGCTTATCTGGATTATATAGTTCCATGACAAATGTCGTAATTTTATTGATGAATAAAACTTAAACGTTCATAAATAATAATGATACCAATAATACATTATTAATGCCATTTGTTGTATATCAGTTGTAAATGCAGTCGACAATGTACAAGACAATTGGAATACCTATTAAAAAATGATAATACTTCAAACAGAATCCATAGATAAAAAATTCTATCGATTTATCCACATACCTTTCATTCAATCAATATATGTCCTATAATTTCATCGAAAGATAACAACTAAAAGAGCCATAATGTTTTTGCGAATTAACATCAATGGGTTTCCAAAAGTTTGTTGACTGTTAATGTTTTAATTCAGCTCATTTCTTCCTTTCCTCGCATATCAATGCGCACAATGATAAATTTTATTGTCATTCTAATATGCACTCTCAACGGCATAATTCAAATTTACAATGCAATCGGGTTTAGAAAGAAGGAATCAGCACAGATCTATTTACCTTTGATTTTTAATTGATGAAGTACTATAGATGAGAGCTATTCAACATAATCTTTGGAAATTTCAAATGAAATTGTTGTTGAAAGTATTTGAATATCATTTAAATGCAGTGCACTCTTCAGTGATTCGGTAGATAACGCTCAGATGGTAAAAATAATTCAATTTATCAGAAAACTACATTACCGGCTGTTGTAAATACAGAACTTATCTTTTGCTGAATGGTTGACAACCACGTGTGTTCCATTCCCACGAAATTTCAATACGCTCTGACCCCTAATGAAAATTCAAAAGATAACAGTCGAATTAAATGGCTCGTACCAGAAATTCTTCGCTAATAAATTATCGAGTTTTATAATTAATTTCATAACTGATTATTTGGAAAAGTTGAGGATATTGTCACGGAACTCCGTGACGATTGTGGGAAAAAGTGAAATGGTATACAAGTACGTAGACTTTTATATCGATTTATCATCACACAATATACCCATATTTAACTGTATATAGATATAGAGAAAAAGAGAAATTCATTGCGAGTATTGTGGGAATTATGGGTGAAAGATCGGTCCAATATGTCGTCGCCGCAACACCGTATCCGTTTTATCCATCCTTGACAGTTGCCAATGTGAATTGAGGAAAAATATGCACATTGACGTTGAAACCATCTACTGAACATTCAGTTTTAAAAGTCTTTTCAATCTCCATTAATTTAATTGATTTTTAGACCAATACAAATGAAACAAAAAATTCCAGGGATTGGATGAAGTGATAGACATATATTGTGCGAATGAATATATATAGTGATATTTGATAACAGTCTGTGATAGTAACGTTGAATGCACTTGGATGCATTGAAAATTTTCCACACATATGCATGCGTATGCAGTACGTTTCATTCAGTTATATGACAATATCGAAAATATTGTGTACATTCTCAGTCTTGTCACTGTTTCAGAGTGATTATATTCAATGGTAATTCATCATGGAAACTACCATAAATGATAAAAAACCCGGTGTTATCGTCCTTGGAGGTAAACAAAATGAATACATCAATATTGATATTATTGTTGAAAAAAATATTTTAAAATAGTAGAATAAGTTAATGTATTTCAAGTGTGTCATGTTTAATTCAATTCAACAGGATGTGGTTTCATCGGACGAAACCTTGTGGCCTATCTCATTGATAATAATCTTGTTTCATTTTTGCGTATTGTCGACAAAGTGCCACCGCAAACTGCTTGGTTGAACAAGCATCATCAAGAAGTATTTGATAATCCACTGGTTGAATTTAAAAGTGCCAACCTCATAAATCCGAGTAATATTTTTCACAATTAAGTCTATTATAATTCGTCAAGTTATTTATTTATATGCGAAGTTTATGATCAGTTCCATTGAATGGGATCTATATATTGCAGAATCGTGCCAAAATGCATTTGCTTGTGATGAATCAATTGATTTTGTATTTAATTGTGCTGGGGAAACTAAAAGTGGTCAAACGGATCCTGTATACAGAGAAGGCATTTATAAATTGAGTATTAATTGTGCTCAACAAGCAGCAAATATAGGCGTTAAACGATTCGTCGAAATATCATCTGGCAATATGCAATCGGCAGAGAAAGTATTTACACTTGAATAAATAGATATGTATTTTTTTAAATGAAATATAATACTCTGCATTTTCGGTTTCAGATACCGCACAAGGAGGATGACCCAACTGAACCTTGGACTTTTGTTGCAAAACATAAATTACAAGTAGAACAAGATTTGAAAAACATTCCGAATTTGAATCATACTATATTACGGCCAGCAATTGTTTACGGATTAGGCGATAAATGTGGCCTAGGTAATTTGGAATTAGATTGTAGTACATCGCATCGATTGGAGGAATATTATAATTATATTTTTATATAGCACCACGTTTGATTATCGGTGCTGTTTATAAGCACTTGGGTGAAATGATGAAATTGCTGTGGGGCCCAACACTTCATATGAACACTGTTCACGTAAAAGACGTTGCTCGAGCAATATGGTATGTTGCTAACAGGGCCGACACGATCGGACAAATTTATAATGTTGTGGATGAAGGTGATTCTACACAAGGTTCAATAAGCGCAATGGTATCAGAACTCTTTAATATAAATCATGATTATTGGGGTACCGCACTATCAACGTTAGCAAAGGTAACTTTCGAAGTTCAATAAAACCGAAATTCACGTTCAAATTATTGGATTATCAAATTGAGTTTCATTCAATTTTCGTCGTCTCTTCTTCAATGCAGACCGATATGAATACAGTGGTTGAAGAGGTGAACGACAAACATATGGGGCCATGGGCAGAAGCCTGTAGCAGAGATGGCATCGAAAACAGTCCATTGTCGCCATATATTGATCAAGAATTATTGTACAATAAACATCTTCATTTGCAAATGCATAAATTAATTGATATTGGATTCGATTATATGTATCCGACAATTAACAAGGAGGCCTTGAAAGAGGTGAGGCATTATTTCCATTACATGTTAATTTCAAGCTAGAGAATAAGTTCTGATTGGATTCATTTGGAACGATTTTTGTTGCTATGCCATTTATCTTATTTTTACTCCGTTGTTAATAGATGCTCGATGATTATGCAGAAATGAAGATATTTCCACATTCCTTAGTACAATGAATGAAACATAAATAATACTGCCTACATTCTGCAAAGCAATAATTTGGAAACAAAACAAAACCACTATAGAGTATGTCATAATTAGAAAGCAACAGAAAATGTGTTATTCTTTTCACCTTGTGCCTAATTATATAAGCAATTCGAGTTATCACTGCGAATTCTCATAAGTAGATATAAAACCTGATATATCATTGAAAAGATTTGATAAATGAACGAAACAATGGGATAAAATATGTACTTAAATAAAAATTCACATATTGTTGTTCATGCGAATTCTGCGACTCGTTCATCACATGGAAGATAGCAAACACTTAAACGCTAGTCAATCTGACGTTGTGAAACGGCTTACTTAAAATAAAAATGAAAGCAAACAATCAAATACATCTTTGATTCAAATATTGAGAAAGGGAGAAAAAAATGAACACAATTCAAATGTTACCTCTTAAAACCGTATCAATTAGCATTATAATGCATTTTTTTTTTCAATTTTTTGAGTATATTTGTACCACATTTCTGCAAGTTCCTTGTATTGGTATTCCAACAGAAGAAAGGAACATAGAAAAAATGAGTGGAAAAGCTTAATGAAATGAGGCGTCAAAAAATTAAGTACAAATAGTATTTTTAGAAGTGATGGGAATTGTTACCATTATTGCATTATGCGATCGTATGACACATTTAAATATACAAAGACACATCACATCTGTGCATCAATCTCATTATTCATATATGGATTCCGGAGGACACATTCGAGGAGATTGCACAACGAATAAGTGAAGGATACAATGGATATTCCAATGGAACGATCGGCGGCCTCAAGTAAGGAGATGCAATTCAATCAACTCTTACTGAAAGTTTTGTTGCGTCGTCTAATCTAGTGATGATGAATTCCTTCTACCATGTATGCTTTGATGTTTCGATAATAAACTCATCATCAAAAGTAACGTGTCCCAATTATTCTCTTCCCCTATTAGTGTTACTTTCGGACTATGAATATTATTTTCATATCCAACTGTGGTAATGAATTGTGATGAAGTTCCAGAGCGCAATATTTCATTCAAGAACTAGAAGAAAAGACACTGTTGATGGAGGAGGGTCAGCAAAATCATCAAATAAATATCATGTATTTAATTTGAATACTTTTTTTTTTTTTTAACAAATATGGTTATAATTTAATGCAATGAATTATATGTAATATATTAAAATATATACTTTCAATATTCGTATGTGTTATTTTTTTTCTTTTTTCTATTTTTCTTTTTCTTTCATTCATTTTTCTTTTGTCGAAAATGTATAGTGTATTATATACAATTACTGAATTTGAAACTATGTACAAAATAACTGCACCCAAACGAATTTGAATATCTTCTCTATCTCTCTTTCATTTGTATCTGATACCAGTCCTGCAATTTTCATACATACAAAATAATAACCTGTGGTAAGTTTTTTGTAATTATAAAAATCACACGAAAACGTTATGTGTAAAAAAATCAATTAACTCGAATCATTATTCGGAGAATGTTCATAAATTAAGATAGCCGCACAGTAAGATAAAAGAAAAATTAATTGCGACTGAGTCGACGCGAATTAAAGAAGAATAGATCCATGTATATCCTGCTAAGAGGTAATCGGTATAACTCTAATAGTAATCATTCTATTAGGTACTGCGCTTAAAGTATTATTAAGTAATGTGATAAACCTCCACACAATTCAAGACTGTTATTCCAAACGGTGTGGAGGTATGTTTCATTCGACCAGAGTCGCCGTACGATACAAAATTATGAATTTATTCTCGTTCAATTTATTCCT
Source organism: Meteorus cinctellus (assembly GCA_030523045.1). Lineage (NCBI taxonomy): Eukaryota > Metazoa > Arthropoda > Insecta > Hymenoptera > Braconidae > Meteorus > Meteorus cinctellus. The sequence continues at coordinate 376,931 of JAPYZF010000139.1, forward strand.
CCTCTATATTGATAGTGTATATATATATATACCAGAAATTAGCAACATATGTTTCGATCGAATTGATTGCAAAATGTGTTACTTGGAGGATGAAACAATTTACATAGAAAATTAATAAAGTGCATTACCATGGGAACGAATTTGATACACAATTATTGCTACATTTAGTCAACTTCTCATACATGATATGACTACATGTGACACTGATTATCAATTCCAGTTACCAATGAGCATCATATTGTCTTGAGATAATTCTGCGTAATATAAATTTTCAATTGAAGCATTTAAAAGCATGAAGTTATTACTCTTTTGCTTTGTACTCAATATGTTTTTCTTCTTACGTTCGTCTTTCAATAGCGCAATAAGTAAAATTCAATAATGAAATGATGATGGGTGGTCAAAGCAATATATTCTCGACACGGCGACCCTATTTCACTCAGTTACAAAGAGGAGATAAAAAGAAAATAGATATACAATCAACTCATCATATTAACATTAAATGTTTTCTTTTTTTTTCAATAATGAAAAGATGGTACGGATGACAAAAGCGATGAATAAAAATAATTAATAAAATAAACAAACAAAAAAAAACTATCATATTAATGGAAATACATACATAATATACGCATATTATATCTAATCGACAGGACAACCGTAATAAGACAAAATATTTTACCTGAGTTGTACATATGGTGTTTTTTGTTAAACAATAATTATACAGTTTGAAATCAATGATTATGCCGCCTGTAATTGGAATACGATTACATAAGTATCGGTAAGCGTGTCGTTATTATTCCTATATTTTGTATCCATTTTTTCTCTTCCACAATAGTGGGACATGAACATACTCCATCACTGCATGATTTTTAAGGGAATACAAATTGCATGTATGTAATAATCTAACACAACTACTACATTATTCCTACATACAAAGTGACAATTAAAAAAAACAGAAAAAACAAAAAAAAGTCGGTGACAATCAGTGAATATCAAACGCACGTTCATTCAAATATTTCTCATCCACTTTTCATCTTTTTCTCACGTAAAAAAATAGTTTCTACTATCATCGCTTGAAAAATATTTCACTGGTTTCGTAAATAGAAAATTATATTAATTATCAACTTATTATTATCCAATAAGGTAAGTAATGTTAAAATCATCTGTTGCTGCCTATGTGATGCGCAATATAATAACTATTGAAAGCATTAAATGTCAAATACTTTTCCTTTACACGGCGCGTTCTCGTATTATCAGCAACAAGTTCTCTACTAAATAATTTCGAATCATGTTTCGATTCTTTTGTATCAACAATTGATTCATCAGATAGTGTATCAATTAAATTAAACATAATGAAGTAACTAAACGTTTCACCCATAAAACCTTTTCTTATGCTTGGAATAAATATCAAATTCAATATGAAAAATGCAATCGTGAATAAATTAATAATCATCCTCACTCCATCGGCGTTACCGCAAATCAAAAGCTATTGAATATAATGTTGAGTAATCTGAAAGTCTTGATCACTGGACATATATGTAACATCGGTATACGGGCTTCTATGTTTTTATCTTTTTCTACCTCTATCTCTCGCGATTGCGTTTATAATTGAGATTGTTCAAATGATTCAGTTTAACAAATTACCACGTGCCAACGCAAAACAAAAATTGCGCCGGTATATAAAACGTAACTATTGCATTGCATTGTATTACTGTAGTATTATTGTGGTAGAAAATGACGATTATAATGTATATGTTCTTCATTGACTGTGAATTATGTCAGTTACATGACCCTGACTTAAAATGAACGTAATATATATTATTCTTCGTTAAAAAAAAAAACACTATTCATCACAACTGCCAATCATTTATAATATCAAGTATTGGAATTTGACGAAAATACGTTATTGCAAGTACGAAATTTTTCGCACGAAAAATGAAATTGTGTGTAAAAAAACAAATAAAAAGAATGATTGAATGTATGAAGTGATAAATAACAATATGTGAGTAGGTACAGTTATAACATTGACATTTCTCATTTTCTTCTACGTCACTGCTCCATAGACGCTTGTGAACGACATTACTTAGACTATCAGGTACTGAGTTCGGTTGTTTTTTGTTCTGTCATGGTAACATGTGCCAGTCTGTGTATTTGCCCGTGATGAATTTAGATTTGAGGTTGACCCATCGGATAGTGTTTTTTCTATCATACGGCTAAACTAATCAGACGGATGATGTTTCACCCAAACAATTCAATGGTGATAATATACGGTCGAATGTAGAGAAAATTATGAAAATGATTGTAATGATAGATCATCGGTTACTATCATGAAGCAACTACCTCATATGCTCAAATTTATTTGGTTCCTATCCCCCACGGGGAAGCGTATAGAGTTCAATTAGAGGAAAAAAAAGCTATTCGAACTGTAAAATAATAACCCATGACATCATTCGGATCTTGTTTAATTCCGAGGAATGAGATTGAAATGGAATGTAGTTAAATATTTCTTCAGTTTGAATGGTTTGTGTGACACCATGCCCCCCCCCCCCCCCCCCCCCCCCCCCCCCCCCCCCTCCCCTCCTCCCCTCTCTTCTCTTTTGCATTACGAAATGATTCCTATCCATCTAATTCATAATGAACGCTCGCAATATTATATACACTATTACCATCACTATTACCATTCTCATTATAATAATTATCATTGTAATTATAATATCTATTATAATTATTATTAGTATTATTATTATTATTAGTATTTATTATTATTTGTTGTTTATCTTTATATTATCATTAGTATTATTATTATTATTATCATTATCCATTGCAAATATCGTATTTTGCCCACTCCCATTCGCCAATTATATCGCTGATTCAGGTATCGAAACTTCATTCTAAGCACGTGTAGGCGATTTATCAATGTGATCAGATTCCTTTTTTTTCTCGTCTCTCTTCTATGAAGTTTCCGAGGCACATAGCTCATAATATCGATTTTCTCTTTTTCGTTATAACGGCTCAATTGCACCTGGGGATAATCCGGTAAAAACGCGGTTTTTTCAATTACTCTATTTTCAAATCACTGAAGATATTCGATACGAAACAGGCTCTTACTCGATAACCGGGACCATTATTTTAGAGAGCCAATGGTGGAATTTTAACTTGCATCATTTTCAATTCAAAAAACTATCTTGATATATGTGCTGGATTATTCCTCAGATGATTGTTATATACATGAGCGTCTCTATTACGAATTGAAGCATAAGAAATTGTATTCGATTGGCGGGCTTGTTCTAACAGAAGTTCATTGAAACTACAGAAAATATAAAAAATTCCAAGAAAGACGATACAACGGTGGGCTATTCTTCCTAGATGGTGCATTGGATTCATCGCTCAATCAATAGCCAAACAATTAGAATAGACTTAATCCTACCTTGCTCCCGAAACATATGTGGTTCAGTAATGTGAAGTGAGTATGTATGTACGCACGTACGCGCACTTGTGTTTATGTATGTGTTCATCCACTCGGCTCAAGGATGGACGCCGCTGCTCCAATTATTTTACATGACGATGGTGCGGAACAATTTTCACTGTTGATTGGGCTGTTATCACTATCGATTAACGTACAATCGATCATTGTAAGTTCAGTCGCGTCCAAATCTACTTCATCTTCCTCCATATTTCTTCCACTATATTCATCATCATCATTAGCATCATCATCATCTTCTTCAATTTTGTCTTTATCTTCTCGATTTTCATCACTGCATTCATCGCCTTCCTCACTCTCCAAGTGTTCGCTGGACACAGGACTGCCTGGTTGTTTATACTACAATCGAATAGAATGAGAATCGTCCGATTCATTTCAAATTTAGTGTTGAGCGAAAAATGATTAAATTCCAATATTTACCTGCGGATTTTCCATTATGCGAAATTCTTTCATGTCATCATTCAAATCCCATGTTCTCAATAGCGGTTCCTTCGCGCAAGTGTCCACGATACCATTAACGAATATGTCCTGAGAATAATATACGGTATCAGAATCGGAATAATGAAGTAAATTATTCAAATAGTGAATTGATTTTTACCTTGCTATGAGAATGGTTATTTGTCGATGTTGGTGACGATGGACAGAGCACAGCCAATTCAATTTCATTACAAGCCATCTGATTATTCACCTGTGGGTTCATTGCCGCGGACGAACGATTCATACAACATGCATTGCCATTCCGCGTAATGATTCGATTTTTCAATGGTTGACTGCTTTCACGTAATGACCGTGTGTTTTCCCATTTTTTTCGGCAGTAAATACTGCATAAACTGATTACAATGAATCCAATACTGATACCAACACCCAAAATAACTCCTGTAACAAATTTATCTCAATAAATAGTTTATCATAATTTAAAAGCGAGACAAAAAATGTGGAAAGACGAATGGAAAACTTACCGAGACTCTGGTCGAGTTTGGGTTTTACCGGTGGTTCACGTTTATCGGACAACATCGGAATTTTTGAATTATTGCCGCCTATATATACTAAAATAGGATTTGATGGTCTTCCATATCCCACTTTAGTGGCTGCTTGTATCATTATATAATAACGTCCACCCAAAGTTAATTCAGGTAAGAGGGCACATGTTACATTCCCAGATACTGTCATATTACCCCATGCCAGTGGTGATTCAGTAGAATCCGAGGAATAATACGATATGAAATATGTAAGTATTATTCCATTTGTTTTAGTTGGTTCGCGCCAATTAATGCGTATTCTTGAGCCATTCACGTAACCTTGGACATCGTCGGGTTTATCAGGAACATCCTCACTTGTATAACACTCAATGCTCTCGCTGAAACCATTATTTTCGGGATAGTCACGTTGAAATGGCCTCACTTTGAATTGATATAATGTGAATGGTATGAGTCTCTCAATAATTGCTTTGGTTTCATTTACAAAAATACAATTTGACGAATTAATATCTGTTGATTGAACCAATTTGTAGCAAATTTCATATTCATCAATATCCGTACTGTCTACCATTGTCCATGTTATCTTGATTGATGTCGATGACAATGGTGTAGCCTCTAGCGACATTGGTATATTACCCGGATAATGACGTATTGATTTAACTGTTTTCGATATACAATCACTGGATATATTACTCTTATTAATACATAAGCCAATCGTATACGACACATTTGGCTCGAGATTAGTTGATATATATTCCGTTGAATGTTTTGACAATATTTCATCAAACAATTTATCGCCATTAACATTTTCGCAGTAGATTCGCAATGAATCAAATTCGAGTGTCGCATTAGTATTATTAGTATTATTATTATTATCATTATCCTTATTGTAATCATTATCCTTATTATTGTTATTAACATTACCATTGTTATTATTATTATTATTATCATCATCATCTTTTCTGAATCTCCATTTGATTATCAAGTGAGTGCCATTTATATTCAACATTTCAATTTTCAAAATATTCTTCATGTTATGATCGTTAGAATCGATTGTTGGCATAACAACTCTAATCCATCCTAATTGTGATTCACTTATGTTCGGCCAGCCTAATTCAGTTCGCGCCAATACTCGTAAATCATATTGTGCACCAGGTAGTAAACCAGTTAATATATGGTGTCTTCTATTGGCGGGAATAAAAATTACTCTTGATGATGGATGTTCATGCAATCTCCATTGTAATTTATATCCAGTGATAATACCTCTAGCTTCTTTTTTTGTTAATTCATACCATGTTACATTTATTTTTGTACTGGTCAATATATTGACATAAACTTTGGGCGCACTTTTTGGAATGCTCGGTGCTGTGGCGCACACAATTGTTGCTGATTGATCACTTGCGCCATGATTATTCCATACACGTACATAAAATGTATAATTTGTGTATGGTTCGAGAAGTTTTGTTACTTCAACTGATGTTGAATTGCCTGGTTCTGGTGATACTTCTTCTTTTCCTCCCTCTACTGGACTGTAATGAACCGTATAGGCAGTAATACTTGTCGACGGTAATGATGTCGGTGGTAACCAGGAGATGACGATTTTAACTGGCGATTGGGCATCACATGTCAGAGATGTTGGTATTGATGGACTATTTCGCGATGCATTAACTTGCAAACGACCAGAGGCCCAAATCTCACCAGCCGAATTAACCGCAACACATTGATACGCACCAGAATCTGACGGTACTGTTGCAGAAATTGCCAATTCCATCTTGTTATTCTCTTTCATGTAGGTGGTACGTCGCCCTTGAATAATAATGTGAACTGTGTGATTGCTCATACTTTTCATAGAATTATCGGTATGTTAAAGTTCATCATATTTCGTTTACCATTTATCGTAAGATTTTTGGCGTCTTTAAGCCAATAAATTTGAGGAGTTGGTGTGCCTTCTGCTTGGCACTCAAACCTAGCCGTTCTTCCGTTAGGACACATTTGATTCGTTGGTTTTCTAATAAACGACGGCGGAACTGCGACATCAACGGTAATATTCTGGAATGAAAAAATGAAAATACTCTTATTTTCCCTACTACTTTCCCCACTTTGAGCACTGCATTCAATCTTTTCATCATTCGTACCTGAATCTCCATGCTGCCAATAGCATTTTTCGTAGAACAAATATAAGTACCAGAATCATAAACACCGACATTTTCCAATGTTAGAACACTAATACCACTTGTGGAATTGAGAAGAGAACGAGAATGCGCAACGTTAGCTCCATCTATATGTGTCGCAATATTAATTAAAATAAATTCGTGTAATTATATATGTATCTCACTTCAATTCTATTCGTAATACCTGTTGATTGCGGTACGAACGACCACCTCATTAATGACAATGGATAGCCTGATGCTGCGCAAACCAATGTTAAATTCGATCCTCTTATTAATGAATAGTGATAAGAAACTTGTGGAAAAAGTAAAATTGGAATCTTGAGCTTTTTACTATCCAATCTTGGAACAACTGTAAGTTTTGCTTCTTTGCTTTTTTTCGTTTTCTTTATGAGGTCATTCGTAGCTATACATCTGGCAAAAACAATATTAAATGAAATATAATTCGTTTACAATTATACTATGTAATTTTACCTATATGAACCAGCATCGGACTGTTTCGTTGCAATTACATAGAGAACACCAGGTGATATCATGGAATATCTATATCAATGTTACAAAAAAGAGAAGGAGACATTATATTTTAATCACTTACATCTGTAAAATTGTTCTTTAAATGGAAACATTATGTAATTATGAATTATGTCATACTTTGTATTATTGCGATCGGAAAATATCAATTCCCCATTATGTAGCCATGTAATATTCGGTGGGGACGGTACACTATCGATGATACATGTGAATCTTGCTATTTCACCCTCATGAACGGTCAAATTTGTTAGTGATTGTTTAAAAGTATGGTCGAGTTCTGCACGGAAAGTAGAAAAAAAAATAATCGAAACGAAATGTCAAATTTGATTTATCACAATGTGCAAATGAAAACAATGATAACATTTTTTTTTATGATAGAAATTATGATGCATACCAGCAATTTGTAAAAATGTCGGTGCAGATCGTAGATATCCCCCAAAATCCGTACGAGCAACACAACGATATTCGTGTTTCTTCGTTATTTCAGCAGTGGCATTCCATTCTTTCGTTTTTTGAACCAATTGTAAATTTTGTTTCTATTCACAAAAGAATAAAATAGTTTTGAATAGGACAAACAAACATGGAGACGATTACATTACAATCCGCTTATGCAAGCGGCATAATCAAATACCTTGAAGAAGTGAAGTGAACCATTTTCCAACAACTCACATCTTGCAATACCACATGGTGGTGCTGGCCTATCATTATAGGACCATGATACGACGTCATTATTTCCAGATAAACAATTAAGAGTGACACCACGTTTACTTAATGTAACATGTCTTGCTGGTTCAATCCGCAAGAAGTTACTTGCACTTTTGATGAAGCTCGAATCCAAATTTTCCCCCTTCACCCCATTTTTGCCATTAAAATCATTATTGCTTGTTCCACTAACACCTAAACAAAAATTATGAGTTTATCATCCATCACAGTCCATGAATATCATCACATAAATATCAAACTGGATATGAATCAACACATTAATGTCAAATTATTGTGACGCATTACATACATTGCAATATAATATGCAAAATGAAACAAAGACACGAGGCGTGTTTCATGGAAATGCAAAACGTTCATCAGTACAACACGTCCGGTCATTCTACGAAATTAATGTCATAAAACACTCATTTGTTTATTCATGTTCATTATTGGAATGACAGATTGTCGCCGACAATAAATCTATTATTGATCCAAGAGAAAAAATATATAACCTGCCCCAAAAAGAAAGAAGGTAAATGTAATAGCAGACCATGCGTGGGCGGGAATACGGGCATTGCGCGCGCGACGAGGAGGATGACAGAGAAGAAAATAAAGAAAGAAAGCATAATTCATGCCGGCAAATTATCATTAATAATACACACTTGAATGCCCATGCAACCATCGATAATTAAAACAATTATTGTCATCTATACAACTATTATTATTGATAAACAAAAATGTTGTATGCACACTTGTAAACTTATTCATATATATATATGAATGCATGTATGTGTGTATGCATGTGTAAATGAAAGACAGACCTGCAGCGCGAAGAGGCTCGAGCACTTCCGTAAACAAGATGCCGAGCAAAAGCACCCGCACCGCCATATATCCGGGCTCATCGGCACCCTCTCAATATTCTCACTGATCAATTGTACAATCATCTAAATACAATACACGATGACGCACTTTATTTAATATGTATGCCGACAATTTTCGTTTCATGTCTGACATCCCGAAAACAAAATATATTTGTCGGAATTTTGAAATTTTGTATAAATAATGATTGGAATAGTAGAATTCACACGCGCGCCGAAATTGCCATTCTGTTCTCCAAACTCTCGCCCCGCGGGTCACACGAGAGCACACCATGAACAATCATCGAAACGCCTCCTCACATTTTTCCCTATCCACCAGCCCTATACATTCGTATATTATATACATATATTTGTCTATGTCTTCATATGTAACTTGTGAATCCACTCTAATATAACCTTCAATATCTCATGAAATTTCACACAAATATCAATTAGTGAAATTTAATTCATATACACATTACGCGCGCAATATCAAACATCATGAAACATAATCGATTGTCTTCGTTTTTTCACTATAAAATAATGAAAATTTGGAAGAATTTTATTGAATGTTTTTGCACGATGTGGACTGATCTGCACGCGATCGCCACACATACATCCCCCTCAGCTTTATCCCCGTTATATACATATAGACCACTCTGTTCAACACCATTCAACACCACGAAGGCCACAGAATAGCAAATGCAAATTTTTTTTTTCTCTTTTATTTCTTTCTTCCACTAGATTTTGTTATTGCTCTGGATTTCCTCTACTGCTGCTGCTGCTGCTGCTGCTACGCCACCAACTCAAACTCGTATTCGCGTGTACAGACAACAACAACGATTTGCTATCCAGCAGGGCTGACTTATCGACTGCTAGTCAATGTGCAGGGACCTTTTCTATCCTTCCAATACACCAAACTTTGTGTTACAACAAGAAACTGATGTTGTATGTGATGCATATAATATCTTAATTCAGAACACTGATAAATTTCATTAGGAAATTACATTGTAGTGACAAAAGTCCTACTTGAAAGTACAATTTTTATCAATTAATATTGAGATAAAAAAGCTTCAACATGTTATCGCCATTATCGCCATCCGTGTTGTATTACGCGCTGAATCGATATTACATTCAACCGTTTGGGCGTTGCAGTCGAATTTGTTGGAAATCTTCTCGAGTCACGTCACTTAGTGGACGTTGAAACAGTTCAACGTGCTGACTGTGCGTTGTGTTGTTCCAAGAACTGTAATGAATTCACCGCCTCGAAGCACCCCACAGCATCTGCATATAACTTTTATATAATACAATGTATGTAGAACATTTGTGACCAAAAATAATAATAATACAATACAATAAGAGCAAAAAATAATCACACACTGACATAACTTAATACCTTGATAGTAGTTGAATGAAATGCGTAGCCAAGCGTTGCAATTGTACAAGAGTTTGAGGAGATATGGACAAAATTTGAAATTCACGGATAGATCATATTTCCGTTTTAAAGTTCGGAAGGAATTTTATGAAAATCGAGATCTAACTGGCTCTGAAGAAATTGAATTTCATTTGAAGGTAATTCTCATCTCAAATTTTACATTCTTCCTACCCATTGTATAATTACAGATAACATCCTTCATTCCAGAAAGGCAGAGAGCTATTAAACAAAAAAAGAATCGTGTAGACAGCATGAATATCCATTGATGCAGCGCAATGATGCTGACATTACGTTCCACCTTATCATATTTGAACAAAAATAATAAAATTCCACCAACAATTATCAATCTTAGTCGTCACAAGTCTTACAAAAAATATATTGATTATTCACTTTTACCAAAACTCGATGAAAATGATTTGGAGCAGAAATTTGTTAGAGGAAGTGGACCAGGTGGACAAGCCACAAACAAAACCAATAATGCTGTTTCGTTGAAACACATACCGACTGGGATAGTCGTAAAGTGTCATGAAACACGTAGTGCATGGCAAAATAGTAAAATCGCTCGCGAAATATTGATAAAAAAATTAGATTATCACTTGAATGGTGAACGTTCCATTGAAAATCAAGAGAAAGCCCTACAGGCGAAAGACAATGCGAATAGGATAAGAAAGAGGAACAAAATGCTGGCATTGAAAAATGCATTTCTTGAAAGAGAAGGTTTAAAATAAAAGGTAGTACGAACATTACTCTCACTTGTTCGAAGAATGGATGTCTGTATATTTTCGTTCAGATAATCATGTAAGTTTTCATTTTATTTTCTCGTCCATCGAGGACGAAATAGAACAAGTTCTCATACTGGAGTGTGTAAAAAAAAGTTATAAAGAACATATTCATTGAGATAATGCATACTTCACATAAGAATCTTCACCACACATTTATAATAACTATTGTAAATAAATTGGATGCAGTCTTGCGTATTCTAATAAGAACTATAATTTTCATTTCTCCCAAGCGATTGTGGCTCTGTTTTGTCATTCGGTCAATGATTACGGAACAATTATATATTACAGGAAACTAACAAACAAACAAAACGGGTTTACATATAAAAAAAAATTATGATAGATGCGATAATTACGAATGTTATACAATTGGAGTTTCATATGATGGAACATGATGATAAATACTAAAAGTATCTTTCTTCTTAGACAAATATGAAATTTGTACAATGATATATATATGTATACGTATATATATATATATGTATGTATATATATATATATATATGAAAAGTGAAGCAGTTAAATTTCCTAAATTCAAGACCAAACATTTATACATAAATACATAATATATTTTTGTTTAGCGTCGAATTGAAAAAAATTTATCCATTTGAATTTACAAATTGAATTCAATAACTTCAACTGTTTTTTATCCATCTGCCAAATGAACCTTTATTACGTTTATGACGTTTGGGAGGTGGTGATGAATTTAATTTAGGTGATGTTGAACTTCTCAACCGGCGATTGCTTGCAACCGTCACAGACAATATACCATGATCCATTTCAACTTGATCCTCAATTTTCATTACTCTAACAACTGGTTGAAATTCAATGCTGGAGCGTCGTTGTTGTATTTGAGTAGTATTAACAGTAGCTGGGTTAACACGTTCAGATCTTACACAGCCAACTTCAGTTAGCGCTTCATTCTGCTCTTTTTCGCAATTTTCATCATCAAAACTCAGTTCCGACGATGTACCTTTGCGTGGACGCTTTTTGGTACGTGGTTGTTGTAGCTTTCTTGGCATCACACAATCATTCCTATTACATGACGTCGACTCACGATGTTGCGCATTAACCAATGGCGTCGTTATTGTCGTAGTTATTGTCGCTACTTCAGAATCATTAATTTCTGCAGTCTCGTTATCACGTCCATTCGTATCACGCTGTCGTCGTTTCACTATTGATGTTCCAGTTGAATAATTCTTCCTGGATATTATTCCCGACGTACTTTTTTGCCGAAACAAACTGGTTGTATGGTTATCAACTGTTGAATGTGAATCAACAGTAACTGATGATGACGGTCGTGAATCAATATCACGTTGTCGTCTTCGTGTTATTGACTTGGAAATAATATGTTGTCTTGAACATGTTACGCGTCCATCCTGTCGAAATAACACATTTTCATGGTTTTCATCATTACCATGACATTTCCGCGATGATGAATCGTCGGTATGATAAGATCTTCTATCATTTTCACCTGACGATTGACATTCCATAAAATCTGTGGTTTTACACCTGGAAATCCTCATTTCATGTGATGCATTCGGCGTTTCAATTATAGTCGGAATTTGCAATCGTTCACGAATAACCAGTTGATTTCTCTTACTTGTTGCATTGTCCATTTCTTTTTTTTCCACTTCTCGCTTTTTTCCTGGCACCTCTCCCTTTTCTTCTTCTTCTTCCTCTACTTCTTCCTTCTTCTTTCTCTTTTCTTTTTCTTTTCCCTCTTCTTCGTCCCCTTCCTCTTCGCCCGCTTCGTCTCCTTCTTCTTGCTCTTGTTGTTGTTGTTGTTGTTCTTGTTGTTGTTCTTCTTCTTCTTCTTCTTCTGCTTCTACTTCCACTTCTTCTTCTCCTTCCTCTTCCTCCTCCTCTTCTCCTCCCCCTTCATTATTCCGATTCTCATCCGGTAGATTCTCTCTATCAGACTCTGCATCCGGCACGGTGACTTGTTTACTCTGTAATTTCCTTCGTGTTTTAATCCCCGGCCAACCAGTGCGATTTTTTCTACGCTTACGTCGCTTCAAAGGTGATTCTGTGATCGCATCGCCGCATTCTGAACTTGCACAAGATGAATTATCAAAGCCATTATATTGGTGACAATTGTCGAGTAAATCAATTAGATCTGTAGTTGGACCGGATGAGTGAGATTCGGATGCGGCTGCTATCGCTGCAATAACTCCTTCCCCTTCGTCTTCTTCCTCAATCAAATCCAGTGTTTCGCGATCGAAAGAGTCCTCAAAAGTTTCATCACCATTCAACATATCATCAATGCTTTTGGCAATCTCACGTAGCTCATTATCAGTACTTGATTTATTTCCAGGAATATTCGGTGTGTCCGCTCCAGATTGGTTCTTTTCTTCGATAATACTGAGATTGAATGGCTGTTGTTGTAGTTGTTGTTGATGTTGTTGTTGCTGCTGCTGTTGTTGTTGTTGTTGCTCACGTTTACGAATAATTGTTGACATAATAGCAAGTGTCGAAGCATGACATCGTGGACTTTTCCTTGGTGATCGCCCCAATCCATTTGGACCCGGTAGTCTGGATGCTTTTTTTTTTGTTTCATTTTTCTGGAAAATTTTTGCGAGATTTTCATGAAAGTTTTCAATCTCATATGGCAATAGGAATGGCTTTCGTATATCGGATTCACTGAAATAATGCCAAAATTCCGCGCCTGAATCTTGACGTTGGTATGTTTGATACCATGGCTCGGATTTTGGTATAGATTCGAAAGAGAATCGCATTTTTTCCACCTCGGCCGATGGTTTGGACGGATATAACTTTTCTTCGACATTTTGCAATGATTCAATTATCGAATCACTACCACTGCACTGTGCCACTTTCGACATTAATGTCGTTGTTGCCACATCAGATAAACTAATTTCAGGAATTTCTTTTACCTCCTTTACTCCCATCGAGGGGGTTTGAAACCTCAAACGACTACCAGGCATTTCGAATTTATAGTAATCGACATTATCCATTATTAGGGCCTCAGCTTGCGTCCGTCTCCTTTTTCTCGCTCTCCCCATATACGATGAATCTTCTGATTCTTCATCGATTGGTTCCTGTTTTATCATCCTTGTGTTACCCGAAGAACCATCAGTCGTTGGTGATGTGATGATTAACGGACTGTCTTTTCCATTCGATTCACTTTCTGTATCTTTAGGTAATACACTAATATCACTACTGCTACGTTGACCATTCCAATCACTGGTACTACTCACATCATCGCGTTTGGAATCACCGAACATAAAAGATTCAGCCTCATCACTTAATAATGACAACTCTGATTTCCTCACACGTTTGAATCGAACAACCACGGGTTTTTCACTTGATGGCCCATCGTCAATTTTCACTTCTTTCACGTCTTTCTCAACTTCCCTAATCGGTGAAACATGGTTATTACTCAAATGCGTTGCACTAGATCTCAATTTATTACCTAACACTTCAACTTTATAATACGCACGATTGTCTTCGATCAAACGCTCCTCAACAGATAGACGCTGTCGTGCTCTAAATGATCTTACATTCCGTTTAACTATTCGACAGGGTCGTACTTTGTCATCATTTTTCTCATCAGCTAATACTCTTTGACTCACCATTTGCCTCTTATCATTAGGTTTTTCATTTATCACGTCATTGTTGAAGCCTATCCCATCAGTCCCATTTTTTTCATCAGTATTAATTGGAGGTGTCCTTTCATCGTGGTCACTTGGCACTTGACCATTAGTAGTCACTGGCAATTTAAATGCTCCATTTAATTGAGGATCTTTGTTCAATAATATTTCCTCTTTATTCGCCGTTAACCTAACACTGCAGGTTGATTTCCCATCAAATGCGAATTCACCCAGACCTTTAGCAATGTTTGCATTCTCGATAGTTCTTTTGTCCTCATCCGTACAATTAATATTGCTTTTTTTTCGATCATGTCGCTCATCCGTCCGTGGCTGCTGTCGATTTTTTTTTGTACTGTGTTCGTAGCTATCTTTGTTCTTCAATCGGGCATCGTTCAATTCCATTAATGGACTTTTCTCAACGATTTGTGAAGTCTTACAATCTTCGATAACTTCATCATCTGTACATTTGTCCGGTGGATCATCTTCTTCAATCCATATTGTACCTTTTGAGCGTTTTTTGATCGTATATCTCTCGAATTTTTCATAAAATTTCTCACTTTTATCGACTTCATGCCACGGACTACCCTTGGAACGTAAAAGATGACCACTCTCATGCTTGGTGCGAGTGCGTAAATTGTGTGGTGAACTCAACTTGAGATTGAGTTTTCGTCGTGCACCATTACATTGCACCATTTTCAATTCATCAACATTGAAATCTGTTAAATTTGGTTTCGTTGATGAATCTTTATCGTTTATTATTACCATACCATGAAGATTGTCATTTCCGTTGGAAAACAAATCTTGTCCCACGTCATCAGAACGATTGAGTTTTAAAAATGCTTCAACATTGGCGCCAGCGTTAATCAAAGTGTCAAGCGACAAGAAATTATCACCATTACGAACAAATGCGAGATGTTTATCACTTTGAACGTGTTTAGTTAAATCTTTATAGTCACTACGACAAAGTTCACAATAACCAGCAACCAACTGCTCAGATCTTCTTGTACGCGTTGCGTTTGCTCGCGGCTTACGTGTCATTTCTTTCTTCTAAAAAAAAATATATATAAACCAAGTGATTGAATAAAAAAATGAGGAGAGTATACTGAATGATACAGTGCTACAACAAATACCTTATCTTTATTTAAAGTATCGCTTTTCTCTTTATCCTCTCTATTCTCTCGTGTTCTTCTATCGAATGGACAAGAACCAGGTTCACCGTCAAAATTCAACTTCGGCCACACCGGCAACTCCAAAAATACAGGTCTCGTATTTCTATTGTGAGATTGATAACATTATTTACATACCGTAATAAGGAAAAGGAGGAGTTTGATCTGTGACTCACCTGTTGAAAGATTCGAATTTGATGTGAGCCTTTGTAAAATCTTTGAATTTTAGATTTCTTTCAGTATCAGTACGGTTCACATTTTTTAGTGTATTATTACTTTCTTTCAACGATACATATATTTTTTCTAACCAAGCTTGCAATTTGTCGGTAGTCCAGATAGGTATACCCCAATTGTGGGCGTTCTCAAGCGGATCTACTGAACACTGTTGTGGTTGTGTCAGTGCACGTTCCAACATTGCATCCACTCGCGATCTCTGTTTATGCAAACAGAAAATAATATTCATTTATTTTTTTAATCTCTGAAAACAATTCTCAAATCATATTTTGATCTGTAAATTATTCACTCACTGTGCGCTGGGTAGTTTGCACCCGTGTATTCGTAGAATTTGACAACGGACATTCACCGTTCAAGGACGGCGTTGGAGGCGTCCAAGTAGAAGTTGGGACCTCGACACTCCTCAGCGAGGGAGGTCCCACGCTCCCTCCACTGGTGTATCCCCATTTTTGTTTATCCGAGTTTGCGGGTTCAAATTTATCAGTACGATCACTTACAATAAACGTTACACTCTGATCTAAAAATAATTCGACGTTCTGAAAAAAACAATAACAACACATAAACCAATGATCAACTAATATATCACTCTGAAGTTCCTGTTCATTGCACTCATTCAAGATTATGGTTGTGAAACGAATATGTTTGAAGACGAAACAAATGAACAATTTTTATGAATTGACTTCTTGATACTATAATGCAGAGTTTTCAAGTCTCGATAGCATCTGTATAAAGATAACAAATATATTATTGCCAAGGATTTTGGTGACGGAGAATGACTGGAAAATGAACGAATAAATGGAAATGAATAAAAAATATATATAAATGGAAAGAGAATGAAATTGTGATAGGAATGAAAGAAAACAAGTTGATGAAGTGTGAAAGTGAACTTGAAGACTGCAGCGATGGAAATAGAGATCGAGACGAAAAAATAAGATGGAATAACTAACAGCCTGTGTGGATCAATGCCGAATGAATGAATATGAAATACCGTTGAATAAAACGCCACTTGGAATGAAATGATGACGGGATCATTGGGTGGAAAGTGAGCTTATACTGTCAAGCAGTATACATGATGTACCAACATTCACACAAAACACTCGGATGCACATTATAATATCTTGCGCAGCCGACGCCTCTCTTCTAGTTGTTCAATGCTCAAGATTAAATGAATAAACAAACTCTGTCTAATCACCTGATTACTATTTGGAGCAATTACGTTATTATCATAAAAGCAAAATCGTCCAAAATAATAACACACACACAAAAAAAATGTATATGTCGGAGCAGTTTGTTGAGTGTGTCATATGCCCCCCTATTGAGCTGTCACGGACAAAATGGCTATTCGCCGTTAAGAGCTTGCCACTCGAGCCTAGTGGCGGCGCTCTTCCATTTTCGAATTTTTCAATTTTTCAAACATGTTCATTTGTAAAACTTCACCATCCACTTCCAATTTGACAATACTAAATAACTTTATGGTTCAATTGCTGTGTTTCCCAGTTGTTCAATACCCAAATTCTTTATATTCATATGCAGGTGACTTCAGATTACATTCACTTGTAGGTTCACCTAATATAACCTCCAATAATACTCACAAGATGGCACATATGATTCTAACAAACGGAAAACATAAAAATGC
This sequence comes from Meteorus cinctellus, assembly GCA_030523045.1. NCBI lineage: Eukaryota > Metazoa > Arthropoda > Insecta > Hymenoptera > Braconidae > Meteorus > Meteorus cinctellus. The sequence goes on from JAPYZF010000139.1 coordinate 394,505, forward strand.
TACAGCCAAATGCACACAGAGACTGGGTTGGCTCAAGTCGCGTGCCCATTTCCTCTACACCAACATATTTGCAGGCATACATACATGATATCTATTGTCAACAGCTACGCAACACAATGTATTGCATATAATATGTATGTTACAATATAGCATAGGATTTGCTCCACACCACCTTACCACGTAACGCTTAGAATTTGTCGAACGCGAAAGGCACACCAATAAGTCTACATGCATAAACCGTATAGAGCGTTATGTGGAGTCAGTAAATTACCACAACCAATTGTGAATTGAGGACGTAATTTATTAACAGTACAAACTCGAAATTTTCATGTATTGAACAATACTTTGAGCTAACAGCAAAATTCGGCGGGAATGTATCCAACAATCACATACACTCATGCAGCTGCATATATACACTTATGCTCAATGAAACTTTCGACTCAAGTTTTTATATATAGTTGAAAGTAAGAAAAAAGGAGAAAAAATAGAGGCATGAGTATTTATTTGTTGTACTCACTCCGCCAAAGTCTTTTATTCTAGTCTCTAATTTGCTCGCCAACGCATGATTCTTTATGTCAAGATAAAACTTTTTCCTCTCCAAAGGCTTATCCCCTCTTTGTAAACGTATATCTGTAATTGTAGAAATGTTTGTATTTTTCATCCATTTTCTTTTTCCCGGCCAATAAAATGATTACATAGATGGCAGATGTACAACATCCATTATTTGTCGATTAAGTATAATGAATTGTTATTTGTTCTCCAGCAATTGCTCTCAGTACTTCCACAATTGCGTCAATGCAATTTGTGTATATTTGATTCACCAGACTCTCATCTTCATGAAAGAATGGAATCTATATATATATATATATATATGTTCATGTAAAATAATGACGTGAGCGAGCGTGGGGAGAGGATGAACAATTGTTAGCTGTAGAAATGAATGAAAGAATAGAGAATAAAAAACATACGGGACAGCCGTTGAACCTTCGTATCCTTTGGCAACGTTTTTTGTTTCTGATGTTGGATCTTTGACGGTGATACCATTCCTATTGGATTCACCGGTTAACCAGAAAATAATAATAGTAATGATAATAATAATAATATTAATATGTTATTATCTTTATTTTCTGCGAAAAATTTGTCCGATATTGGGGCACTTTCCATTCTCGCGTTCAATAATCGTATGAAAATAGCTCAGTTGAATTCTATCACATTGTTCAATTCACATTTACCAATCGCTGACATCTTCCGATTATTCCAGATACACAAAATAATTAGACCAATAAATATTACGCAACACACAAGACTGGTAAATTTGGTAAACTGATTATTTTTATCGTTATAACATTATCAAAGCACAGCACACATCAGTACACATTGGTACACATTGCACTACAATACACTATATATTTATGTATACTGCCGTGTGCTGCCATCTGCGATACATATTTTTCCCGCAATTCGTTATTTGATACGACATTATACATATTATTATTCTGGACATAAGAACATTGGGCGTGCTTAGACGACCTCAACGTTAAGAAGCGTTATGTTAGTCTAAACACACCCATTGTCTGCGAAAAAATGTCCCTATGGAAAGAGCTCCATTAGCGCGGTAACATTGTAAAAAATTCAAATTTTATGTTGGACGATAATGTTCATTGAAATTGAGTGTACCATAAATTTTGTTGAGATCGAGTATATTTTGGGTGAAGATAAACAGATCCGTTGACGTAAAATTCAATTATATTACGATAATCGTAAGATTTATAGTTAGATATAACAAAAGTTACCGAGAAAACGTTCGATTCTTCTCGGCTTGGGTCGACAGAATGTATAGCATTTATCAACAATCGAAGTGAAATTAGAATATATACATATGTTTCGAATAATCGGAATCTATCCAAGGGATGTCCTCGATGCCGTCGTACCAACGTGAAATGATTCTGCAATAAACGCGGCAACATTCACTTTAGATAAATTAAATGTAAATTTTGTGATTCTTGATGATAAATCAGTGTATATTGTGTGATGTAGTGAAACAGTTAGAAACAAAAGTGTATATTTAGCTTGCCGCATATAAAAGAAGTTATTTATTTAAAAACGAAATTGTGAAGATATGGTTGAATGTAAAAAATGTTTATCACGTTGGCGAGACTGTATCGAGCGTGTTTTCCATTCTCTACAACGATGAATTGCTACATTCATACCGCAGTGGGGTTTTGTCCACCTTTGTCGTGCAGTCTCGTCCGTTTTCATCCATCTGATCCATCCACGGAGAGTGAGGCCATTCCTGCCATATCAACGAGAAAACAAAATAAAAAGTCAAAATACGTAGGTTTTCATCGGCATCGAGTGAATTGAGTTGTTGGATCAAATAGTGTATTGTGTTTTGGTGAGTTGATTCATCAGTTATAATCGCATTTGCCAATAGGAATGTTTGTTTTTGTGTTTCAATTGTAAATGGGAAATTATAACAGAAGTTTCTCGTTGTCTTGTGGTGAGAGAGTGTGCGAAAAAAGGCGACATATAACACATTTTTATCAAGTATGTATTTTACTGATACGATCGATATAACTTATTATCTGACCATCAGCAACTATCATCAACTCCGTGAATTATTATACCATAAAATATGCTGTGGAGCGTTCCTACAGCAACATTTCGACTTTCATTTCATTTTTCCTCCATTGTTTTTCACGATGAGAACCCAATCTTTCCTCATCCGTCACATTAATTTTCATTATTTCCCTATCAAAATGCAAACCGTATATAAATAAAAATACTTTCACAAACATACCAGTAATTAATATTATATGACCGACAGTTGCTTGGCGTAATATTCATTTTAACGGAATAATATCGTTTAACGATAAATGAAATCGCTATAAGAAATTTGCCTGTAGCTAATAAACATACATAAATCAGGAGCAAATATAGATACTCCCGCCTCATGCCTATAAACATTTGCTACTTTTCCTAATACCTTATGAACAGTGTATAATCGATTGTCCACTCATGCAATATTGTTTTGCCACAAAAGCTGTACAGTGAATTCAGCACAACAATTGGTGGTTTATCAACCATGAAGTTGATGTGTGCATGCTTATATATATGTATGCGCGCGTCTATGTGTATGGAGAAAAAAAAATATTCGGATAAATAGCATCGTAGCGAACGTGACTGCTGTTCAAAAGCAGCAACTGCCTTTTGTAGGAGGGGGCAATGGATCAACCTATTGTCCGAGGAGGCATGATAGTTTAATGTCATATGGCTTATAAGGAATAGTCGAAACAGCGCAATCTCATTGTCGACATCGACTATCCCTTATTACTGGATACTTATACAAATATATTTCGGTTTCATGTTGATAGCAGCAAAAACTCGTGGTGTTTCGTTAGTATTGTGACAACTCGTTGGAAATGTATCACGTAATAGGCATATCCGCAATGAGTAAGAATAAAGCATACTGCTGAAGCAGAAATTTAAAAAAAAAAAGAGAATGTTGTGTTGAAGAAATAATGGAAATGGAAATTTATCACAGTATGCATTTTTCGATTTCCTCTTTCTTCCATTCATCCAAACACGGTTAGTAAAGACAGCTTCGCGCTTTTTTTTGTGTTGATAAAACGTTATTATACTGTGTGTCTGAAAGGCTTCCGACTAATTGACGTCCAACTTTTGGATTTAGTTATATTAATATTGAGCCGTAGATATATTCATACACAAAGATTCATGGCGCGCAACAATTAAGCATATATTGTTTGACGTGTCAAAGATTATACGGCATTGATTCTAACCTAAGGTGGATGAGAAACAAACTGAAGAAATAGCACCAGATCGGCATTCGACGTTTTCACAAACACTATGACTTTTTCGGTTCGCCCACAATCAATTAGTCCACATGTTTATTTATCGTGATCCCACCAGCACCCCAATTCCATTTCATTTCATTATTTTATTTTCCTCCCCCATCACACTTTCATCATCATCCCATTGATATATAAAGGATAATCAGTATAGAAAGGTAGATGCTTCCTGGTAATCAATTACAACGTGTATATGAATTTGAGGAATTATTTTTTAGATTACAACTCGCATTTTGTTTTTTATTATTTAATTGTTTGCTTCTTTCCTCTCGTTCCTATTTATAAGACTTTCCAATCCGGTGAAAATGATTAGTCCATGATGAAAAATGGATTACGAACATCACAACTCAGAAGTTTGATTTGAAGCAGACAAAAAAAATAGTTTGCTTCAAAATGATATCCATCGATTTATATTTGCTGGCCAAATATGTATGACTGACGTCACGCACCAACTCTACACTGTTGGGGAGAACGCCCACCGCCGCTAAGTAACATAAACTGTTATGATTTGCGGTTGCAATATGTGCATAAAATAATTTACCGCCCTTCAAAACTTCTGATCTGATTCGCGATTATTATTAACAGAGAAGATGGTATAATTTTGCTGTTTCACATGATAAAATCAATCTGTACACATTTCATTGAGTAATATCTTCCGAAATATTCAAGGGCTTCATTATGACACTAACAAATATAAATTGAGATGAACTTAACAGAACAGTAAACAGTATGTGATGGGTCATATTTATGGCAAATCAAAAATGGCATTAATAAATTGGAGTTGGAAAGCATTAAAAGTTAAAGTTGGATTAATTATTGGAGAAGCGCCCACAGCAGCAACCCACGTGCGAGAGAAATCGTCAGCAAATCTATGGTCACGCAATGACAACGAGGACGTAATAAACGAAAAAAAGAGGACAATATGAAATAATAAGGGGGGAAAAAAGTCTGCAATCAGTGAAAGGAGTTGTGGTTCATTGAAGAATCCTTGCACGTAATGATTGTTAAACTTTTTCAATCACAGCTCCAAAAGTTTCAAGGAATCTTCTCCAAAAACATAGCCATGCTGACGAACGGCTTTATATAATAAATATATAGATGTACGAGAACACAACTTACGAAGGAAAATAGTAAGAAAATATGCGTCGTGAGTAAAGATATCGCGTATGACCTCCGCCCACACATTTTGTGCTATTCTAGATATCTCAATGTGACTCAACTTTAGAATAATCCATCTGCCAAAGACTTTAAGGGTTTTAAACATTTTCCTCTTTCTTTCTCCTATTCTATCACAATACGAAATGATAATCATTATATGAGTTGAAACCAATGCCGATGGTGAATAGTAGTGTGCAAGATGAAAAAAATCTATATTGAAATGTTGGGGTCTATGAAAAATTGATTTGCCCATGATTGATTGTGTGCATTAGCGCAATATATATTTTCATTAGCGCTCAATTATCATTCTCATTGTAATGAATGAAATATACTCATACAGTATCATCATCGTGCATGTATGTTATTGTGCAGTTTTTTAATCAAAGGGGTCAGTGGAACAAGAACAAGTTTGATACTATTGCACCCATAGTTATAAAAGAAAATGGTGTCGATTCAAACTTGGACGGCAACTAGATAAAAACGTCGCCCATTCATTTGTATTTTATTTTTATTTTCATTTACAGGTGGTCCGAAGCCAACTCTCACAAACAGGTTGAATTCCCCTATTCGATTCTGAAACTATTGGACCAAGAACTGCAAATTGATACCATGGTAGACTACTATAAAACACTTGATATATCACGATCAGCAACGCTGGTCGACATAAAGAAAGCGTAAGTAACGTATCGATAGACGAAAGTTTTTTCATAGTTGAAGTTATTTCGATTATTCATAAGACATCTTTGCAAAACTGAAGTGCCTTCAGATAATGCACATGAATGAACTTGGAATGGAATTCCAACTGTGTGGTGCAATATAAGGAGCACAGAGTACAGGAGGTCGTCTTTGTTGCGAATCGCTGCAATACAGCGGCCAAGGTTGACATCACGGTTGAGAGTTTTTTGACCCCTTGAAAACGTTCATACAAGCATCTGTATTTTTTTTACGACCTCTCGCGCCCCCTGTCTCCGTTTTTCACCCACCCGTCCCATCTCTATGTCACTTGGTCTGTGCGCCAGTACCAACTGCTACTTCCACACTCAATATTGTTCATTGACTTAACAAATTTGTAGATGATAAATATAAAAGTTTAATTCTGCGTTCATTTCTATCTCAATTAACTTTTGATCGCTCTCTTTTAGATATCGTAAATTAGCATTGAAGTGGCATCCAGACAAAAACCCTGATCATCTTGAAGAATCAACGAAAAAATTCAAAGAGATCTCGGAGGCGTACGAGGTATTGATTGACGGTGAGTCATGTAGTTCTCTCAAACTGTTTTTGTATAAGGCATAATTATTAGTCACTACATCAGAATTATCCCACGCAAATAAAACCAAAGTTGTTCAGGCGGAAATAAGAACTTTTCTGTTGTCTTTTCTCGCTCTGTTTAGCGACTCGTTTCATTTGTATGTTTGTCATACTGTTTTAATCCCTATCTTTTTTTCCTTTTGATGCAGAGAAAAAACGAAAAATTTATGATCAATATGGGAAAGAAGGTCTTCAAATTCCCGGCAACAAACGCAGACACGACGACGATTTTGATCCACAATTCCGCGAGTGGTTTGTCTTCAGAGATCCGGAAGATGTTTTCCGAGAATTTTTCAGCAACTCACCATTTGGTGATTTATTTGATGGTATGACCGACTTCATTATTATCTTCCTATTCACATTCTCGTTATAATAGATGTGATTAATACTGTTATCTTTTGAAATTTCATTAGTATTAAATGGTGGCAATGGTCGTCGTGGTATGCAAAGACATCACAGTCATCCAAGACATAATTCATTGAACTCTCCATTTGGTACAATAGATCTTAGTCTTTCTTCACCCTTTGGACTCTTCGGGAGTGGCGCTAATTGTTTTGCCCAATTCACCGATTTTAGCAGTGCAATGCCCAATGCAGGCGGTGCTGTACGGAAAACAAGCACTTCAACTAGATTTATTAACGGAAAAAAAATAACGACTCACAAGTATGTTGAACAAATTAGTATATACATCTGTAAAGATGACTAATATCAGTACCAACCGTTGATTTTGTGTACCTTGTTTCAGAGTTGTCGAGGGCGGTAAAGAGACTATAACATTTTTCGAAAATGATGTCCTCAAATCAAAGACAGTCAATGGCGTTCCGCAATCAATCACGTACAGTTGAATTATTCAATTCATTATTATTTTAAGTCTCTAGAGCTTAACGCTGTTCCTACTCTCACCTATTACAGTTATTAGAATTATTATTATTATCATTATTATCATTAATATATATTATTATAATTATTATTATTATTATTTGTGATGTGATTTCATGAGAGAGAGATCATATTTTATTCACCAACTGGCTATAATATATGCACAGAAAAAGTCCGCGTCAGAAAGTGAATATTCATTTGCACTCTTCCGTTGCTTCAATTTAACACAACTGACATCACAAAAAAATAACACGACGCTAGTCGATGCATTCAAACCGGAAATCATTTCATTCAAAGTCTAACAATGATTCAAACTCGACAATAATACCTGCCAGAGTGAAATAATTATTTTTGGTTGGCGAAATAAAAAAAAAAAAAGAAAGAAAATTTCATTCTCGAGTTCATGTTGATGATACGTCATACATATCTTGCTTGTTAGGTCGAACGAAGCATCGACGAGTCGTCAGGTCAATGACAAAATCACCGACACATCATCGACGGGGAATAATAACGGTCATGGTAACCGTGGTACCAAAATACCACACACGGACAACTTGAACAGGATAAAATCACATCATCATCATCCTCATTCAAGTACGAAACATGAGAAAACAAAGCGAAAGTGAAAATTAAGAGTATTTATACCAGGTCATTTGCACAAGTTGCGTAATATTATTTTCTTTTGTTTCGTTATTTTTCTCTACTCGCGAAATTAACTCATTGACCATGACTACAGTGGTTTCCTACTGTCTCTTTTCAATTCTGATTGTAATAAAAATCAACTGCGTTACAACTCAGCGATTTTACACTTGATTGTATGCTGATCACCCTGTGGAGAACATTAATTGAAATGAAGAATATACTCTCAGAGGAGCAGATGGACAGAAAAGAAAATAAATCTGAAAATGTAAATCGATGTTGTATCATTAGTTATTTATTAATCGTATATAATTAGGACGACAAAAAAGCTCGAAAACACATTACCATATATATACATGTATATGTTTTGTGTTCGATTTATCAATCACCATACACTCCCGTAAAAGTAAAAAGATTTTCCTCATAAGGACAGTTACATAAAATTCACACGAGTACATTCGAATGCATGGGACACTGTGGGTTGTCAATCATAAAATTGATAACCACAATAAATTCCCTCACTATCAAGCGTTCATTGCACTATCTGAAGTATTTCTACTCACACTACTAGGTTTTGAGTGAAACAAGCTCGTAGGCATGACTACTTCGTATCTAAGATTAATTCATTTTTGAAGGTTTGAATCTGGATAATAATGATAATGATAATGAGGAACGATCATTTTCTGGGATTGAACCTTAGCAAATAAGTATTTTCAATTATGTGTCAAATGGCAGAATAAAACCGTGACATTGTAAAATCATAATAACCGCAGTCCGATTCTTTCATTCTCTCACTGTAATAATATATGTGTATATAATGATAAACGATAGGAATTAAGTTTCAACGAATACACTCCCATTATTCATCATTCGTGATTGTATTTATTTATTTCTCACCCTTCCATCAGAGGCATATAAAATATTGCGGACTTGAATTAACAATTCATGTACAAGATGTAATTTCGACATTTTGTGCGCAAAAAGCTCAAATAAATAGTATCTCTATCAAAAGCATGAAATATATCAATACAAAACTTGATCTAATCAATTCCCGAATGGCAACAATCTTAGACTATTTATGTTTAGTATCCTATATTTAATGTGAATGTATTTGTGCTTTACTGGAAAATGTTTCTTCGCATTTATTTTGTCCCAATTGAGGCAATCAATTTAGACACGTGGGCCACATAATTCTGTTTGGCAATGTCTTCGGTCATATTTAGATTTTTCCTCCAAGCTTCATATTTGGCTTTTCCTTTTAAATCCCACACTCCTGGAGGCGCTGAATAGATATACATTGCAAAATTATTATAAAAGCTACACTAATATATAATATATAATAGATATTTACGTATATCACAATTGCCCACTAAAGCTTGTTTGTAAAGCCCGTAAAGTATCAACTTATCATCATCACTTGGGTTTTTTGATAATTTCTGTACATCAGATGCGGCCTTTTCAAATCTCTGTAACAATTCATATATATATCATGTGCACATGTTGATCCATGTAAAGCGATACCACACGTACATAACCCCCAATGTTAATGTGAAATCATATGCTATACACCTTCAAAAAACTAGTTTCGCCTTAAATAGTTTTGTGCGATACAACTTATCAATGATATTAAAATCGAAAATATTTACCTCATTAAGTGACATGATGATCGCTATTTCCTTCCTATTCAATTCCAATACAACAAATTGGCCTCTGTAATGGAACAAAATTAGTAGCACTCTATGTGTATATAAAAAAATAGAAATAAGACCATAAATGGAGAATACGGGAATAAAATATACTAACTGCGCAATTTCTGGCAAGAGAATGTTCAAAAGTTGGGAATTAACTCCAAATACCTTATCGTTGCTACGTCGAAAGAAAAAAATGCATATAATGGACGATAGGACGATTGTGCGGTCGTAAGTATGAGAGGTAATCAGACGTCATATCTCTGAGAATAATCTTAGATGTTGTGGTATTGTTCAGTTATTTTCATTGCGTATGTTCTGTGAATTTATCAATAATGCACTTCACAGGGGGGGGGGGGGGGGGGGGGGGCGCGGCCCTCTTCCTTTTTCCTCTTTAATCACACCCCCCCAACACCCCCCCCACATATTTTTTTTTATAAGGCAATACAACAATATCTACTCGCATTTATAGGTTCTCATGTTGTATTTTCAATTTTATTCATAAAAAAAAAATTTTTTTAATGAATTCCTGACAAATGCATGCGCTTATTGGTACTTCGCAATTAATTTTGTTGCATAATCGATATATTGTTTCTTCGCTTCATCTTTCGATAATTCCTTCTTCGAGTCCCAACGGTCCCATTTTGCCTTTCCTTTGAGATCGAACATTCCTGGACGATCTAAAAATGATATATGTACACTTAAGTATTAATTCCAAATTGCACAATATTGTTCTTATAATGTGAAACCGGTTCGACAGTCACACAATGTATTTTTCATGGGGATCGCGTAATTGCCTTTGATCACATTTCATATGTTCATGTGTACTTACCAACATTCACTTTACCAACGGTCGATTGTTTGAAAAGCGCATATAATTCCAACAATTCATCATCGCTAGGTCGTTTAGTCAAGGTCTTGATGTCCTCTGCTGCCTTCTCAAACTCCTGAAATTGAAAAAAGATCATAGTACATATAAAACAATAATGCTGCAGTAGGAAACCGGGGCTAGGCCGAAAACCTTGACATCAAACAATCTTTTTATTGATACTCAGCGTATAAGTCTAATTTGTTAATCATGATAAAAATTTTGATAATCAAAGCATCAAATATTGTTTATGTACCTGATCCATTGTCATCTTGTTTGTAGCCACGTATCTAATGTATTTCCACTTCGATGAGTTGACTGTGTCTGTGGAGATCTACAGGTCGCCCCCCACGTATCGTGCGTTGCTGAATATATACGCTCAACGAAGTTCTTTAACGTATCAAAGTCCTAAATTGGTACATAGTGGGGATATATAGAGTCAAAAGTACATCAATGTGGTTGTACTATGACCAACTCAGATATCCATATTCAAAATAACCCATTCTTTTATACTCAAATTCCTAATATTCAATTTCAAGTACAATCATGCATTCTTATTTTATTATAGAAATAGCTATGGCATCGTATCATATCCGGAACAAGGTCATCAGAAATTTCAATTGATATATGTCATTATTTAGCGATATAAAATATATTTTTGGGTATAAGAAACAATCAAATATTACTTATTATCGCACATATTAAATATCACGGTGGGATCTTATGAGATTTCATCATGGATATAGTGCGTTCATATACGCATATAGACACACGTTCCGGCTCAAAAATCCGGGTGTATAGCGTGTAAAACGAGGCCAATGTACCGGGTTGAGCCACATCATTGGAATCTCCGGTGTGCAAACGACGGTCAACGTCATGAGTGGGAACGAGCTAGGCCTCATGCTCTCTCAGTCTCCCTCTCACCTGCCGGGAAATTCTTTGGATTGATTCATAAGCAGACGGCAATAATGTCCTCCCTGCACCATTCCAGAATCATCTCAACTCTCCACTTTCCAATGTCATCCATATATATGTACACGTGATATTTTATATCATCAAACCCACCACTGATCCTTTTTTTTTCATGATTCAAATTTATCAACGAAAGGGACCACTTTTTATAATGAGTGGGCTCGGATAGCCCTGATTGAATTGAATTTTTCTCATCGCTTCCGTGCATAAAAGATCCAAGAAACAATGATATCTCATTATTTTATTGTATTCTGTATGAAGAAAAAAGGGTCCCCTTGTGAACAACATTGAAGATTTGTATATGAAGAAAAAAAATAATCAATGTTGCCCTTATGGCATGCACATTCGTCAGTTGGAGAGTATCATCGTCATCGTCTCGCATTCTTTTTTGTGTGATGTCTTTTTGTATTATACATATACACAAATACCCGTGCACGTTATACGTTTGAGACATGGGTTGTGTGCGCTGTACAGTCGTGTACTCACAGTAGCAATAAATGCATACGTACACACGTGTTTCGTGTCAGTCAGTACCAAGGAACTTAAGAAACGCAATACACACAACACTCGTGGTTGATTCGAAATTTTTTTTATCCTTTGGGAAAAAAGAACTTTCCAATTGTTGTACATATCCGTGTGAGGTTTGCCAATGCTAGTGTTATATTAGTTTCAATCTTCCCGCCGTTATGGTGGAGTGAACACGCACGTGTGTTTTGTGTCGTACCAGCCTGTTGAATCACCAAAAATATTAAGTTTATTATCACTTTTTACAAATGTGGATTAAACGTGTTATTACTATCTACAATGATGTCAAATTCGATATCGTGGTGGAATTATTCAATGTCTAACAAAAGAATGCTGTTTATATTTTCTTATGATTGTCAATGATAAATGAGGATGTGTGTGGTGATTTCAAAGTGTTCATCATCAATTGTTTGCTCAAAGCCATTTAAATTGGAAAAATTATGATAATCTACTGTGTTCCCTCGTACATTTTCATTGCTAAATATAATCTTCGAATTTGTCAACTTTGCGGATAGTAATAAATGAAATGTGTTAGAATAAAGACAAGAAAGACAACAAATGGAATACTATTATCAGATGAGGAAGGAAATACTGATACAAAGTTTATCACATTAAAAACAGTGATTTATCGCTACATGAATAATGCGCCGTGGTATTTTTGAAGTTGATGTATTTTATCATACAACTATTCATACTTTTATTGTAAATAAATATTTGATAATGTATTGGATCTAACATTCTGGAGATAAGTGAGGTTATGCAGCTTGCAATTTATCAATCCATTTTCGGTGGAATTAAATTCATAACAAACATGATGGATGATCGAAAAATAAATACCACATCATCCTCATCATCATTCAATCCGCCATTAGTTCAAAATCGGAGTTTTCTTCATGGCAGTGATTCAATTAATGAAAAGTTCATGACTTTGGATAGTTTAGCACTGAAGAGGGCAACTCTGCCTTTGCAATTGGTACCAAGTATCATTGATATGAATGATGATGTGGATGATAAAGTTCCGGATGCAGGAGAAATTGATCCGTCCACCATTCAACCAACGAGACAATCGAATTTACAGGTGAATTAACTTTTAATTAGACCGATGAATCAATTTTTTCGGCGCTGGTCAAATAACTCATCATTCCATTCATCTTTCTAATAAATTGAAATACTGTTGTTTGTAGAGATTAATTTTATCTTTAAAAAAAAAATTCAAGCTAACAGAGTGGGAATAAAAAAAAAGTTGGGTTGCTTCTTCATTCGAACGCTTTCACACTAGACAAACATTATCCATCTCCGGTTTCCATCGTGCGCATTCAATTGAATTATTAACGGAAACCTTGGGACTGGAATTAACAACGTATGTAAACAATTTTCCATTGCATTCAATGGGACATACGCTATTGTTTTAATGAAGTATTTCATACATGTGCAGTTGCTTAATTTGCATCAGAACGCTATAGAATACATGTCACAATGCTTGGATGCGTACATGTATGCTTGCATCAGTATTTAAGTTTTTTTGGAGAATTAAGTAAGAATAAGTTTGTTCTTGTTTCCTTTTTTTTTGTTTCGGGCAATCAGATGCGATTGATGAATTGTTCAAGCGATAACGACGCAAGTGGCGTTCAACGGGTGCCGCCGAAAACTGTTAGCAATGCAACAAATAAAGAGGACATCGACTTGGACGGCCAACTATGTGAAGGAACACGAGAGTCTTGGAAAGAAAGTGTTGCGACAAAAATTACGCACAAAATGCTGACTCAACAAAATACGACTATTAAACGACGTTGTTCATCATCAGCGGCGGCCAACGCGAAATACATTGTGAAACCAAAACCGAAATGGCCTTTTACATCAAAAGTTCTTCATTATGTCCCGAAGCGCGGGAAACGTAAAAAAAAATTTTTCAAAACATTGTCGGAAAATATCAATATGAAACACAAACGCACAAATGACTGGCCAACACGAAGTGTGTCCTTACCGACAGACTTTGTTCACGTTGCGGGAATAACGCGATGGTCATGGTTGGGGGATACTGATTCACGACCATACACCAGTTCAGCGCAAATAATAACACATGAAGAAAGATGTGCGACATTAACTTTGATTGGTGATCAAACAATTAATCAAGAAGATAATTGCAGTGGCAATTCGTCTTTGGAAACTCTTGTTAATAAAATTATCAACGAACCAATTGAACCACCCTCAACATTATCAACTGAAAATTTGGACGTTAATTTAAATTGTACGCCTGAAGGCAAATCATTTTCATTGAAACCCCAGGCGAATCATAGTTTCTTATGGAGTAATGTAGCAAAATGTTCCAACGATACGAAGATCATTGATAAATTTGACGAAGAACCATACGACTGTGATAACGAGGCATACGATGACGTGGGACCGCTGCCGTCGATAAAGATTTCTGTATGTTGTTATCAATCAATTTATGTATACTTTTTGTGATGTAAGCAATAAGATCATGGCAGTTACTTTTCTGGTTTTCTGTTTTTCATATATTTGGTATTAGGCGAATGTAGATGAGATTTATGATGATGTGGGTCCATCAGGCACAACACATATGAATGAATTAATACTTTCAATGGACCAAAATAAAGTTGAGGACGATCAAGTTTATGATGACGTTATGCCACTAGTCCATCAGCCAATTGATAGAACGGAATCAAACGGAAATGATGAAATGGAACGGATTGAGCTGCGGAAAAAAATTGAATCGTTGTCGATTGACTTGACATCAACGGGGTGTAATGAAGACCACGAGAAAAATGACGAAGACATTTATATGGGCATCAATTATTCATCGGTGGACGGCGATGCAGACGATGAAGATACTCTCTATGATGATGTTATTGTCCCATGTGAATCACGAGTTAATAGTATTTATGCAGGTTCTACTAATGTTTCGTCTCAACTTGATCACTCAAAAGAGTCTGAGTGGGAAGACGTCGACGAATATTTTTCATGTAGCGATTTACCAAAGTCCAACTGCCACATGTAAGGTTCAATATTTCACTGGTTATTCATTTTTTGGATTTATTTTTGCGGTTACGCATACATATTCATGTGTCTTTTCTTCCTTCTGTTTTATCTATTGCAATCGATAGAGGATTTATTAATAACCCGAAAAATATGGTGGAATCGTACTGTACACCGAGTAAAAGAAAATCCGGCCAAAGATGGACGAGGAAAGTGCGTCGACAAAGATCGAAAGCGACGCGACAGAATTCAGCGCACTCATCCAACCACCTGGTCACCGGAGAATCCTGTCACTCCTTTGGTAAGTGTACAGTACAGCTAAAGAAGTGGACATGGGTTGCTGAAGCTCTGTTGTATTTGTTTATGCCTTTCTGTTATTCCCCAAAAAAATTAAATGCAATGCACAATTCGCCTGCAGTCCGTAAGAGCTACAATGTACGCTGACATATTTCAAGAATTTTAATTACGTACGAGCGCTGTTTGGAAGAATATAGATGAATCAATCTAAATGAATGAACAACTAATTGTTAAATTTCTTTTACAGTTGCATCATGTTATGCAAGCGAATATTTTGAGATTGATTTGTGAATACTCAGGTGGAAGCTTACGCAGCACCGAAATTTTAAAGCGCGTGGGTGAAAACAAATACCATGAGTTGCGACTAACATCGTTCGATGTTTCTCGCTTTTTTCCTACTCGTTTGCGGAAGTAGCCAACTGCTTCGATACAATAGTGCTGTATGTTATAATCGCTCTTACTTTTAATCACACGGTAATGATTGTCGTATGGTTGAAATCTTTTCACTCAATCTCTTCATTATAAAGCACACTTACTCGACGCCATTCGCATAGGTTTTTTTTCTAAATTACTTTCAAGTAAAACAATAAATGAAATCATGATCCGATGTAATTCAACTATCCTAATTGAAGTGCATCATAAAATTCCTGCGAAGATATAGTTCCAAGTGAAAGTGATATGGAATGCATAGAGTATAACGTGAAGAAGAGTTCTATGAGATGGAAAGATATAATGTCTGCATTTGTATATGAGAAATGCAACGAATATACCAAAATATCTACAGTAAAACAAGATAGGAACGGAGTGAGAGAACAAAGTTATGAAGGAAAATGGTTGAATATGGAAGAGTACATGGAGAGCGGCTGTGTGGCATACAACGCAAGGTGAAAGCGCATATTGCGTGTTCTTATACGTTCTCACTCTCAGTCACGGGCGAGCCGGCGATGGCTCCCGAACGGTTGTTATTTTTATGTTGAATATTTACGACTTTCATTGTTCTCAACATTTAGTTGATGGCGTTTATTGCTGTTGATAAAACTTATGGAAGATTGTCAATTGAAGAATTGACAAATAATACTTGTAAAGCCATGAGACAAGGCATGACAGTCTTATCTCGTCGCCCAAATACCCAAGGTATACTATGTATATATTCGAAAACTGCGTCATTCTATTTTGTTTTCGGTGATTTTTTACCTTAAACGTTACAATTATTCAGAATGAATATAAAAATAAAACCGACAAACCATTGAATTTATCGTATTATTCCATTCTCTTGAATATATGCATATTATTGAAACCTGAATCGATTGGCTCGATTTGACCTTGAAAAAAATGTTTCAAGTGGCTGTCAGCCTTGGTACGGGATCGGTTCTCCTTGTTGGACCGGCTACAGATGGAGCGATCTCTAAACTGGATGAGGTGAATTGTCGAGCAAATAATGATGGCGATGAAAATGTCGAAAAATTATTCACCGCATCAATTATTCGATCGACACATGGATTAGTTCAATTGAGAATGGTTGATCGTGATGAAGCATCGATGGATACACAGGAGACATCGTGCTACGTACTTGAAGGTGTCGTCGATGGGGATTGTGCAGCGAGTAGAATAGACCACTAAATCATATATATAGACACGTCAATTTCAAAAAATTTTTATTCGATCATTGTGGTCTCGTTTTTATTCATGTCCAATTGCCATTTTCTCAGTCATGTATAGGCGCTTCAATAATAAAACTTCTATTATCAAGCCGTCCGTATGACTTTGACTCTTCTTCGAACATTAATTGCGCTTCAATAATTCTATATTGAAAGAATGTTTGATCAAACTCTTTTCTTTATGCTTGATAGATACAGAATCAGACGACTCGAATTATGAAACTCTCTGTTCACTTGGACCAATGGGAAATTCAAGTGACAACATAAAAATTGATAGCGAGTACAAAAATCGGAATTTCATAGTTCATGAAACCAAAACTGAACTAATAATTCCGGAACCACCAACGAGATCAATTCCATTACCACCACGTGAATCAACACTCACAGAGACATTTGGCAAACGAATGAAAATGTTGAAGAGAACATGGAGCATCACTAAGGGTAGTCTTGGACGTATGAGACGAAGAACGTCAGTTTCAACTACGGAAACTGATTCAAATGTAGATGAGGCCTGTCAAAAATTTCCACCAAACAATGAAAATCATAACGTTGATACTAGAAAACCAAGTCAAGTATTTAATTTCAAGAAACATTTCCAAAAGAGTATTACTAGTTTGTCAACATTTTATCTCGACAATGAGATTCATTTGAGAAGTTCGAAGAATAATAATGCAAGTATTGACGATATCTATGGAAATAGTAATTGGTATGCGCCTCCTTGTTATGTGCCTAAGGAAGATAGTAGCACAGGTGAGCGCTTGAGTTTATTTAAAATTATCCTTGCCAGCAAAATTATTTTTCTTATTCATCTTACATAACGCATATATTTGGTCGAATTAGGAACAAGTGAGCCCGATCCTCATATGAACTTATTCAATAGTGAAAGTGGCGTACACCATATGTTGATGCATAACTTTCAAATCTCAATTCTCATGAATTGAAATAATAATAGATGAAATGGCTTTCTTATTTCGGGTGTGGAATCTTTATACTTCGTGTAATCAATAAATTTCAATTGCAGATGACTATAATATGCTCTCAGAGGAGCCATTATACCAATTTTACGCAGCAGCAACTGTCCGTGGGGCATTCCAATCAGATTCCGATAATTATGAAGAAACAGAGAATTCAAAGACTTTACCATCGACATCGGAATTGATAAAACCTGGTCACAGAACTTTGTGGTGTCAAACACCGCAAGTAATGAACAGCGATCTTCTCGGTGAGTGAAGAATCGGACCCCTCTATCCATTCTTGCTCTAACATATAAATGTCACTGTTTTAGGACAATTAACTCCAGATGAAAAAAAACTTCAAGAGGCAAAATTTGAAATTCTCACATCGGAAGCGTCTTATTTGAATTCATTGCGTGTACTTGTTAATGAGTACGTAATAAATCATGAATTGGTATATGACGCGTTAACAGCATCAGAACGAGAAAAACTATTTGGGAATGTTCCAAGTGTGTTAATCGCATCGGAGAGATTACTAGCAGAACTTGAAAATGCTTGGCGTACTGATCCAATGTTGAAAGGCATTCCACATATATTACTTCAGCACGCAGACCGATGCTCCAAAATATATATTGAATACTGCTCGAACCAAGTAAGCATCGATTTAACATTAAAAGAACTGAGATCGAAAAAATCGTCCAAATTTGTTGAGACTGTTACTCGGATTGAAGCACATCCGGCTTCACAAAGTTTGTCATTGCATTCATTTCTAATGTTACCGATGCAACGTGTGACCAGATTGCCATTATTGGCAGATGCTGTTCTATCAAAATTATCGACTGATCACGAGGAGCGATTGCAATGGGAAAAAGTATTATCTATTTTAGGAAGAGTTGTCACAGAATGTAATGAAGCGGCGAGAATAGCTGGGCGACAAATCGAAATGGAAAATCTATCAAAAAAGATCGAATATTCGCCCAAAGTACCACCAATTAATTTACATAATCGATATCTAGTTCGAAGTGGACCGGTTACACAAATAATGGCCAAACCTGGGAGTGAATATGTCCTGACGTTTCGGAAGAAATATAGCAAAACACCTCTCTATCTTTTATTACTGACAGATTACCTTCTGATCGCTAGATTGAAATCAAATGGTGCACAAGATGATATCTATTCGATAATTGATTCGTGCAAACGGAGTTTGGTGGCATTGGAGCGGGTGCCAGACGATTCACCGTTTGCTGGGCGACACGCCATGATTTTAAGTTTACTTGAAAACTATTCAGGTCGCCATATTGAATATATTTTATCGTGCAATAATGCTACGGATAGAGAGCGATGGCTTGATGCTGTATCGCCACCGAAAACCGATACCGTCGGTGAGACATTATATGAAACTTGGGATTGTCCACAAGTTATGGCATTATATTCCTATACACCATGTCAGCCGGACGAATTGTCTCTTCAGCCAGGTAACATAAATTATCTATATAAGTTTTGTTATTTTCAGGTGAAAACAAGCAGTTTCATAACGCATGGTATTTATCAAATAGGCTGTACATCAGTGGGGCGGGGTTTTTTAATTATTGTTGATTCGACTTGATAAGTGGTTCTTATGAAATTATGTTTTAACGTGGATGTTTTCGAGTTGAACCCATGCGCTTTTTCTGATATATTTTGTGTTATGGCCTTTAACGAGTTTTCCACTTCTTAAAAATTGTAGTGATGTTCCCCAACGTCGAAACACGGTATTCATAATGAAATTCTTACCCCACAATTGAATGAAATAACCTGTACTCCGGCGCTGTGTGTAAAGTAACGAATTTTTGGGGAAAAATTATGGCAGATTAACTGAAATCTGTAAAATATAAGTTCATCGCGTCCAAACTTTGTATCTGCCATAGTTTTAGCATAATATATAGGACAATATCCCGAAAAGTATTGAATTATAAGAATGTGGTATTAGATATTGGATCCAATTTATTTTCTGTTTTCTCAGGAGATGTTATTAATGTTTTGAGAAAACTGCCTGATGGTTGGAATGTTGGAGAGAAACTTGTGGGTGGTGAACAAGGCTGGTTTCCTGATAATTTCACTAGAGAAGTTGCTTCGGAGCACGTCCGAGCAAGAAACTTACGACAGCGTCATCGATTGCTTGCATTGAGTGAGAGTCTTGTCCAACAGCGAGCAAAACATACGTCTAACATCAATCGATGATATTCATATATACGTACTAAACAAAGTGATAATTGTAAAATGATTATTTTTGTAAGTCATTAATAGATTCTGATATTTAATAAAAAAAACAATTGAAAAATTAATGTTTTTGATTCTACGTAAATGTACATGTACAAGGCGTTGGAAAAATTGACAAAATGTTTTGTTAGAACACTTGAAGAAACAAAACATTAAGATAGATACTTATTGACTCCAGGCGTTTCATAGTAAGAGTATTTCCTTCATGCTTTCACAATCAAAATGTGCATGCCTCGAAATAGTGAACGATGAATGCTTATAATACTCAACATGATTGTAAAAAATATAAAATGCTATTTTCAGAATTCAGTCATTTGAAATTCTGCAGAAATTCCCCCAATTCGAATCATATATTGATTCCCATTTGTATTCAAATCTATTTAAATTCATTGAAAATAATGTTCATATAGAATGTAAATAATGATCACTTTTAATAGTAATATTGCGATGTTCGCTGTAATTAAATGCGAATTTTCGATGAACCTGAAGGCCGTACTTCGAATAGTTTTCTCACAAAATATACTTGAATTACAGTTGTAGCAACGATTACTAGTATTTGTACAATAGACCATCTCTGTACATATGTATTGTTATCTAAAAGCGTATTGAGATCGCGTGCCTCAACACTTCTACTTAAGTGCTGTGTAAGCAACATTTCATTAATATTCTTCTCAACATTAATAACGGAATTCTAAAAAAAAAATAAAGCCAAGTTATAGTTACTCTGATAAAGTGTACTTTTTTCATTTTTTTCATTCGATATAACAGCCTTACCGTAAAATTCTCTACTGACAAATCCATTTCCTCCAGTTCTTTATTGAATTTATCCCATTGATCATACCTTAAAATGAGTGATTCGCAACGTTAATTTATAACCAAGCAAAGAAATATTGAATCGAACCCTTTATACTTTTTTCGTAATATACAAGTACCTGATAACAGTCAAATATAAATTCACGAGTTTAGCAGCGAATCGTGAAAATTGATTATCAATGCAAACGCTGTAGTAACCACCAACACCCGATTGATCCTGATAATCTGCACTTGTACGCCATTGGTACGGGTGAACAATTTCTCCACTGGGATTTCGCACAGCAAATCCAGCCTTTCCATCACCACCTCTTAACACCTAAACAAATGAACGTGAATGAATTGATCCATGTAGCGAGAATGTGATATCGGATGAAAAAGAGTAGCCTGTGAAAATATCAAAGTACGTTCGACTGGCGTTAACACAACAGAGTAGTAAAAAAGTATACATTGTCAGTGAAGTAAAATGAAAATACATCATCTGATTAAGGTTACCATATGGATAACCATACATAAACACATGACGTGGCAATCATTGGCAAACAGCTGTACCAAGACATTGATGTTCACATATTAATATTACCGAGAGATAATAACGAGATAACAAATAATCAATATCATAAATGACGTATATTATCAAATCAAATATTCACATTGAGTAAATGTAATTTTACCTGAAAGCTGACAAAAAATGTTGCACCAGGATTGACATACTGGAAATAACAATCCTCTTTGCCGGCGTCAATGTGCACTTTATAATCCATCGCTACCGCTGGTAATGTTTCATACCAAGGCCTAGTGGTCTCACATTTTGTCAGGACAATTATTGCCCCGAGGATGAATAAATGGTCGAATAAACTCATTGGGAATAGTTCAATTCATCTGGTATATTAAAATTTTGCTGGAGATCACGGGACTATCACATAAAACAACAGGTGTTAGCAGAGGCAGGCCTGGATGGAACCGTATATATTGTATGGCCAGAGAAAGTATATCATATCCCTTCCCCTCTAACACCCTCACAACATGGTCCAATAAACCAGTATATTTTCGTTTCCAATCATTCCTTTCATTATTCTCTATCAAATTCATCAACCCAACTTAACAATATAATCAGAGCAACAGTAATTCAAGCAGAATTAATTGCATATTGAAATGAGCAATCATAGTAGAGCATCATTCACATTCTGTATTCAAGATCAATCGTTGAGTACGACAAAAACTATTTGACTGTCCTAACTCCTGACACTCCTGACGAATGAAATAACAAAATAAAAGAATGAGTGATAGGATATGTGGCGCCCTCTCATTAGATGTGTGAAAAACGCCATCGGCCATTTGAAATTTGTCTTGACAAGGAATCCTACTGTGTCTGATAAAAAGTGATAAGAAAGATACCATCGTTTGAAACTGAATAATTAATTGAATAATAATCAGTTACTTGTTATTTATTTGATACATTTTATACAAGATGAAAGTATAAATATTATGAAATCATGGCCTGTGACAGAAAGGTCGCCGGATGAATATGAGACGAGTGATGTGTGCAACCTTAGTATTGATATGTATTGTGAATTGTCTGCATATTAATATTTCACATGTACAAATGTTCATATTTTTCCGTTGGATCCAGCTGTTCTCTTGTTATATTTCGAATAATCATCAAATATGAATGAGCCATTCGCAAATGGACTTGCGGAATTAGTTTTCACAAGATAGAAACCACGATGTGTTTTGTCAACATCATCACCAGCTAACACTGCGGGTAACTTGGGTGGACAATAACCGACAAGATAATCAATGAAACCACCACATGCCCATCCCAAAAATCCAATTTTTGAATTAATTGATTCAGCAAAATATTCGGGTGCCCTGTGATGATCACAGCCAAATGGATTTCTTCCCCGACAACCAGGTTGATTAATACCACCATTCATATAGAAATCAACATGACCACAAGCTTCAACTTTACCTTGGATGAAAGCATTGGTGTGAATAACATCAACAAATTCTGCGTCATCATCACTCAATTTTTCATCTTTATTTACAGCAATGAAAAGAGGCATTGCCGGATCTAAACCAGTTATTCTCGAAATTTTATAAGGGCGCAATGCGATCGCTGCGAAAGCTGGAACATGTGCACCCAAACTGAATCCAATCACGTGTATGTCGTTGGTAAGCATCTCCCGGAGTTTCTCAATCAATTGAGCTAAACATGTGCCAACGTGCCGAGCATTGTAAACGGCAATAGGATAACACGGTGCAGTCGCATAACGATCCCAATTAATCGCAATCACATTGCAATCTATCTTCTTGAGATATTCAGTTTTGATGCCAACCATTGAATACAATAACATGTTAGAATTATACCCATGTATAACTATTTTTGTAGGCAATTTTGGATCAAACCCTATTTGATGAAGATTGGAGTAGGTATCATTGAAGAAAATTTCCTTTCCGTCAGTAGGATTCCGTCTTGTATAAAGATGAAATGTCACTTCACGATCGGGACAAAGATTAATCGCGTTCACTAAACATGGACCGATGAAATAATCTCGTTTATTGTCATCGAAATTATTATCACCAAAACTAGAATTGTATGAAATGATGTTTGGTGCACTAGTCTGGCATAAGATATTTCCCATTATCACCATGATGATAATCACAAAATAAATGACATACTTGAAATACAAATATTTTTTTGTATGCTCATAGTTTTGATATGATGCCATCACAGTATATCCTGTTAATGCTTTTTACTATTATATCACACTCTTCAGCTAGCAGATATCAGTAAATCACTGAGGAGTGCACGGTTAATTCGACTGATCACGACACTGATCGTTAAAACAATGACAAAGAATTTTTAAGCAGCCTTTCAGCCTGTATTGAAAATTTACTCGTTACTGCTATTTTTTCATAATAAATATACATAAGTTAAAACAACGTTGATCAAAGCAGAAAATACAACGAGAAAGTATGATGCTTGTAGTTGATTGAATTCAATTGGGAAATTCAAGTCTCAATTCATATGAATAAGTGGGCACGTGCGACTTCCGTTGGGAATTAAGAAGGAAATTTTGGGAACTAATGCATAGTGACAGTCTTCAGCATTGATATGTGGCATGTATTGGGATCTACTTTAGTGGTGGCGAGAGATGAATTCGTAATGAACTCTCATCGACTCCACACTGCCACTATCATTGGATTTAGTGGGGCGGGTCATAAATTGCGGTCAGCATATGCGCTGATTTATATTTTAACATTCTGTTCACCTGTCCATTGCACCAAGTAATATGGTCAATCAACAACAATCTATCCATTATTATAATTTTCGATTTGAATAACTTCTCGGAGAGAATTAGTTGATGCAGTCGCTGAAAACTGAAAAGTTATTCCATAAATAACAATGTATAGTAATTCTGAAGGAATTAGCGTCTTCCAATTCAGAATGACCAGAAAATCTCGAACAGAGATATTTCAATTGCCTTTATCTTTATTAAAAATTAATTTCGGTATAAATGTACGAATGAACCTAATAAGCTAATGCATTATGTGTACTTAGAATATGATAAATTGTAAAGCAGTTCATTTATATATATTCGTCTTATCAGGAAGATAATAGATTTGTGTACACATGTGATGCTGCCACGTTTTATGGTATATTCAACAAATCGGATTAAGCGTGCATACAAGCCACAAGTATATGTTTGGACGACTCCAGCGTACGAATGTCTGGAACATTTAGAAGTTAGCCCAGGCGATTCTTTGCGGATTACAGGATATGAAGAGCATTTGCAACAATAGAAGTGTTCCTCAGGATATTCCATTGTATAAAAAGTGTTCATTCATGGAACACTGCCACATTAATCCACATAAATAAAGGCGCAACTTTGGATTGACATCACACTAAATGTGTGTCAACGAAACAACGAAAATTTCGTATGCCAAAATTAGTTAATGTTTCGAAAACGTTTAAATGAATTCTGCTATGAAGATTTTTGATATTGTTGTAAACTCAAGACGCACCTTTTTGTTATACAGATGAGAGAGAGTCATTACCGTTATAATATCAACTCGAAGTTCATCTTCATCATTCATAGCACATCCAGATTGGGGGCAAATACAATAAGTTTATTGCTGTAATTTGATAATTATTGATGTAAGATTGTTTTATTATAAGAGTGAACATAGCGTGAAAGATGTGAGAAATTCAACATTATTTTATAATTACATATGATAATTTATTTGCAGAACACAGCTCTTTAACCAGACACTTCTTTGCTTTGCTTTTGCTGCACCATCTCTCGTATATTGTTTTTGCTTTCTTTCAGATTGCGCTCTAAATATGATTTATTGTTCTCCAGTGTTGCGATCTTCTCATCAGCGCTTGCGATCCTTGATTCTAAGCCTGACTTTATTGTCGAAACGTCATCGAGTAGAAACATTCTCCCAACAGATTCATACGTTTTCGTGTTCTCCTGTAGTCCGGCGATTTCGGTGATGGTTAATTCAGCACGTTGTTTTGATCGCTTCAATGATTCAATTTGCATATCGGCTAATTTCAACTTCTGTGTTGTATCGATCATTTTTTCGTGTAATTCACCAAATGCTTTCTTCAATTCTTCGTCAGCTACTCGAGCCATTGTCGTTGTTGAAATAAAATATCAGTTAACGATTATGAAAACTAACGCTGATTCTCGTACTTCCAAGCTTGGTAAACTTAACCTTATTCGACGTTTTCGTCCGATAAATCACAGCCAAGGAATCAATGAGCAGTTTCCAACGCGCAACATCACGTTCGGGAGAATTCGTGTATCTACGGGACAATTTTCGTGAGCGTAGGTTTTAAAATCCTACTTTCCGCCCACTCACAATATTCGTGCATTCGTGCCCTATAATTTCGTATTGAATTCAAAGTCAAATGGAGGTAGGAAATGTGTCTTTTTCAAACCATTCTCTTTGCAGAGTGGAATAAATGTATAGACAAAACTTTATGCTCGCTCCTGGCAAATGTTAGGACAACGTTGAGTAAAATTAATTCGCGATGTCAATTTGTCAGCTCAAAAATGATCATTACCACAGCTACATAACAGATGTTACTCAAATGTAATGTTCAATATACCGACACGGTACAGTATATTAAATGCAAGTGGCTGTTGAACTTCTTTTAAATCACATGGAAAATATTTTCAGCAATAAGAAAACCAAAAGTTTTCACACATATGGAATTACTCAAGAGATAAATTGTCAGGATCGCAGTAGATACTCGAATCGAGACTATATAAGAATAATTCAGCTTGGATATTGAAGAATTTCCGGTAAGGAATGCAACTAATAATTTTCTCGAATATAAAAAGTACTCTTAAAGCCTGCAAAACAGCATTTATTGTGGATATCCATCATGAGATCACGGATGATGATTTCATTTTTTCGGGGGAAATGATTACCATAAGTACGAAAACCTATGGTACAATATGTGAGTTAACTTCCTCCAATTATTCAAGAGGGACAGCAATATGGATATATATGTATTATCGGTATCATCAAAGTCGGTTAATTGATCAAATATTTCTTTTGTAACTAGAACCTAAATTTTCTCCACTACACGACAATTTGATATTCCCAGAGTGACATTTTCCTGACTGATGCTGCATTTAATTTTTGTTGTGATATTCTGTGTGGAGAATTTGATAATGAATATTTTTTTCCACCTGTACGTACGAAAAAACTAGAACAGATTATGTGAAACTACGGCCCATCAATCTCGACAGTGGACGTTCGTATTATCATCACGATTGCGCATACAAAATTCAGAATAGAATATAGTAACGAAGCAATAAAGATGTGTTTGTGCATGCATGGGCATTGCAAATTCACTTGTATTTTCAAGCCGTTATTTTCTCAACTGATGCACTGAAATTGCTTTCAATACATTTGCAAACGTGCCAGAGTCATGACAGTGCTTCAGATAGAGAACAATATAATTACAAGTTCATTATATATACTTTTAGCATGAAAATTCCTCATATGCAGAAGTATCTATTGCGAAAGTTGATTTTGCAAGTTCCCAAGTTTTTTTCCAGAGGCATCTCGAAATGTAAAACGCAGATAGTAAAAGCTTCTGGCAACTAAGAAAACTAAGGAGATTGTTTCAAACACTTGATAATTGATGTACGGATCAGTTAAAGAAGTGATTCGATAACAGATTGGTGATATACAATTATATTTTATGCAATGGGACAGTGAGCAATTGCAAAGAAAAAGATATAATTAATAAATTATACGGGCAATGCGAAATAATGCGAAATAACAAGTCTTAACTCCATCCGTATGACAAACACATACAATACATCCAATACAAAATGTCAATTCACTCATTATTTTTATCTCTTGTTTTTTTTTTCCTTGTTCATTCGAATATCTGACGCCAAAATTTACAGATAATAAATACAGGAAAAGTTCAATTTTTTCTTATTCAATGGTACGTATTACGTGTAGCGTTTACTTCTTAGGTCCTTATTTAGTGAAAAATCAACTAATCACTGTGATTTTCACAAAAATAAAATTAACAGCCCGACAAACGAAGTTGCCATCACGAATGGTAGTATCTGCAACGCTGTACTGCTACTGGATCTTGAACTTTATCGAGCCTATATCAGATAGTTAAGTTGAGTTGGTGTTCAAGCTGGAAAACAAACACGATTTTAAATACTCTGTTCCGCTAAGTTGTTGTGAGGGCAAAAAACTAGTGACCCTTACCTGTGAAACCTTGCGGTGGCTGTCCTGGTACTGAGTATTGTGGCCTAAAATTACCAAAATTAGCAGCGCCAGCAAATGTAGCTTGTAACTGACCACCTGAAAAACCTGGTGGGAATTGTTGTGCTAATAATGCTGCTTGTCCGGTTTGATTACCACCACCGCCGGGTGCTGTTGCCGCCAGACGACTAAGAATCGAACGTTCTGACATTTGCAATCGTTGCGCAACTGGCGGTATGCGTGCAAGTGTTGCTGGCAAACGGCTTACGTCAGATTTCATATCTGATAACAGCTCCTCCAACTGATTTAAAACTTTGTGCAATACGGCGTTTGCTGGTTTATTACCCGCAAGACTTTCCTTGCTGAGATGCTGGTGTGATTCAGCGAGGCACTCAACTTCAGCGAATCTTGCATTTAAACTCATTGCTGGATGATTTGGATCTTGCGTCAAATTGAGATACGCTGCCCTTCTCAACTGTTCTTCAATTACTAATGCCTGTTCCAATAATTTGAAACGGCGCGCCAAGAATTTATTCTTGATCTCCAAGAAATTGCCCTTACCAACGTCCATCTTGAATGGTTCATTAATTATCGCAAATCTGACATCATTTTGAATGTCTTGCCAACGTCCATAACCATGTGTGACAATACCAGCCAATAACCAATAATCATGTCGTCGATGCCAAATTTCATATTCACGACCCGGTACTGCAGCTTTTTCCTCATTCAGCCACAGTGTGTGTAACTCTGTAAATCCACCATCTGCGATATTGAACATAAATTTACGCTTTGGTTCAACTTCTGGTTCAGTTTCCTCAGTATCTTTTTCTTTCACCTCCTTCTCCTCTTTTTTCTCCGCTACTTCTTCATCGTCTTTAACAATCACAACGTCCTCTTCATTCTCGGCGTTTGTTTTAACATCACTTGTTTGCATTTTTTCTTCAATTTTCACACTGTCCTTATCAATTTTCACATCAATCTTATCTTTATCCTTATCACAAAACTCGTCGCCGGTATCTCTTTCTTTTTTGACCTCTTCATCTTTCTGTTGATCCTTATCGCCCGTGGACTCGGCATGTTCCCTAGAATCTTTTAGCTCATCCTTTCCTTCCTTCATTTCTTTGTCCTTAGTATCATCCATCGAATCTTTATTTTCTGGAGTATTCGTTGTGGGTTTGGTTGTATCAGTTAATGTAACAGCACTTGGAGCAGAAGAATTCATCCCTGGTGTTATCGTTGCGTTGATGGTCGGTGTTGTGGTTGCCGTGGGCGTTGCTGATGGACTTGGACTTGGTGCATTTGAAGTAGCAGGCGTTGCGGTGGTACTACTTGTTCCTGTTGTTACACCTGTTTCGGAGATGGCAGTTGTCACAGTAGCTGGAGCCACTACCGCGGCAGAAGCAACGCTCTTGGCATCGGGTTTTACTTGCATCACGGGTTTACGTATCATTTCCGGCATTGACCAGTAACCATTGATGTGCTCAAACTCTTGAACCTTCTTTCTTATTAAAGACATCACACCAATACGGGTGAGAACATGTTGGCGGCTCAATCCCTCCCTCGGAACACCATCAGCAAATGTTTCAGCATTATCTGCTCCCGGCTCACAAAGATGGCGCATGAATAGTGACACGTAGGCCTTGAAGTTCTTTTCCGATTTGCCCCTTAGGTCTCGCACCAACCTACAGATGAAAGCAGTCCCGACTACAATTCTCGCTCTACTTAAATTATTGTACTTCCCTCAAATTCTATGTTACCATGACTTGAATCTCGAATATAATTTTTATAAACTTAGAGGATGATAATCTGAATCAAGAATCCGATAGAAAAAAACGAAAATATGATATTTTGTGATAAATAAAAATCTCTGATCAACCAACCATTGTGAATTGAATGCATCCTGCGGTGGCATTCCATAACGCATGATTGCATTGAGGAATGCTTTTCGTTGTCTGGCATTGAATCCAAGGACCTGTTGAATTGAGAAAAAAAAAGTTACAACAAATTATTTTTTATGAATTGAGGGGAATTACGACCTTCAGACATGTAAAATCGAAATTGAACAGACTTACCTCGATGTTACCATTAACTCTGGCAAGAAGTGGCGGCAGTGGCCGATCTTTTTCATCACGCCGTTCCAATCGGCGTCTACTGCGGCGCGACAGCAAATCACCATCGCCCTTCTCATCAAAGTCGTCATCCTCTTTATCATCATCACTTGGAGCACTAAAGTCACTATTATAATCGGACAAATTCTCCTGCCATGGTTGATCATCGCGTGCACCCTGATCTCCAGTAACACCACCATCATTATAGTTCACCTGTTTCCTCACACGTTTACCCTTTCCTAGTGTTCTTGCAATGTCCTCTTGTTGTTGCTCGTAATGATGCCTAAGTAATTTGATCCAGTATGCTGGATCGGTATTTTCTGCTTCCTGTTTAATTATTTCAGTATCTGCTTCCTCTTCGATCTCACCTTCTTTAGTAACATATGAAGCTACTTTGAACGAACTTAAGTACTCATTGGCCCAATTCTCCTTCTGTTCAATACCCTCTTTGCTGCGATCAAGCAGTTCAGCAACGGCTTTATCATCGTAATGAATGGCTTCATCTTCTTTCCCTTCTTCTTCTTTGAACAATTCTTCAGTACCGAAACGTAAAATATCATCCAATTCTTGTTTACTAAAATTAGCACCTTTACCACCCATTCCAGGACGTACCACCAAATGGGTGAGCATCATTTTACGTTTAGCTACCTGAGTTACGCGCTCTTCGACTGAATTACGCGTAACGAATCGATAAATCATAACTTTATTGGCTTGTCCGATTCTGTGTGCTCTGCTGAATGCTTGGATATCATTGTGTGGATTCCAATCGGAATCATAAATTATCACAGTATCAGCCGTTGCCAAATTAATTCCAAGACCACCTGCACGTGTTGATAGAAGAAACACAAATTGTTGTGCACCAGGTGCATTGAACCTGTCTATAGCTTCTTGCCGCTGTGTACCCGTTATATTACCATCTATTCTCTCATATTTGTAACCCTCACCTTCCAAATAATCTTCAAGTATATCTAACATTTTTGTCATCTGTGAGAATATTAAAACACGATGTCCATCATCACGTAGTTTCTTTAACATTCTGCTTAATAGAACTAATTTACCGGCAGCTTTAATCAATGCTGAACCTTCATAATTGCCGTTGGGTCCAGTTGGTGCTTCTTGCGACGCAGCGGGAAATAAGTACGGATGATTACAACATTTTTTCAAATCCATCATTATATTCAATAATGATACTTGCTGGCCACCACCTTTCGGATTTAATGCTTCAAAGTTCCGTGTCAATATATATTTGTAGTATTTTTTCTGCATTGGGGATAATTCTACTCGCACAATGAATTCAGATTTGCTCGGCATATTTTTCAGGACATCAGCTTTCAAGCGGCGCAACATATGTGGCCCAAGCATCTCATGGAGTTTTTTAACTTGTTCCTCTTTCGATATATCCGCGAATTCATTTTGGAAAGCAGATAAATCATTAAATTTATCGCGACAAAGGAAATTCAACAAGTGGAACAATTCCTCCAAATTATTCTGCAACGGTGTACCAGTCAGAAGTAATTTATAAGCAATGTTGTATGACGCAAGCAGTCTGAAGAACTTCGATTGGTTTGATTTGAGTCTGTGAGCTTCATCGACAACCAACACTGCCCAATCAATGGATCCCAAACATGCAGAATCAATAGATATCAGTTCATAACTAGTGAGTAAAACGTTGAATTTTATTTGCGATGATCGAATTTTTGACGCACGACCACCACGTACAGCTCCCTCTTCAAATGACATTTCATTTTCTCGTATTACAATACGGCTGTCTTTATCGCCAACATATGTAACGCAGTAAAAGTCAGGTGCCCATGTTTCAAATTCTCGTTCCCAATTAATAATTGTTGAGAGTGGAACGGAAACTAAGAATGGCCCTTTACAGTGTCCCTCTTTATAGAGAGAATAGAGAAAAGTGATAGTTTGAATTGTTTTACCAAGACCCATTTCATCAGCAAGAATCGTATCGATTCCTTGTCCCCAAGAATACCTCAGCCAATTCAACCCTTCCAATTGATAAGGATGAAGTTGCATACCAGTAATATCCAAATAGTCTGGTTGGCGTTCAAATTTTTTTTTCAAATCCGTAGTTGGCTTATCAGGAGGAGGAGTATAACGTTTCGGCGTCCTCTCTTCATCGTCGATAAGTTCACGGGTTTTCGATTTCTTCCCCTTACCTTTTTTGCCTTTTCGTGATGTACTGACATCCAAGCAATTAGCCGCACGTAAATCCAGGTAATAATCAACGGCTTGTTTCAATCCCGGGATATCCTCATGTTCATCTTCCCATGTTGCTTGATCGTATCCCAATTCACGCCATTTAACCAAATATGACGCTCTACCATCGCGCTGAAGTCGATGATTAATAACACGGTGCACAACAAGCCATTCGGGTCTCACACCATAACGATAAAAACGCTCTTCTAAATTGTGTTCATCGCGTTGGCTCGCGCCATCATGTCCTCGCAAGCGTTTCACACGATTATCACTTTCATCTAATGGTTCTTCCAATTTTGGCGGTTCATCCATATCATACTTTCGTGAATAATTTCGGAACATCAGCGGATGAAAAACATCGAGTTGCAACTCAGTTATCCAGTCACAGTGCCAATAAGACATTTCCTGCCATTTTACAAAAAATTGACGAATTTTCCGTTGTTTTGGTGCAGCTTTACTCGTCGATGGTTCCTCTGACGGACTGTCAGTGCACTCTTTCCATCGCCATGTCAATATTTTTGCCACTTTGCCCATCAATGGTGGGCAAGAGCATCGTGGACATTTCCAATCACCATCAGGTATTTCTGATAGCGGTGGGTTCAAACAGTGCGTGTGATAAGCGCTTGTGCAACTGTCACAACACAATAATTCACCACCATCTTTGCAAACACGACAGAATTCCATGTGTTCATCATCATCTTCAGCAGCGCCTGAATAATTGCAGAGAAGAAATTATTATATCATTCATCCTCTCAACAAAAGTAGACTAACAAACTAGCAATCTATTTGGGTCATTGTCAAATCTCTCTCGTCTGTTCAGCAGGAATCTATTCTATTGCAGCAGTTTGGGGGCATTTTGTTCTCCTTTTTTTTTTCTTACATATCTAAGATACCTATAATACCTTCGCCTTCGCAGTGCGGACAGCTCCATTTCCCTTCCGGTGTTTCCTCCAATTCCGGTTCAAGGCAAACTAAGTGATAGGCTCGGGGACACGTGTCACATAGAATAATTTCACCGCCTTGCTGACAAACCTCACAGTAATCTTGATGATCCGTCTGTAGCCATGAAAAGTTGAAATATATAATGATTATTACTAGCATAAAAATCCCAATAAATATCACTCTATGGATGAAGATGAGTTCGGATACTCATGTATTGAATTGTTACAAACTCATCTCTGTTAATTAATTTATCTATATGCATCGACAACAATTAATGAGGCAGAGCTAAGTAACAGCGTATGAATGCGTTCATAAATGAGCGACGATAACAATTGATGATTCGAAGCAATTTCAATGCAGTAAACGAACGCACAAACCGCGAGTTGCCTAACTCTAACCTGGACACGTGCCTCGCCATCCGGGAATTTAGATGTCGTCTTAGTTTTCTTTTTCTTTTTTGTTTTATTCCCAATTTTTGTTTTGGCCTTCCTACGAACTGGCGGTTCGGCCGGAGGTTCAGCTGCCGCATCTTCATGTGCTCCTTTGGTATTACCGTCAGCACCAGGTACTTCTTCGGCGTCCGCCAGCATTTGCTCGAATTCCATATCAGAATCACGATCAGAACCGGCGGCACTGCCCTCAACTTCTTCATCCTGAAAGAAAAACCATGTGAAAAAACAGATACAAAATCACGAAATTCAACATTTATTCCCAAATCGGGAAGTCATTTAGAATAATTGTTTACCGAGCTTCCGCGTTTACGTTTGCCTAATTTTATTTTCAATGTTGGTACTTTGGAGGCCTTCTTCCCTTTCTTGGCGCGTGATCCTCGTGACTTTCTCTTGCGATCACTATCCTCATCCTCGTCTTCGTCTTCTTCAACCTCTTGTATTGCTGCGCCCCGACTTGAGCGAGCACTCCGACTTTCATCGTCAACACTCTGAGTTGAAACGTCTGCGTCTGGTTGCGTATGTGGATTCAATTCAGAGAAATCACGCCATTTTGCTGCCACTAGCATCATCAATTTTGACATTGGCACCTAAAATTTCAATTGATGTAAACATTCAAATGAATATTCATAATCATATATGGTGAAACAGAGAAAATGATATATCAACCCACTTTTGGATTCTCTTTCGCTAATAGCGGTCGCACGTGTTGTTGGAAAAGTTTATATGTTGTTAGATTTTGGAAATCAGCGTCTGAATATTCAATTTGAACGTCAGTCAAGCCAAATGTACTGCAAACTTCTTCGATAGTTGGCATTCCTGTTGCGGGCTCTTGGATAGGCACTGACGATGTATTGTGACTCGATGATTTCCTTGATGAGGATTTTCTGCTTTTGCGATTGCTCGCATAATCACTGTCCTCTGCGGCACCATCAACAATCTCTCCACCACCATAATCACTTTCCTATGTCAGAAGGAAGGTTGAATAACGTTTAAAATAATTCAATATCACATAACTAGTTCCCAACAATACTCACATCGCCTGAGTCAGATTTTTTCTTTTTCTTTTTCTTCTTCCCTTTTTTGTCTTCACCTCTGGCTTTCCTCTTTTTGCCTTTCTTTTTTTTACGTTCCTCCGGTTCATAATCGTCATCTTCCTCCTAATAAATAAAATATATTATGGTAAATCACTTCAGATCATTATAAAATGAGGTTATGTTTTCAACATTAATTTCGTGATTAATATATATATATACATATATATATATATATACTCACAAGTCTCTGAGATTCTTCAGCGTCAGATGAACCATCTAAAGGTGGATTAACAACCGCTACTGGTGCCGCAGTCTCTTCAACATCATCTTCTGCTGAAAATGAATATCCAATTATGATTTAATGACCGATCAATTAATTAATTACTCAACGTTATCATCAACGAGTCGCTACTATGATATCCGAAAATTGCATTTTTCCAACTGCTTTGTACCTAAATTGAAAACTATAAAATTCAACTATGTGTGAATGTAATGAAAAGGGAAAATCATAGCATACTTTTTTCGCATGGAATACATTGATTTCATTCTTGTATTAATCAGCGACCACCGAATGCTTTGTGCAAATGTATGTGTGTATGCATGTGTGTTTGTGTGTATGCGGCCGCCATTTTCTGCAAAAGGGCGAACGCACCACATTCTCAATATCTTCAACATCGCCCTCCGATCACCTCTTCTCATACACCATCTCTTTTCGACGAATCTCTGAAGAATGGAGATTCCATAGGGACCGATCCGAATGTGCAAGAATAGTGACATATGATAGACAAACGTTTGCATTCCTCATAAATTGGATGAAAAGTATTCAGCCATAGCCACACTCTCTGTTTGTATGCATAATTGTGATGATGCCGAAAACAGCATGCATAAACACATTGACATTTATGCATGTACAATTTTGTTTAGCATTGACATCTTATTTTAAATGCTGTCGTTGTAAAATTGGGAATAGTAATTCTGTAAGGAGATTAAATATTGGAGTCATGTAATTATGTTGACATCTATATGCCAACTCCATTCGGGTGCTGTGGAAACCACAAGAATGCTCTTATCTATATATAAATTCGTTCAATAATAATACAAGATGAATGATTATAAGAAGTACGTTATCCATTGAATCCTACGAAGAAATACTGTAGATAGAATCCTGATCCCTGAATTTTCTATCATCATCTCTGTTGATGATTTTATCGTTTGACAATTCAATCTAATTTAATCAGGATATAAACATATCGAAACATATATAATGTAGGACGAAAATTGGATAAATTGATAAGAATTTGGAGATCAAATTGATGTAGTATGTAACTGTTAACGTGTCGAAAAATGAGACACACAAACAAAAAGTGCGGTGGCCTTGGGGGTCGAGGATGATCGGTGAGCCATGGATAAAATGCACCAGTTTGCAACTACTACCCACATTTGACAACGAAGACATTGGAGGGGGCAGAGAGAGAATGTGAGACATAGAGAGAGAGAGTGAGAGAGAGGAGGAGGGAAAGGGAGGGAGATAAAGAAAAAGAGTAGGTGAGAGAGTGAGCGAAGAGGAGAGGAAGAAAGAAAAAGAGATTGAAGAAATGAGAGATAGACTGCAACAGAATGATAAAGAGAGCGGGTAGAGAGAGCGCGAAAGAGAGAGTACTAAAAATGTAAAGCTAGACACGACGAAATAATTCATTAAATGTAATTTGGTTTTAGCGAGTTTAACCTCACTTTCACATGTCCTGGCGGCAAATTCCAACAAAAATAATGAATATCACCGACGAAATAGTTAAATATAATTGGAGAATAATATGGAAAGTGGAATTAATAAAAAATAGCCACACAGGACACCCAATTGACATGGCAGCCATCGTATGAAAAGCGCGCGTCCTCCTCTTCCCCGTTGGTTGTAATGTTGTATAGTCGCCGCACTCTTTCCGGCAAACATTCGGCATTATCACAAAAATAAATTATCATTACTCACCAGCGTAATTCTCATCCACCTCATCATCAGACGCCATCATTAATGCGTCTATCAACTAAATATTATTTGCGATAGCTTTAGCCAACAGTGTGATAATTGTTAAACAAATCCCAATGTATAATTCTTCAGTGAGAAAAACACAGCGCGAAAATACGACATTAACCAACGTTACTCGATGCTGCTCACGCTCTCTCCCTCGCGCCCGCTTCGGCTTCGGCATTCGTATTCGTGTTCGTATTCGTGTTCATGTTCGTGTTCGGCTTCGGCACTTCTTTCCTCCAGTCGCGCTTCTCCCACTCCCGCACTTATATCCATATAATATTCTTTCTTTCTCATACGCCACACTTTGGCCATTAGTCGCTTTTCCTCACTCCCAATTGCTTCGTACCCCTCTCTTCTTGCCAAACTCCCCACTCGATTTTTCATCAGAGAATTCCCCTTGCCCCGTACACAACCGCTACAACCCAGAAGCATTCGCTTCACTAACACACAATTACTTCTTTCAACTTTTGACATGCATGCATCATCATATATATATACTTGCGCATTCACTATTTTTACTTTCCCACATTTCCCTATCTGCCCTTCCATCCATTATCCCAAAAGGACCTTTGTGTGCGTCAAAGTAATCTAAACCTTCTAACATATAAAATATTGAGAATTTTTTCTCATCCTGTCTTCATCAGGATTACATTGTTATGTTGGTTGCAAGCAAACAATTTTTATCGTACTCGAAACATAGTTTATTACTGAAATTTTATTATTTTTCATCCTTCACCTAAATAGGGAGCAAATATATATTCATACGCTGGTTAGGAAAAGTTAGTTTGAGAATATACAGGCATGGTCAATCATGTGGTTGATGGGACATCAACTGTATCTGCCGACTAGACTAACGATGAAAGGTTCAGGATAGAGTATGAGAACGTCTCATATTTGAATACACTTGAGGGCATAGTAGACCTGTTTGTGGTCTGTAGCAAAACTTCTCAAGTAGTGGATTGTAATATAAAGTACTAGAATATTCGTCTATATTTCTTATATATTTTATTTGTAGATCTCCTGAAGCTATTTACACGTTACGATTTTCTCAATGGTCTCCACCCCGCTGCATTCCCATTTATCAGCAAATAATTGTCGCCCTCATTTGTAGGGTATCGTTGCATGACTGATATAATAATTTCAAAACTGTCCATTAGAATAAAAACAAATTCACAATAAACTATTGCAGATTGTCTTTTATGTCACTGATCGTATTGGAAGAATTGTCATAAGATGGTACCAATCCACAATCAAGTTGTGCTTTTTATATAATTTACCCAATATGAATAACATACTTTTCATCATTCTGAGTCTCGTAATATTATTTCTGCAATGGGCAGCCACCATGCATTTTCCGCTATATGGTATTTCTCTCGTTTCAATATAGGAACTAATAATTTTCTTAAGCGCTTTTTCGATTTGACAGCCTGTAATTATATGGCTATTTCACATGATCATGCAGATCATATGATTAATCATTAATGCATCTCTTGCTTTCGATATTAGAGCGACTAAGTGCTAAATTTGATTCTTCTCGGCGTACAAAGAGGGATATTAGTATTTCAGATATGTGAAATAAATCAAAATAAATATCATACGATACAGAGAACCAGAATAAGGCTGTGTGTGAAGGAATTCCCTCGTTTTTCAAAATTGATACTCGTTTCTTTCACTATATGAAATTATTTCGATAACAAGAAAATAATTGCAATAATAGATGTGATAAAAACACTTCAGCCATAATCAACGCTCAATGCACTCAGTCCCTTTATTTTGATAGCCTCGGCAACAGCTCGCTCCAAAATGTCTTGTTGTTGATCGCAAACATCAGTTTTATCTGCCATGCAGTTATACTTCAACTTCTCATCGAATTGGTGGAATGTTTTTGTTGTTAAAATAGCAGATGATGAGCCAGATTGAAAATCTGAATTTTCTGATTCCAATGACAATTCATCAGAATTACTTTGTGAATTCGTGAAATCCATTGGCTCATCTCCATTTGACCAATAATCATTTGTCACACATGAATTAGCTTCTATCTCAGCGTTATGAACCAATCCATGATTACGTATTGCCATCATCACAGCCCTATCTTCCATTTCAGCTTCACGAAATAATCGCACTTGGGCACGTTCTGATGGTGGTGTCAGGATGTAGGTTTCCATCACTCGATTAATGGTATTGTCAACTGATCCCATGTAACATTGTTTATCAAGTTGATATTGCTGGAAGAGTAACGTTTCACGTGCCAATGTTTCGCTATCGGTGTCATTTTGACTGGAGTTTTGATTATCAGATTGATGAATCTAGAATAGAAGAAAAATACAACATCAAAGTCAGGAATAGAATTGGTATAATTAACAAATTAACAAATGTATTCAATATTAGAATAGAAGAAAATTCGTTTGTATATATTTACCAATTGTTCATTACTCTCATTTGTTACACTTATAATTTTCATGCATTTACGTTTTGGTGGTACAGGACGTTCATGGTCTTCAGTATCTGATTCTTCAACGTCTGTTGCCATTATAACGATAATGAGTTAATAAATAATAATTAGATATGAGAATGCATTGTTTATAAACGATTGGAGTAACATTTGTGTTTTGAGTCCTGTATATTTTTTCATGTAGAATTTTGTCGCAATATAGCTTAATTCACAATCATTTTCATTATAGAGTTCATCATATTACACGATCATTCCGTCATTTTTATTAAAAATGCATGAAATACGATAGCAGGGAAGAACGTCAAATTAATGAATGCATTTATAGCACGCGTTAATCCACTTCCAAATCAAAACATTGGCGAGGGAGCAAACGTCAATATACGAGAGGATATTCTTTAATGTACACTTGCCCTCTCTCTTCACGGCGCACACCACTGTGACAATATGAAGATGGCGAATTCATCACGATATAAAGGCAAATTTCATTGGAAGATGTAGAATTTTCCGTTGAAATATAAAGCCCAATCGATTTGGATTCCATATCAAAAATGAAAAACTATATATTCTATACAACAAGTGACTGAAGGTTATGAAAAATATTATGTCATTAATGATATGAGATTTATAAAATTTTCGAACACTCGCTTGAACTCGGTACCCCCCTCTTCAACTCATTGTGTCTGGTCATCCAACATGGCGTTGTTCAAGCGTAGACATGTGTGTTCTGTAACATTTTTATAATTTCATTTTTCGATTTCGAATTAATTGATAGAAAAACAGTTGCCGTTAGTGTACATAAATATATAAACGAGATATTTTAATTATCAATACGCCGTGAGCTTCATAATAATTCACATAATATATTTTCAAATTGAACTATGGCAGAGTGCAGTGAATATATTAGAAGAGAATTTCCAACGATAGATGATGAATTGTATCATTATGTTGAAGGTAAAAGACACAATTTGAAATATAACCTATAAAAGAGATATAATCTATTAAATTCACAATACACGTAATTATGATGAATGCAATGACATGACGTTGACTTGCAGCCATTCTTGGTAGTTCCAAGGACGACTTTGAGGATGGTGATGAAGTTTACGAAGCAATTGGACAGGTTTTGCATGAGGTAGCAGAGAAATCGGAAAACGAGGTTAGGTCTGTAAATACAGTCTATGTTGATGCATGAACTATTTTTTATCAAGTTGAATAAGTTATGGAAACCCAATATTAAATTTTTTTACAGGCAAATATGCGACAAATTATTGGCAATGTTGAAAGGCACAACCCACGGTGACGATGACAATTTACGGGAAAAACGCAATAATGGAATGAATAAAGTTTTAAATGCTCCCGTACATTTGGGTACAATGGCGGCAACATTGGATGCACAAGTTGATCAGATAAAAAGTATATGGGTGACAACAAGAGACGATACGATGAAAGTTGATGCTAAAAAATTGGAAAAGGCGGAGGCAAAGCTCCAACAAAAGCAGGAAAAACGTACTGGTCAAGACTCTAGTAATAGTAGTCGGAATATTAGCGCCACTCAAGCACTTGAGACGGCGAGTGCTAGCCAAATGATGAGTAAAAAAGATAGTCGCATGGAGAACAAGGGGAACACCAATAAAACTCAGGATATTCGAATAGAAAATTTTGATGTCGCATATGGCGATCGAGTTTTGTTGCAAGGTGCAGATTTGACATTAGCGTTTGGCAGGCGCTATGGTCTTATTGGCCGGAACGGTCTTGGCAAAACGACATTACTCCGAATGATATCCAGGTAAATTTTATTCATGATACATAACTAGTTTCGAATGATCGCTCATGATCAATTTCATCAATTTCATCAATTTCAGTAAACAATTACGAATACCATCACACATACGCGTGTTGCATGTTGAACAAGAGGTGGCTGGTGACGAGACATCAGCTCTCAACTCTGTGTTGGAGAGTGATCATGAACGAACTGCTTTATTGAGTCGCGAAGCTGAGCTTCAAGCGCAAATTGAAAAAGAAGGTGGTAAAAATGACACAATTGATGAAGAATTGGCAAAAATTTATGAAGCTATGCAACATGCCGAGGTTGACAAAGCACCAGCTAAAGCAAGTGCTATTTTATCTGGTCTTGGGTTTTCTGTTGAAAGACAATCATGGCCTACAAAATCTTTTTCCGGCGGGTGGCGGATGCGCCTTGCCCTCGCCCGTGCTTTGTTTTCGCGGCCTGATCTATTACTTCTCGATGAACCCACGAACATGTTGGATATAAAAGCCATTTTATGGTTAGAGAAATATCTACAATCATGGCCAACGACCTTGTTGGTTGTTTCGCATGACCGTAATTTCTTGGATACCGTTCCAACCGACATTTTATACTTAAAAGCACAAAAAATTGAAGCCTATCGCGGTAATTATGAGCAATTTGAAAAAACAAAGGGTGAACGGGAAAGGAACTCGCAGCGTGAATACGAAGCACAGCAAGCAAAGAGAGCACACGTTCAAGAATTCATTGATCGTTTTCGTTATAATGCAAATCGAGCATCAAGTGTACAGAGCAAGATTAAAATGCTGGAGAAATTGTAAGTGAAGCTAATTTGTTCACTCCGTATCAATAATTATAATGACGCAAACTTATTATATGTGATGGAAAAATTTACAGGCCAGAATTGAAATCAATTGAAAAAGAGAGTGAGGTCATTCTTCGTTTCCCGGATGTTGTTCCATTGAGTCCACCAATTTTACAGTTGAATGAAGTTGCATTCCGATATGAAAGTTCGCCAGCCAACGAATATCTATTCACTGGTGTTAATCTCACTGCGTCATTGCAATCACGTATTTGCATTGTAGGCGAGAATGGCGCTGGAAAAACAACATTGTTGAAAATTATTACTGGTAGTTTGAGCGCAAGTCGTGGCACTGTCCATTTACACCGTAATCTCAAGTTTGGATACTTCAGTCAGCATCACGTAGATCAGTTGGACATGAAAGTTTGTCCCGTTGAATTGTTGCAGAATCATTTCCCAGGTTATTGTGGATATATTATTGAAATTTTCAAATTGATTGACCGAAAATAAAAATTGTATTTTCTGTTGCAACAGGTAAACCCATTGAAGAATACAGGCGGATGCTTGGCAGTTTTGGTGTGAGTGGCGATTTGGCATTGCAAACAATTAATTCATTATCGGGTGGACAAAAATCGAGAGTGGCATTTGCACTTATGTGCGCAGCGATGCCAAATTTCTTAGTTCTAGACGAACCGACAAATCATCTCGACATCGAGTCTATTGAAGCACTCGGCAAAGCACTAAATATATGCCAGGTATGAATGCACTTGGCTATCCGCCTTGGTGATTGAGATTTCTGCCATTAAATGTCATAATAATTGATTTCAGGCTGGTGTTATACTGGTATCCCACGATGAAAGACTAATACGATTAGTTTGTACGGAGCTATGGGTTTGCGGGCAAGGATCAGTTCGATGTATCGAGGGTGGCTTTGATGAGTATAGGAAAATAATTGAAAAAGAGTTGGAAACATAAAAAATCAATCAACTGTACATATGATTCATAACTCTTCATCTCTGTATTCTTATTCCGAAAAGATGCGCTGTAAATTTTGAAACTGCGTAAGTAATTAATCAGAAGAATCATGACAAATGAAGAAAATTTAATGATCAATTTTAGGCGTGAGACAATTGATTCGTTACCATATAAATGCCGTCAAAGTCGGCCATTAGCAAATTTTTATCACACGCGTTTATACGTTGTAGCTATTGGTATAAAACCAGGATGTATTTATTATTTCAATTAAGTTAATCGCCGATCATTCATTAAGATTTCATGTATGTCACATAATAAACCAGCAATAACTGTTATTTATTATGTTGTCACAAATTTTTTTTATGTTACGGATTCCAAAAACCGTCATCGATTTTTGCTTTGTGGTAAAGTTGTGGTGAAAAATAAATCATGAAATACATACAATAACGTCCTAATAACCTATATATATTATCATTTCATTAATGTTCCAAGATTACAATTTGATAAATTCCAACAATTCATATTAATATAATCAATTTTTTACTCTAGTTTCGTCAGCGCACTTTTCCTATTATTTTCCGCCGCACAAATAAACAATAATTATATATACAAAATTATTTATCGAACAATTAGCTATAACTAATTGTTGAAATGTAGAAAAAAAAAATGAAGATTAAAATGATTGACTCAACATACTGATGATGCCGAACTATGTTGCCACTGTTTACCCCCAGTTGAAGCATTCAGCTGAAGCATTGCACTGGGGGTAGGACTTGATTGTTGTGGTGGTGCTGGTGCTTGTTGTTTTGCCGCTGTAATTATTCATATAATCACATCAATTATCCTCCACCTCTGATTATCTATTTGTTTGTTTGTTTTTTGTTTTTTTTTTCAATTGAAATCATTCAATCACTAATGACATGCTATTGTGCGTTCACAACGGTGTCAAAATCAATAGTTAATGGCACACGACAAGCAGAAAAATTAGCCGCAATCCAGAAATGTGAGCGTATGAACAAAAAAACATACACATGCATTAGAGGAACACTCCAATTGTATGAAACAAAAAAATGTATTTATAAAGTATAATTTTATTTTTTTGATTTTTCTGCAAAAAAATCGTGAGTGTTAATTGTGAACAGAAAGAAATGAAAGAAATCCAAGCAATCAGTTATGTGTCTTGCAAATGAAACAAATTAATGCTGAGAAAAGAAAGTGAGAATAATTTGACATGGTGTCATGAAAGATCAACATTAATACAATATCAGTCAACGGAATTTCATGAAGTCATTCGATTGTTGACGTTTCAGTGCAAATCCAAGGATTGAGTGATTATTTATCTCACCGTTTTTACTATTGTAGAGTTTTTGAACACCTCGAAATGGCTCGGGCAATGGTAATGTGTTGATTGAATGAAACAATTCACTGAATCTGACCTCAAAATCCATCGTGCCGCTATTAATTGTCGATTGGCCATTGGACAAGGAAAGGTTTCGCGTTGGTGGAGTAGGCGGTGGTGGCGGTGCTAGCCGTTGATGTGATAGATTCGATCGATGTGGTGGTGGTGGAGGTGGTGGTGGCATACTGGGAGCACTAACTGCAACGCGTGATGGAGGTGGTGGCGCAGCTCGAGTCGCTGCAGTGTGTGGAGAATGAATCCGTGAAATCGATGGCGATGAAGATGATGGTGGTGAGGGTGGAGATGGTGGTGGCGGTGGTCTCGCAACTGGTGGCCTCAATACACGATTGATCGGCCGATGTTGGCCTTCAATGAGACAATCTTGCGATTGATGAAGTGACGATGGAGTTGGTGCGAGTACCGGCGGTGAACGCGGTATCCGCATACTTTGAGCACGTGAAACACTACCACCGTAAAGTAAATCTGGTTTCTTTGGTGGTGGGCAAGGTTTATGAAGAGTTGATGAGCCTGATACTGGTGGCTTTGGTGCTAACATTGGCTTTCCGAATCCTTTGCTAACTGGTTCCGGTGAATTATCCATAGTATTCTAATTTAAACATAAATCATTGGGTGACAATGCCAAATTTGAAATAATCTAAAATTGTATCATAGTGTTGTATCGCTTACTT
Source organism: Meteorus cinctellus (assembly GCA_030523045.1). Classification (NCBI taxonomy): domain Eukaryota; kingdom Metazoa; phylum Arthropoda; class Insecta; order Hymenoptera; family Braconidae; genus Meteorus; species Meteorus cinctellus. The sequence goes on from JAPYZF010000139.1 coordinate 439,005, forward strand.
GCGGGACTGATATTTGTGGTTTTTGAGCGGCTAGTGGCGGAATTGGAGGTGGGCCACGTTTCATCGTAATATTATTGGTGCTGGTGGGAGACGCGAATGAAGTAGAGTTTGAATTGGATTGATTATCTTTTTCGATGATTGTTCCTCTGAGGCCAGTGGGCTTTAACCTTGGCATTCCACCGGCAAATAATCCACCTAATCCCATTGGAACATTATGACTGGTGGGATTGTTTGTGCTGATTGATGACGGTGAGCTATGGGTACTGTTATTACTCGTTTGGCCATTTCGCGTTTTTCCTATAATAACAAAGATCATATGATTAATCGTTGAATGTTATTATCGAACAGAATTTAAGAATATGACTAACCTCCAAGGGCAGGTGCACTTTTATCAACTGTAACAGTTTTTTTCAATGTTTTTCCAGCCCTTATTGACTGCAATAACAAACCTCTTCCTTGCTCGCCATTTGAAGCATTCGCAATGTTAAAAGTTGGTGGCGGTGGTGGTGGTGGTGCGGACATTATCAGAAATTGAATTTCTTGATAAGAAAAAATAAAAAGTTTCATATAAACATCGTTCAGTGTTGCAGAATGAAAAGTGACAAACATTTTTTTGTATAATATATAGTATCGTAAATATAATAGGAAATATAAGAAAATGCACGTGCATGACTCACAATTGACAAGGAGTGCCGTGTTTAGTTTCGATTACCATCATTTGAAAACACGTAAACTCTTAGATAATATTAACCTTGTGTCCCCTGACAAATCAATCGCGTGAAAAATATTCATTATAAGATATCAATTGTTAGGTTACATATACATTTTAATGAACATTCGAAAAAATTTAACATCAAAGTTTAATTCATTACTCAACATCTATGTATAGGGAATTGGTGAAAAAAAACGAGTATTGTATGTATGTCTATATATGTATGTTTGTACAGGATCAATTTCAAAATGTGAAATTATGTATACAATGACATATTTACCTCCCACTGAGTTCTGTGGATTGATTGATGTGTAAATGAACCTTGAGTCAAGATAATCAGGATATCCTCTCACTTCTGCCTTAAAAATTCGCCAAATTTCTACTGTGCAACAACCATTTTTTTTGAGCTCCTCCTTCTCGTTTCACACATACAATAAATATTTTACAATTGTAATTTTACTCAAAATGAAAGAGACATTTTCTATCGCAACTCCCAAATGAAGACAAATGTAGACCAAGAGTATGGAGTATCCGAAAAGAGAGTACAGTTCACAACCCACCACCCACGAGCACGATAATGCAGTGACAATGTACAGCGGAATGGATGTGGGCATATATATATATATATATATATATATACATATGCTAACAGTGATGATTGAGAATAAAAAATGAGGAAAAGTGAGGTTGTGTGTGACATTAGCGCCAGTGATTTCCCATTCGACCACGTATCAACACACAACAACGTGGCAATTTGTCATATTCATAGTTTCCCGGATTCTATTTCTACGAGAAATAATTAAAAGTTGATTAGCTGTTTTCTTTCAATCTTCATTCTCTAAAATGAATACCCATTAGATTATACAATTGTTTCGATCATTTAGTACGACAGTAAATTAAATTATTTTCGTAATTGACACGTTCGTTCGAATTCATATATTTAGTGATAAAAATGTATTTATTCATGAAGAATATAAACCATTACAGATTATATACCAATTAAATAACATCAATGATTGTGCTGGAAAACTAAATGGCGTTCTTATAACTACAGTCTGCATAGATTCTCACATTTATTCCGGCTGGTGGACATGATAATATTGAGAGAATGAAAATTGTCCTGTCTGTATTCTAACACAACACTTCTGTTGATAAAATTTTAGAAGAACGTGGGAACTTTTCACGTTTCCACATATAATGTAAGAGAATTCATTATTATCAACTACAATATAATTAACTGCTGAACTTGTTCCTTTCAAATGTTGTTTTTGGCATTCAGATTTGGTGATAAAAGAGTGCGTTAACAATGAGGAGAAAAAACGAAAAATCGAGTAATCCGGAGGAAGGACGAGTAGATAAAAATGGTGGTAGTGAGCATGGAGATATTCGCGGTGATGAGGGCAATATTGCCATACTACTTTTCCTTTATTTACTGCAAGGTATACCATTGGGATTGTGCAGTGCTATTCCTATGATCTTACAAAACCAACATGTCTCATATAAACAACAGGTAAATGACCGTTTGATTCTTTTTTGATATGAAAGTCCGGAGAATAAAACGAACAGACATATCAAACATTGTGAATTTGAAGTCAAATTTCACTATTTTGTATATTTTTTTTTATATCACTTCTGTAATTCTCATACATTTCATAATGAGTCTCTATTCACGTTGGGTTATAATAATCCATGCTTTTGTCTATGGAATGATAACATATGGTCAAGGATCTAATGTTTTTTTTACTTTATTTCAGGCTGAATTTAGTTTTGTCCAATGGCCGTTTTCATTAAAATTGTTGTGGGCACCGATAGTTGATGCGATTTTCTCACGGAAATTTGGTCGTCGCAAGACATGGCTAATCCCTACCCAATATTTGATGGGGATGTTTATGCTTTATTTATCAGCGCACGTGCAATATTGGTTAGATGATATTAACTCAGGGTCCAATATTGGGTTACTTACTGCTTTGTTTTTCATACTTAATGTACTTGCTGCAACACAAGATATCGCTGTAGATGGTTGGGCATTGACGATGTTGAAACGGTAAGTTATTATAGTTCATTTTTTTATCAACGTGATTATCATCTCTTCGATTAAAATATTCGTTTAAAATCAATATATTTTGATCTTTCAAAGGAAAAATGTCGGCTATGCTTCAACATGTAACAGCGTGGGACAAACAGCAGGATATTTTCTGGGCTATGTTCTCTTCATGGCACTAGAATCGCCAACATTATCAAATAACTATTTTCGATCTGTGCCATCGGATAAAGGCATTGTCACTTTGCCTGGATTTCTTTACTTCTGGGGATGGGTTTTCATCATTGCAACGACTCTTGTTGCCATATTCAAACACGAAATTGATGATAAGCATCATAAAAGTGATGATTTTGTAACAGATATAAAATGCGCGTACAGATCACTCTGGGGCACAATGAAATTGCCTACAATACAAGCAACGGCGTTCATCTTGCTCACAGCAAAGGTAATGAAAAACTCAAATATTATTTATACTGTTTTCTAATAACAACATCTTATATGATTTTTTTGTAGATTGGTTTTTCGGCTTGCGATGCAGTAACTGGTCTCAAGCTCATCGATGCAGGTGTACCAAAAGAGAAATTAACACTCATGGCTGTGCCATTAATACCGTTGCAGATTATTCTACCTTGTGCGATAGCAAAATATACATCGGGACCGCGTCCGATGGATATCTATTTGAAAGCCATGCCATACAGGTAAAATCGGTCAATTATTTGTTCAATTATCATTTACAACAATCGAACCTGGATGAACAATTATGATTTTCTAGACTGGCATTTGGAGTAGTTGCTGCGGGTTTAGTCTGGATTACTCCAATATTTGTATCCAATGGTGAAGTACCAATCCACTATGTTATCATGATCATATCGTTATATTTCCTCCATCAGGTATATGAAAATGACCAACCATGTGAATAAAATAGAATACAATGGCGATTTATACATGAATTATTTTGGTATAGATTGCTACTACGAGCATGTTTGTCGCTTCAATGGCATTCTTCGCTAAAGTGAGTGATCCAGCTGTCGGAGGAACATACATGACATTTTTGAACACTTTAGCAAATCTCGGTGGTAATTGGCCAGCGACCGCAACTTTGTATTTTGTCGATACACTGACTTGGAAAAGGTGCAGCACTGATGCGAACAATGATTGCAGTACGGTGATGGAGAGCGAGGTATGTTTCATATTCGTTTCTTAATTGAGATCTTATATTTAAATATGATTGTTTATTTTTTTATTCAGCAATGCGAGGGTACATCAAGTGGTACGTGTTTGACCATACTCGATGGTTACTACATCGAGAGTGTGGTGTGTGTGATAATAGGATTCATATGGTTCAGATGGGGACGAAGAAAAATTGATTATTTGCAATCGAGGCCAATGTCGGCGTGGAAGGTATCACTGCAGAATAGCTAACATTCATTGCTTGTTATTTGAATATTTCTCCAGCAGCATGTCTCATTGAAAATATTATCTGTTTTTCATTATCATCGCATCAAGGTTCAAATGTAAATATAATATTCTATACTGTGCAGCACAATATTATTTATAGATATGTATGAAAACGAAATGATAGGTTGACAAATATTTTTTAATGACTAGATAGTGGAGAAAAGAAGAATAGGCAATGTAACAAATAATTTCATTATTTATCAATTTTGTTTCAATCATAATCTGTTTTTGTCGATATAGAAAATGTATAATTTGATTGAATGGAAAGGAAAAGTAAATTGCATCTGTACATCTTTATAAGATGAATGCTTTTGTTTATTCACTCCATTGTAAACAGACTGCAAAGGGAATCACTCAAGAAAAGGCAATCGATGAATGATGTCATCAGTGTCATCTGGAATATCAATTTGCAACATCGAAGTATCACTTATTTTAACACACGGATCATTACGATTGAATAATATTTTGATGACAATATTTGGTGAATTATCATTGCAATCCGGCTGTGGCCGTGTCTCATGGGATGGTCGTTGTGGTTTATCTGCAGGCGATGGTGATGATTGTGACGATATTGCATCGTCACGCCATGGTTGTGCTATATTTTCACCTGGGCGTACAATCGGACAAAGAGATTCAGCTTCTCTGTCTTCGTCATTATGCTTCTCACGCAGATAATCCTGTGTTAAATGCGGTGGGTAAATGATTTCACTCCAATCGATTGTTTCTTCACGTCCCGTCACCATGTGACTTTCAAAAAATATTGTAAGAATGATGAACAATATGATGGCCAGCCCAAGTGTTCGTCGAAACATGACGATACAGCTGGGAGGGAAAAGTTCCATAGACTATTTGTACATTCACGAGCATATTGCGATTACGAAATGTTTTGCTTTATTACCACGATTATGTCACTGTAAATCGTTCTAACTGCCTAGCAATCTTGAATTTTTATATACGGTGTACGGTATATAGTTCACCCGCCATGCAAACACAAATACACGCTCAAGAATTGAAATGCAGTTCAGAATATGGATTCCAATTTAAATGATAAATTTTTACATTCCGCTCATCCAACAGTTTGAAAACTTGTTCTATATCATTTCGACAATATTATTCAGTTTTAAATTGTGCAAGGTCAAATGATCTAATAATCTAAATTTTATAACGATCTTATTAGAAACAGAGGGATATTAAACTTGGTTATAACTGTAAAATCTCGGAGAACGGCGAAATACTGAAAAAAATACTCCGTACTAATGTAGCTTCAATCTTAGTCGATTTATTATTTGTTTTCCTTGTTTGACCAGCCACACCTATAATTGAAGTTAATCAATGCACAGGAATCAGTATGCGGAGTCTCTCACAATCAATTAATCAAAAATCAACTCTTGATTCGCATACAACAATGTGTATGAACATCTTCTCATAGGGGAAGAAAAAAATAGATACAATTATGAATAACATTCTTTTGTCTTGGATTCAGTGGTGATGGGCATCGCTGAGGATTGGTAATTTATCAGAACTCTTTCTCGATTGCGGACGTGCTGGTTTGAACCTCAAACTTGACGTTGTCATTTTGCTGCGTGCATGGGCCTCTTCCGCTTCCACTGACGTCATTAAAACAGAATAACTATTTGGACCACTTGCTTCTTTACTATGATGAATTCCATAGATGAAATAAACGAACATGCCTGTAGGGAAGAGACGTCCATATAAAAGCATATTAATGTTTTAACGCGTGAGATTTGCATGATTTTAACTAGAAAACTATATACAACTAATTCAACTTACCAATAAACATCCAGATAATGAAACGCAACCAAGTGAGTTTATGGAAATTACTCATCAACGCGATATTGATATAAATGCTGAATGCAGGTACGATTGGAACCATAGGCACTCGAAATTTATCTGTAGCTGGACATTGTTCATGCGCTCCTATTATCACAATACCTGATAGTAAATCAACAAAAAATCATTTATGAATAATTATGACAAAAAGTTCTAATATTACGATTGGCAATGATTGGTATTTACATGAAATTATGACCAGAATCAGGTAGGCATAAAGAATATAAGTCCACCAAGAGTTAGGGGATTCAAATATCGGAACCCATCCAACAATACAAATACATGCACACCCTGCAGTATAAATTAGAACGGCTGCAACAACTGCTGTGCCAGGCTCCCAATTACCAATAACTTTCGACAAATTAGCGTACCGAATTTGTAATCTACCAGTGTTTACTTGTTCGCTCTCAGAGATCTATAAAAACAAAATAATCACATGATTATCAAGTGGAGCAGAGGGACAAAACATAATAATAATTGAATTTCACCTCAGAATCATCAGGCGATGATGATCCAGTAATGCTCGTATTGCTGCTCGTAATATCGCTCGTTGGTGAATTAATTCCATGACTTTTTTTAATAGTCTGTGATTGTGAATGAGGAATTTCATTCGATGGTCTATACCGTAAAACAATAACACTCGCTGATACGATAGTGTATGCAAGGAATGTACCAATAGACATGAATTCCACGAGATGATGCAAATCGAACAATAGTGCAATAATTGCACTGAAAACCCCACTGATTGCAAGATTTACAATTGGCAATTGTGTTCGTTCATTGACACGTCCCAGAAATGAAAAGAGTAGACCATCACTTGCCATGGCGTACATGATTCGCGGTAGAGAAAATAGAGAACCAAAAAGTGTAGTTGTCATTCCGCATAGAGCCCCAATACTGATGACGTATCTGGCCCATACAATCCCCTTGGCCGCAAATGCTTGGGGTAAAGCAGCGGTTGGATCGATTTCCCAATAAGGAACAATCAAAGTTAAAATTCCACTGAGAAATATATAACCAGTGGTGACAATACCCATTGATAGAGCGGTTGCTAGCGGGATACTACGAGCTGGGTCTCGGGCCTCCTCGCCCGAACTTGCAATCGAATCAAAACCAACGAAAGCGTAGAAACAACTTGCCGCACCTTTCAGAAAAAAATTATCAACAAATATTCATAACGAAATTGAGAAAGAATTCAAATTTTTTAGTTTGTTTACATATTCTCACCAATTAGGACACCACCATAACCATGGGGAAGGAACCCTCCGTGACTTTGATCAGTCCAATTATTGAAATCGATGTATTGAAAACCGAGTCCAATTACCAATAAAATAACGCCAATGTTTATGAGTGTAAGAAATGAATTGAGTCGTGTCGATGATTTTACGCCACATGCGAGAAAGGATGCATAAACAAGACAAAGAATAGCAGCAAGGGGATCGAAGACATGGCCGAACGGTTCACCAATTTCGTATCCACCAAACAGACTTTTGCTAAAATTGCTCACAGCTCCATCGCATAAAGAATCAACGTAACCGCTCCAAGCACGTGCTACCGATGCAGCACCTATTGTGAAAATATTCCAAATCAATAACTAAAATGGGAGGTCGATGGAGACAATAAATATCATCTATGTACCTATCATGTGCTCCAAAATAATATTCCACCCAATAACAAATGCCCAGAATTCGCCAACAGAAATGTAAGTGTAGACGTAGGCACTCCCAGCTTTAGGAATCCGGGCACCGAACTCTGCGTAGCAAAACGCTGCGAGGAGTGATGCGAGCCCGGCTAACAAAAAGCTCAAGATGACACCAGGTCCTGCGATGAAATTCGCTACGCCACCGATGAGTACATAAATGCCTGCTCCCACCATGTGACCAACTCCTGATGAATGTGAAAAAGAAACGAATGATGGAACAATTCATACATTTTCTAATGAACTAAGTAACTGGGTGTATCTCCTCATTAACTATACAACAATTTACCGAGGAGTGTCATATCGAAAGTTGTCAAGCACCTCTTTAGCGGTGTCTCCATCCCATCACCTTCCAAACGTTTCGTTCGATTCATTTTTGAACACAAGCCCGACATCACATGACCCAAAATCATCCGACGTACTGATGGCATCTTGTCTTGATATCTGACACAAAAAAAAGACTTGTATGGAATTGCAAAACCAATAATGATTATAAAAATAATAATGAAAATACAGTGTAATTATACATGTATCCAACATATATTTATAATAATCGATCATCCAATGTATCTAACAACAGATGTTTGTGATATATCTGCATATATATCTGTGAGTGTGCAAACATATAGTTGTCAACTATTCTCTCGGGAGATGATCTTCATATAGCTGTTTGTTGAGAATAGTGGTTCGTTATTGTTGTTTTCATATTACCTTAATCTATTACCTTATAATTGTTGTCTCTGATTACTCAAGTGCACATACACAAATACACGTATTTGCTGAGTTTCATATAGGTTTACTGAATAAAATCTATTGATACGAAGAGAAACATCAGATGCCTAAACGCGCGTGGGTGGTAGCTAGTACGCAAACTCCAATTTTCGATTGATCGCTTATTCACTATCATGTGCGTAACTGCGAAATACGCATGGATGAGAAGTTTGTGTCTCATTCACTTGATGATTTGAACACTATATTCATATTTCCAATGCCAGTATTATTAAAATTACAAATTGATTTGTTCAAATATGACAAGAATTTAATTGAGGATTAAATGTATAATTCGAACTCGGACATGCAGATAACTTATACAATAAGATCGAGAAATATGTTAAAAGAGAATTTTATGGATCAGCCGAAGACGCTGCATTTAGATCGTGGATTCATATAATTGCCAATGGGGCAATTGAATGCCTTGGCGAATTCTTCAAAATTTCGCATTGGTCTGTTGACACGAAGTCGTGACGGGCTATGTGCATCATATTTATCACTTCCATAATTATCTTTCCACCATTTCGCTTTTGCAGTGTGACACCACTTCTGTGAATGGATGGATAACAATTATTTAGTTGAATCTTATGTACAGTTGATTTAATTTAGTCGATCAAATTCACTTACATTTGCGTATGATATGAAAAAAAGTTTGTCACTGTTGAATTCCTCTAATCCAACTAATCTTGACGGTTTCTTGTTGTTTAAATTTGCGCGATAAGTGGCAAATGCTACGCGTATCCCCTCTACATCTGCCATATCTTCCGTTTTTGTTATATTTCCTTTTACATGAACTTCAACTGTTTCACCTGTGGTCGGGTCTTTTTCATGAAACTTTTGACCATTCAATTGATCAACGATGCAGTCAATTTTATCTGTATAATTTTTTTTAGTTTTTGAAGGAGCGATGTGCTCCCTCCAGTCTTTATCATATCCAATACCTTGAATAAATGTGACGCATAGTTATTTTCACCTATACACAAATGAATTATTTTCTTTACCGGACTGATATAATTACCATGAGGATCGATCGAATGGAATAATTCATGACCAATAATTGAGCCCAATAGACCGTATTTGACAGCTCTATATCCAGGTATATCCGAAATTAATCATTACAAATTCATAATGAGATGTAGTTATATAAAATTACTTACATAGGCAAGTCACTAGAGTAGGCCGGCGATTGTGCGAAGGCCATTGTTACAACTGCCATATTTTAATCGAGAATTACTACTTGATGAAAGACGAGAAAGAAATTCTGAATTTATCGCATATACTTACGCAATGAATTGAAGTAATACTTGTACAACCCATTGAGAGTTAATGGTCTCAAATACCACCTGCAATGAATGATCAATAATTCATTTATGTTTGTAACAGTGATAAACGTGATAAATGCGTATATTTATTTATTTATTTACCCATATTTCTCCATTGGCTGACGGAATTCGGCGAGACCATTATCATTTACAAATTTTATATTATTCAGTGTGTTTTCAAAATGCGACCGCCCTGGTATCAACTAGTTAAATACACAATATTGCGATGAAAATATGAGTCAGACAATTTATTCAGAAAAATCATATGAAAATAGATATTTAAATACGCACTCTCTTGTAATGATTGTCGATTCCCGTTCCATTATCATCATACCAATCTGGATAACCAATCATAATATGTATGTCTCGAAGTTTTTCGATAAATTTGGATTTTGTAGCGACGTCTATCCAATGAGAATCCTCTACAATCTTTATAGTTTGTTGACGAATTAATTGAGCCATGTTATGAATCTGTCACAAAGTAATGTGAATGGTGAGAAAAATTTTCCAACCAGTGACTATGATTCGATGGTGAATAATTTTTCTCCTGATAAACTCACATCGGTTTTCTCGCGCTGTGGAAAATATTTGTGAGCATATTCACGGTATAAAGCGTGATCCAGTCGCGATTCGGTGAGACAATCACGTCGTCTAAATATTATTATTATTAGTGATGAAAACGATTAATTTTATACTTTCATTGTCTGATAATACATAAAATATTTATACCGTGTCTCATATGTTTGCCTGAAGATTTTGCCAGGCGCCGTATTGATTAATTCTTTCATACGATCATTCGTGAATGGTATCATGAGCATCACAAATTTCCAATTAATGTAATTAGCAATAGCTTTATTATTTGTTGCATTGAGCAATAGTGGCAGCCGAGTGAAAAATTCCCATGACGGAACAAATAATGTTTCGGAGTCGTCGATTGTAAAATTCCACCGTGCAAACATTTCGCGAATAATTTTCAGGTAATTGATCTACAATGATTCAAAAATTATCATTAGTACAGATAAAATTGATGAACCGAGGAGAAAACGATTTAAAACAATGACCTTCACAGTAGGTTTGTATGTGTGGTTGTTGGATTTATGGAGCATTGCTATGGTATCGTAGTGGTGCTGCAATTCTTCTATAGTTGCCGTGTCTTTAGTTGAATTCGTTGCATTCAATTGTATCTGTTGAATTCAAAAACAAGATAAACATTAAATTATCATCTATCGACAATGTAATCTACTTTTACCTTATAGAGCTCGTTCTCAAATTGAAGCATATCAAACATATCCTTGTCAAAATCTTTTGAGGCGAATTCAATGTTTTGATCATTTAAAAAAATCTCTGCAACTTTTTTCACAAATTTTGTATATGTTGTATCCTTTTTCGGCCAACCTTTCCATCTTGCAGCCAATGGGAAAAATTCAGGTCTTGGGAATTGTCCCGGAAGAATCTAAAACAAAATTTATCCATGCACAATATATTCCAATTTTCTTCGAGTACATCACCATAATTGTAGAGCCATCTTATGAATGAACCTGTATTCGATTATCGCCACGTGTGAGATAGTTTGCGTCAGCCGAAACTTCGTAGATGCTGTAACTACTCATTATTTTGAGATAATATTCATCAATCTGCTGCCACTTCATTTCATTCGAATTGGTGGAATTACCGATCATTGGCCAACCACCCACCGCTTTTGTCACATTATGAATCGGCATCAATCCAGCTTTTTCTCGACTATCTATATATTCATGAGTGTATAAACACATAATTAATATAAGAATAGTCATGGAAGAACGGCGAATTTAACGATATATTTGTTTCATTAATTACCAGAATCCATACAATGATTGAAGAATTGTCTTAGCATTTTGGATGCATTCCCAGCATTGAGTTTTAATTTCGAATCAAGAATTTTCAATGAACGTTTTTCAATTTCGCTCTCTGAGACTTTCAGACAACTCCAATCCAAATGTTTGGGCGGAATAGGATTCGAAACAGCCCATCTACCACACGTGAATTCGTAAAAATCGTCACACGGATTCACATTAGTATTCAGTCCTTGCAAGAATATTTTTCCTGCAACATAAAATTTTCTCTTAGATTAGAAATATCATTATTGTTGGTGTCATTGATCACCGGTTTAATGCATCACAAACCGGTTTTTTTGCAGTTCTCTGTTCTACAGACATTGTTGTATTCATCTGGTTCTTGGAAGGGCAAGTGTGGATGAATCCAATTGTATAATATCTTTTTGTAACTCCAGGAATATCCCGGAGGAATATTCATGCATAGCAGCGTGAAACATAATGTATAAAACCTTTACACAATGAAAGGATAAACAAAGTTCATTTAGATTAATGGAACCAATATGAGTAATGTTAAACAATCAGATTGGAAAATTGCACCTACTTGAGCGAATTTGATGTCATTGTGGATCGGTTCAATTCACAATGAGAAATGAAATATTACGTACGAAATTTAGGAATTATTGGTCTCAGATGTCAAACAATTATCAATTAACTTATCGTTTGACGGTCAGGAAATTTAGTTCACTCCCTACTTCCTTTTTCCATGAATTTTTTTAATCTCGTCTAGACGTGTGGATGCACCGCTAACGATACGAAGTTTATTAGTCACGAATCATCTCCATACTGAAGAAAAAATGTATCTATAGTATTACAAGAGTAAAATGACCGTGGAAGAAAAGAATAAATTTGAGGTGACGTATCGAATTTATATTGTCTAATAAATTTGAGATTCGTAGAATTATATACATTTTCTTGTCAAGTCATAATTCGGCAGTTTCGCAATATTTGAGTTGCAATAAACATTCATCTGCACATTGGCACAAGTGCACTCACGAGCGCAACATCAACCGGTACTCTCAACTCATTTTTTAATTTTTCCTTCGCGCATCGTCATAATCATAACATCCTGCATCAGTATCGACGATTTATCTATCTTCGAAACATCTCATAATTTTCTTCTCCTATGATGATCTCTGTGCGGTTACTTTACAATATGAAATACTTACCACCTTTCGATGACCAATTAACATATCAAATGTACCGAGTATCTAAAATTCAAGTTCATAATAAAACTTGTAAATAATAATGAATACTTATTGTAGTCTATGAACATTTATTTTTGTTATTTGTACAACAAATTTTGCTTCCGGCTTTCGTTGAATTAAAAGAAAACTATTAACGATATTCTGACCTCCAATTTGATTGAACGATTGACATCATTTCGTATCTATTTCAACCACAATGACATGGTTCTGATAATTTGTGAGTAATACAAATGATATCCCTCTCTCATTATTGATAGGTCAACTATCGATATTTCCAGTCCGGTCATGTGCAATCTGATATACTACAAAATTAAACATAATTAAATGGTGTCTATGAAAAAAATATACGGAATAAACGATAATTACTTTCAGAGATCACCGGATAATCTGGGTCCAATTCATGAATTTAATTGCAGTTAATACTTATATTCTTCGAGATAAATTACTTCATTCGTTAGCAATCGGATAAGCATTTTGATTGTTTCATGCCAATTCGTCCTTGTTTCGACTATTTTGAAACAAAGTCTCATGGAGTTCGAATAGCATTATTCGTTATTGATTTTTTTTTTGTACATTTGATTTTGCTGATTTCCGATAAAAACTATATTTGTTCAAACGATGCTCCCATTTCGGCATGATTTATGCAGTTCGTTCAAGAAACTCTCGAAACATATTGAACTCTTATTATGTATTCAATTATTTCATTCCTCATCAGCATTCAAAAAGAGTCGTAACATTTGTAAGATGTTAAATTTATTGACGACTCCCCAACAGTGTACATCGAAATGTCTTTCGGTGACGCAATCAAGCCCAACCAGATGCTACCAAAATAATCAGGTTCATCTGCACCGTCGTCCGTATCATCAGCATTACCTGAATCCATCGCCGAATTGTGTATTATTCATCACAATACCGTACTGATATATACTATGCGTGTTGTATCACATTTAACCACCAACGACATCGAAAATTCGGGAATCATCTGAAACTTGAACGATAAATTATATCAAGAGTTCATATTTCTTCAATTATTTGTCGATTTATGTGCGATTCATAGTCGATGCTTTCAGGTGGAACTCGTAAAAATATGAACTTGATTGAGTTTCGTTTAGTTAATTCCAATGATAGTACTTCATATCTGTACTTATCTCATTATGATTAATGGGAAATCTTTGGGAGCAAATACAACAAAATGTGTTGCAGATGAATGCAATTTTTCATCGAAAAATTTTCGTTTGATTCGCCCCAAAATAATATAAACATACATAAAAATGGGATATAAATATTGGTAGGTGGCGCCATCTACGGTAATTCAAAAAATGGAACGCGCGATATCGGAAAATTGAGGTTAAGTCTCAGACCAACAATGCTTCGACAAGTTTGTAACATCCGTCATGTCGCGGATACTAAGAAAATTTTTAATATTCGTAAATATTCAGTGAGTATTGTTGATAAGAGAATGTCTAATTATTCAATTTATCATGTATAAGTGAATAAAAATTGTTTAATCGATTGTGAATTTAGGGTACTTCAGCTTTCGAGACTCATGTAAACATACCAATAAGTGCTGATGATGGCTTTGGAGAAAAATCACAATGCAATCCAAAACAGAAAACGAATCCGATAATCGTGTGTAGACGAAAAGAATTTAATTTTTATCCAGGAACTACATACAATAAATTCGAAACCATTCCTATTGCTTCAAAAGGGTGGCATCATAATGCATCCAAAGGAGATTCTTTCACAATCAATCCCATCATTGAGGTAACAGTATTCGATTTCGAATCAATTGTATTATTATCATTAGATATTGAACGTTGTCATTTTTTTTAGGATGAAGATGATTCTGATGAGAAATTGGAATTCAAAGATTTCAATCTTGATCCGCGTTTGATTGAAAATTTGAAGAAAAAGAACTTTCATGAGCCCACAACGATACAAAGTCGTGCAATTCCAGAGATATTAGAAGGACAAAACTTGGTTATCGCAGCAGAAACAGGGTGTGGAAAGACATTGGCATATTTGTTACCTATTATCAATCAAATTCTGGGATGGAAAAAAATTTTGGGGCCTAGACCAACAAATTCTCCATTTGCTGTGATTATCACACCCAGTCGAGAATTAGCGGTGCAAATAGGAGTAATTACAGCAATCGGTTTTAGTTTTTTTTCTGGTTGGTGATATTGGCTATATGGTGTAAAATTGACTTTTTCAGGAGCACGCAAGGGCGATGACGAGTGGTTTGGATATTGATGTTAAAACACTTACTAGTGGGAGGACGAAAAAATTGATGCATAACCCATCGATGAAGAATGTTGATATTTTGGTTGGTACATTGGGTGTCACTTGTAAATTGACTGCTGTTGGCATATATAGATTGAATAGCGTTCGCTACACAGTTCTTGACGAAGCACATGCATTATTCAATGAGACATTCGACGAAAAAATGGCTATTTTCTTACGTAGAATAAATGTAAGTTATTCGTAGATATCAAATTTATATACTTTGAACATATTAAAATGTCTATAATCGTTCTATTAATGGATAGTTCGGATTCAAACAACCAACGAAGTTAGTCCCTCACAGTAGTCAACTCCTATTGGTGTCTGCTACAATGCCTCAAAAATACCCGGGTTATTTAAGTCGAAGTGTGGATGTGAGTTGAATCCTTTATTTCAGTTGATTGCTCAAATATTGATGGATTATGTATGATTAAATTTTTATTTGCAGCCAGAATCAATGATAAATGTCGCTACACAAAATTGTCATCGTGTGTTGGTTCCTCAAAAATTCCTGAGACTTGGTGAAATTCAAAAACCACCAACCTTATTGAAACTACTCAAATGGAGAGTTGCTAAAAAATTGCCTACAATTGTGTTCAGTAATAGCAGTAGAACGAGCGATTGGATATCGATATTCCTCAATCACATGAACATAAAAACAATATCATTGAATGGGCGGATGAGAATGTTCATCAGACAAGACAAATTCAAATTGTTCAAAACTTCTGAAGTAAACGTTCTGTCGACCACAAATACAGGCGCGAGAGGATTAGATACCGTTATGGTGGATTGTGTTATAAATTATGATTTCCCATTGAGTACTGCAGATTATGTTCATAGGTTGGTAGCAAAAGAATTCTCTACCCATTCCCGATCGAGAACGCAAAGATAGGATCATTCATCAACATTTCGAATTTCAGATGTGGCAGAACTGGTAGGATGGGTAGTGTTTCTAATGGACAAGTCATTAATTTCATTTGCAAATCACTTGAGGTTGACATGGTACAGAAAATTGAGCGCGCAACGCGAAGGAATAGAGCTCTACCGATGTTCCATATCCTGGAGCCAAAAGACACATCAGTGGATGAAGAAATAAAATCTCTTATGGATACCGCCAGGACTTTGTAAAATTTTTATGTTTACGTATTTTGTTTTCAGTCATTGTTAATAAAATTAAAGGAAATGGAATATTGTATATATATTAGTATTGTAACGTTCGGGAACCACCAATCATGATCGAGTACACACGGAGCAAAACAAACGGAAGACGGTTGGGAAAGGGATTTCTGAGAGAAAAAGAGCGAGGGAGGGTGAGCGATTTTGGCAGCAAAATATAGAGGGAGGGAGAAAATTTTCATACCATACCCAACCCATCCGTTCCATCATTCAATGAATTTACGTACCATCACATCCTGCTTTTAGCATATGTTACAAATATTGTTCGTATCGGACAAACCACAATTTATCCCATCTAGCATTTTACGTTTTCCGCTTTTTTTTCCTGTCCATCATATGCTATCAAAACTTTATCTACATATCTATATCTACAATGGACCCTGTATTTAGAAAGTGATAGAATTGTAGAGTACTTTTGCTATATCCAAGAATTCCAAGATTATCCATTCTAAACATAGTAAATTGCGCACCGATGGTGATGATAATAATGGAGTAATTAGCGTGGGCAGATGCGTGACATGTAGGACAGGGGCGTTATGTTAAAAAAAAAAAAAAAGGAGATAAAAACTGAAACAGAAAAATGATACAATTAGATACAATTTCGTGCGGAAAATGTTTTTTCATTCCACGACTGCACGAGTATGCGGATGACAAGAGTGGCCCGAGGGGAAAAAAGGGAGTCAAGAATTCAACGAACGAATAGAGATATGAGTCACGTTCGCTCGGAAATGCCTGGAATTCTTGACCAATCTTCGGATGAGCACAGAGATATATCGATGATGTTTGGTCTCTCGCCAAAGACCATGTGTGTGGTATAATGTATACTTGAGCGAATTTATCGCTCTATTCGTGTACGTAGATGTTGACGAAACCCCCAACCACGTACAATGCAAGCGTTTTATATGAAGAAGTTTTCGGTCTATCTAGATGAAAATGTGTAGATTTTTTTCAGTATTTCCTCCCACTGACTGCTGTCTCTTTTTTCGACACCGACAATCCTAATGTTATGTTCATAATAAGAGGTAAGAGAAACACGATGGTCACATGGGGCCGAGCAGGCCCGAGGGGCCCCTGACGCCGTCACAATCGCTTTGGCATGTGTATCCCCCACTTTGTTATGAGCTCCCACCATCACTACCAACACCAATAGAATGCTTCTTTTTCTTTTTCTCTTCCTCTTTCTTCATCATTCTCCAGCAGCATTTGTTTTATTCTGTTGCACTACTCCATCGTGCTCTACACACCGAAACCACGAGACGCTGGTTCTGCTCGGTTTTGCTCTTACTCGAGAACGCGCGTTTTATTCTCGTTGATTCTTGTGCCTTGTTCACCTCGTTCGCATAGCGTGGTGCTGGTTAGTGCTAGTGTGGTGCATTCATTCTGGTGCTTTTAAGTCAATATATCTTTGCATATTCATTTCATCAAGTTCAATAACACTTCAAATTGTTAAATTATTTTCATGTTCATGAGCTTTGAGTTTGTGACATATACTGTATGGTAATGATGAAATATCATCAGATAAAAAGTTGATTGAAAATTATCTTCTCTGTACGGGAAAATACAGATGATGCATGGGAGGGATTGTTCATGTAAAAATTGAAGCAACAGATTGTCGGTTAGAAAAAAAAAAGAGAAGAGTAAGAAGTGAGAGAAAAAGAAAGAGAAGAAGAAGAAGACGAAAGAAAAAAGAGGAAAATAGAAATGCGTGAACTGAATGAATGAATAAAGAATTCTGGATACTACACCTATGCAGTGTGCAATCTGCATTGATGGAATCTGGTAAGCAATAATTGTGGAATAAAAATGTGAAAATTTTTCGTTGGTTTATATGTATGGTGAATTAAATGAAAGTACGAAAATTGGGATGAACGAGAAATTATCTTTACGACGGAAACGTCAAAGACGACAGCAACAGTGACAATGACGAAGACGACGACGACGAATGATGGTATGTTGAGGAAGTCCAGTACGAGGAGGTAATACTCACATATACACACCCAAGCATAAAACGGTCAAGACTTGATCGGACAAAGCAGCGAGCGTCTCTCTCTGTTTCATCGTTGTTGTGTCGTGTGTTGTAAAGCTGGAACTGCTAGTAGGCTTCTATCGTTCATTCGTTTTTTGATTTGTTCGTTGTACAAACAGGAATATGGTGTATGTTTTTGTGTGCTGATGACAATAAACAACTGCGTATGGTGCTTCGTTCTATTATTGTTCATTAGTTGTGCATTATTTCTCGTTCGCAATTGTTCTGCTCATTTGTATTCATCAGCAGTTGAATTATTAATCAGTTAGGAATATTTTATTGCCATTATTGGAAGGTCATTTGAATAAAATCTTTAGTATGTTCAATTGTGTTTTTGTTTTGTATCAGAAATATGAAAGACATAACAGTAATCAAATGAATAAAGATGGACGTTATTTTAGAATTTAAAGTAGATTTTGACATTTGTGGTTTTTATACAGTTGATAAATGACTCCCGCATGTGACGTTGATCATGTAATCGTCGTGTGTATGAGATTATAATCGGTATAGTGGTGAGTAGGATATCTATTTATCGTTGCGCCATTACATTGCGATTGAGTTTAATCTGTGCCAAGCGTGTATTACTCACTTTTGCTTTATATACATGTTAATATTGAAACTGTGTTTGTGTGCTCTACGCCTTTACTCACCTTCTTTACAATCTATATGAGATAATATTGTCGTTTGATCATCCTGCATATATATTAAGGAGGACTGAACGTGAAGCGGAAGTTGGTATATTGGAGAGGAAACGGTACAATAGTGTGCCGCACGCATTTTTCTGTCTGTCGCGCCAGCGACATTCAACTCAATATCAAAACGTGAGTTCTCCAATTTTTCTCTACTACCCCATTTGTGTTCATCTACTATTTATTTATGAAACAGATTGATGGTTGTATTGCCCGTACTCTGTTTCTTCTAGCTGAAATGGAATGACACGAAATTCCATTGTTTGTTATTCACGGTATACTGAAGGATCATGAATTGCTTGAATGATAAATTATTTCTAATATTTGTTCTCCAAAGTATTGATAATATAACTATATTTATTTGATTGGGCTGTTCTCTCAAACGCTTCCACATATTCGAACATTTAGTTATCGAGCCGTTCCACAGTTGATTCGAACAAATTCATCATAAATCTGCCAACATAGAAATCGCAACAAATTTGATGTGAAGATCTCATCGCACCTGTAGTTCCTCTATGATAATGAATAGAAAATACACTTTTACCTGACTTTCAAGTCGCTACTATTAACATTGATATTGGGAATATGATGTCGAAGTTACGGATGCATTCCCAATTTTTCAGTTCATAACCGATCTCGGCTGCATGTAACTTCAGTAGGTCTATTCTTTACTTTTTTTTTTCCATTCATTCTGATTGTAGTCTCTTTTCTGTAAATTTGATGGCTACCTATCGCTGACGTCTACGTGTGTAATTGTAACATGTGGGAGAAAGAGAAAGCGTAAAGAAAAAAAATACTCAGATTGAATGTATGCGAAGATTACTGCATGTACATGTGCATAACCATGCGTGCAGGTAAAACGCTACCATTGTAATGAAAATATACAGAGTCAAGAGCCATCAGCCATGGCAAATGAAAATTCATCAAAAGCCACGGTATAGTTGCTCGTGGTAAACAATATAAGTCAATCTCAATGTTATGCTTTGTTTAAATGAGGACAAAGAAGCCATACTAGAATACAGTAATCCCTAATCCATAACCAGTAGTAATAACTTACTTGTGGTCATAATGATTCTCATTGATTTCAAGTATATTATTCTATCTATTTATATATTTGTCTCGTTCATTGACGGATGAAATTCATTGAAGCGTATCAATCTTCCCAATCAATTCTACAGTATATTATTCATTAGAGAATTTCAACAGCGACATGTACTGAAATAGATATTTTCCGAACTAATAAGGGAGGGTAATTTCTCCTTTTGTGTGCAGAGCAAGAGCGAAATTGGCCGGTGAAATGGAGAGAGAAACCCATTGTGTATCGTCACGGTTTAGGTGTTATGCATTATGAACATCATTGAAGGAAATTCCATGTATACTTGTATGTATATAAAAAAGCATAGTGTACATATAGTTTTCATTGTTTTCCCCGGCTGGTGGATAGCAGGATGGGACACATGATGGCGATGAGGCCTCAACAGGGCTCGACTGCAACACTCAACAACAAAACGAGAGTTTATATTAAGAGAAGTAGAGAGATATGTGTAGTCAGTCAGACGCGCGCAGTGGTTGCGAGTTCGATGGCCTCAACGTGAGACACACCAACATTATATACTAGTATATATTGTATATATATATATAAGCGTAAAATGCCATACGCAACATTACGTATTGTATAAGTGCAACATAAATGCTACGTGTGTGTCTCTCGCAGCGTGGTCTCCATCTCCAACTGTCCCACGGTACCCATATTTCATTGATAGGTGTGTTCATCATGCACGTGGTTACAGGAATGATACGGTTGTATATAGCTGAAAAACATTGATCAAAAATGTTTTCATGTTATCCATTTATTGGTTCGAAAAATAGAACAGGTTCTTATGGGTATCCTAGTCCTTTGCTTGTTCTGTAAGAATTAGAAAATTTTGTGATAGGCGGTGGCACTTCTGATGATTTTCCAAAATCATAATTCCAAAGAGAAAAAATTATCAAGTGTTGAACTGTAGTCGATGAGCGATTGCAATGAAGAAAATTCTCCAAGAATGTTCGGCATTGGCTACTTAACATAACTGGTTCAGTCGACTGTTGCACGAGGCATTGATGATTGTAGAGCGTGTGTGTAACATCGCAAACTAAACCTCCATATGTATACGCACATAGACAGAGATAACATGTACATATTATACCAACAACAGTAATTGACAAGTCAAGGTCACTGTGTATCGTATCAAGTCAACTTTATATGGTATTATCACCAACTCATCTCGGCATAACATAAGACAATTTGATATTTACATTATTGTAATCAGATATTTGGATATTCTATATTCCAGAATGATGAAATGATTACGCAGCTGGCGATGATGGGCGGCGGAAGTGGTAGTAACAGCAACAACAATGGAGGTGGTGGTGGTGTTGTCAGTCGTATCAGTCATGGTGGGCTCACTCTTCACAGATCGAATTCCAGTTTAGAATTGCCGCACAGCCCGGAGCGATCGGGACGTGCGGTAGAAGCTCAGCCACTTCGACGCGAGTATGGATCACACGGTCAGTAAATATATCCAAGTACCCTCATCTTGTCGAACAAGAAAGACGATACATCTGTGAAATCATCTTTAATTAAACTAAATTCTATATTTAAAATAGGAAGCATTGATGTGGTGGCGGGGCACTGTAATCCAGCAACTGGAGGCGACACCACTACTAGCGATAATATCTTCGCAATGCTTCAAGATTTTAGGAGTGGTAGAGCATCAGCTGATCGTCCTCATCACCCGCATCACGGTGACTCAATGAGTGGTGGATTGAATGCGGGTATATCAACCGATGAAGTGTGTGGCCCGACATCAGCTTCCAGTCCAAAATTACGATTGAAATTGAATAGACTGTGGGGTGGGAAGGAGAATAACTGTATTCCCGGTGGTTCCACACCAGGCACTGTTATTTCCAGTGATCTTGAAGAACGTAATCGTCGTCGAGCATTTGTCCATTATGATACACAATCACTCACGGCGAATTTGGGTTATGCAGCAAAATTACGTGGAATTTTGTTGGCGAGACGACGAAATACTGCAACTGGGGCATCGGCAGCTAGCACAATGCGATCACCAACACCAGACAATGATACGGCGGAAATTGGTAGTGGTAGTGTTGGCGATTTCAAAGATGACGTTGGTGATGGTAAAGGCAATGATCTACTAGAATCATGTCCATTTTTTCGAAATGAAATCGGAGGTGAGGGTGAACGTGAAGTGGCGCTGACACGCTCGCCAGGAATTAATGCCGGGGCTCATCGACCCTCGTTGGCTTACGGGGTTTCTGTATTAGAGCCTGCAGTTGGTGAAAATCTTTGGAAACATACATGCCCATTGCGAAAACGACTCCTGCCAATTGAAAGCGTGGATGAAGGCGCTCGGTATTATCGGAAATATTTCTTAGGTAGATGTCTGTTTATATTCACTGTTCGGGAATATAAAGAAAATACGTTAATTGTTGCTTTTTCGATGTTTTCAGGAAAAGAACATCAGAACTGGTTTGGAATGGATGAACAACTAGGACCGGTTGCAATTAGTATTCGTAAAGATAATGCACACTATCGTATAATTGTTCGAACATCAGAATTGTTAACGTTGCGCGGTTCTGTACCAGAGGAAGCGCTTGGTTTGCGTGCACATCAGACCAATAGATTGCCAACGCGTGAGTTACTTGAGCTCGTTGCACCAGAAGTACAAGTCGCCTGTCTGCGTTTGGGGACACAGGCCGCCGAAGAAGCGCTCGCGCGACTTGATGAGCAGGGGTTATCGAATCGTTACAAAGTCGGTGTTCTGTATTGTCGTAGTGGCCAACGAACTGAAGAAGAAATGTATAACAATCAGCATGCCGGGCCGGCGTTTCTTGAATTCCTGGACACCATTGGACAACGAATAAGATTACGTGGGTTCGAAGGTTACAAAGCAGGTTTAGATACTCGAACTGATTCGACTGGAACTCATGCAGTGGCAGCAAGTCATCGCGGCGCTCAAGTGACTCTTCATGTTGTCACTATGTTACCATTTACGCCAAATAATCGTCAACAATTATTACGTAAACGTCACATCGGCAATGATATTGTGACAATTGTTTTCCAAGAGCCCGGTGCATTACCTTTCAGCCCACGACGTATTCGTTCCCAATTCCAACATGTATTTATCATTGTGCGCGCAATCAATCCATGTACTGAAAATGCACAGTACAGCGTAGCCGTTTCACGTAGCAAGGAAGTGCCGATCTTTGGCCCACCTGTGCCACCAGGTGCGACATTCAACAAGGGTAAATCGTTTGCCGATTTCATTTTAGCCAAAGTTATAAATGCAGAAAATGCGGCACATCGGTCGGAAAAATTTTCGACTATGGCAACAAGAACACGACAGGAATATTTGAAAGACCTTGCGATTAACTATTCAACAACAACACTTATTGATACTGGCCAAAAATTTTCGATGCTGTCATTCAGTAGCAAGAAAAAAATACCAGTACGTCCACGATTGGCGTGTGATTCATCGCAACGTGGTGCGATATGTTGGCAAGTAATTTTGGAGGAGAGTAATCAAAATACCGATTGCTACTTGGGCATTAGTATTGAAACAATTGTTTTGATAGAAGAACATTCACGTCAAGTTATTTTCGTTTCACCTTGTGAGAATGTTCTTGGATGGCATGCACAAACAAATAGTTTGCGTTTATATTATCATCAGGGTGAGTGTATTAGTATTCACGTCCGACCGGATTTCTCAGATAGGGATGAAATAATGGAGATAGTCGCAAGGTTGCGTGCAGTTACCCAAGGCTCACCAGCATCTGAGCTTTCATTGAGACGAAATTCACTTGGGCAATTGGGTTTTCACGTTCAACCTGATGGTGTCGTTACACAAGTAGAAAACATGGGATTATCGTGGCAAGCAGGATTGCGACAAGGTTCTAGACTCGTTGAAATATGTAAAGTGGCAGTATCGACATTGAGTCACGATCAAATGGTGGATTTATTGAAGACAAGCGTTCAAGTGACAGTCACAGTTATACCTCCTACCAGTGACGGACAAGCACGGCGCGGCTGTTCATTACAAAGTTGCCAATATTTATCCAGTAATTATGAAAGCGACTATGAGAATGTGTCAAATAATTCAGAAAATGTTGCAAGTCAACAAATGGCACAGCAAGTACAACAAACGAAGAATTATGAACGTTCAATGAGTCCACCGCGATCGAGTAATAGTTCGGGATATGGGACTGGTTCAAGTTCACGATCATTCAGTGATCCACGGTTTCAACAAGATATTATACCGATATCAAATACAAATGTTAGTCATAGTGCAACAGTCGATGAACGTTGGTATGATTTATTTGAGTCATCCGAGCAAGATCCCAATCGTCGAGTGGATGGTACACCACCACCGCCATTGCCTGCACGACAAAAAGGTGACCCTATCCCTCATGTCGATACTAATGCTACGAAACACTTCCACCATGATTATCATCTGAAAGAATCCAATTACGTTTCGTCGCGTGTCATGCATGAAGGAAGTTATAAACGATTGGACGAGTGCAATCGTAACAGTATTCTCGAAGACTCTACGTCGAATTACGCCCGAATACAAAAGGATAATCATAGTAATTGGTACGGACCCAGTCAATCCCATCAAAAACTGTCACCGACAGCTTCTTTGACGGTGAATCAAACTCCCAACTACAGCGTGAACAAATCGGTTGTTAATGGCAGTATAACTCGTTACAATGAATATGATTCATTTAATGGCACGAATGACCAACAAAATACTATTTATGATAATGATATAAGTCATATATCGCAGAGGAAGCCAAAGAGTGATTATGAGACGCGAAGAAAAGAAAATTATGAGTCTGCGATGACACACGAACAGCAAGAAGCCAACAATAAATTACGTGACAAACGCGTAAGCACTCATGAATTTATTCAGGAAGGTTATGAGAAGAAAATTAATGAGTCGAGAAATCATGAATCAAGTTCACAACGAAATGACGGCCAAATCAGCGACACCATTACAGATGCATTTCGGGAACCTGTACATGAATTCATTATTGGCGAAAAAGTCACCTGTATCAAAAATAACGTACCGGAACGCATTCTGACGCGTAAAGTAACTCATACCGAATATGCGAGGTCAAAAGAACATGTGACCTCGAGTTTACCACCTGAGATGAGGATTTTCGAAGGAAATAATGGCATCGTTGATGCCTCGACGTTAATGAGTGAAGATGAGTTGTCAATAAATTGTGAAAACATATCACCAGCATTGAGAAGAGCAGTGAAGCATCGGGGTGGTAGTAATAATGGCGGAAATGCATCAAGTGCTTCTAATGCAAGTTCCCGTAATCAATCACCAAGACCCAAATCCGTTGTCAGAAATTCACATCGAAATTCGGCTAATCTGACCTCGAGTACACTGCAAGAGGATTTGATGAAGTTAATAAATCCCGATTTTATTGCTGATGACAGCAATCAATCAGTGATCAATAACAAAAATGATGGAATAATCAATAGTGAAAATTCTAATGATAATAGTGAGATTAATATGGTCAATATTGTGGAAAAAATTAATGAGTGTTCTAACAAGGCTGCTAATAATAATGTTAATAACAATAATGTCAATAACTCTAATAGCAATACGAATAAACTTGAAATTCAAAATCGATGTAGATCGAGGGAGAATTTATGTGGAACAAGCACCACGACATTGAGTGTATTGTCGACGAATAGTCGGCAGGATGATGCAAGTAATACCAATGGATCTGAAGTAATACTGACAATGGCTAGACCCGCAACTGTTATTTCGAATGCAAGCACCAATTCGAGTCCAGCGCCGAGTGAAAATAAAATGTCGAAAGAAGAGAGATTGTCGCCGCGTGTGACAAAAACTCCATTGGTGCCATTGAAAAGTGCAGGTAGCGCCATTACAATGAATCGTGAGGTAAAAATTGAGAGCGAAAATGACTCAGAATGTTGGAGAAATTCATGCCATGGTGATAGTATCAACCAACGCATCGTGAAGCAGCATAATAAACAGCTAGACTGGACTGATGAGAGAATTTATGACGAAACAAATTCAGTGACCGATTTACACGGTCATTTGTCGAATTTGGAGTTGAGAGTTGCGAGAGAGACACGTCGTCGATTATCACTTGAAGATGAAGTACGACGTTTGCGTGATGAAAATCGTCGTTTACAAGACGAAAATCATGCGGCGGCACAACAATTGCGACGATTTACAGAATGGTTTTTCCAAACGATTGATCATCAATAAGGATAGATAAACGAAAAACAAACATTACTAAGGAATGTTTTATGAGTATAGTCGTTGTCATTTGGCTATCAATAATATGTATGTTTTTTTTCTCCGTGGCGGAAATCAGACTATCACATTTTTTTCTACAATATTTTTCGTTTTCGAACATACCACGAACCAAACTAATTTGTGTATACCGATCAAACACGAGTTATCATTATTCGTGCGTTTGCAGTATTAAATATACGTTTAATTATCGACACATAGTCGTTGAACTATATATATATATATGAATATATAAGACACGTCCACGAGTGCAAATTTAATATTTCATACGAATCAACAATAAATTGATGCATAACAAGACCGAGTTAATGAATATCCAGCGAAAAAAGAATGAGGATGAACGAAAAACAGTCGTTTTCTGAGGACGATTGAATGGACCAAATATTTTGCATTATCCTAAGAATTATTATTGTTTAATTATTAAAACCCATTATTTATCTTTGCATATTGAACCTCCATCGAAGGAAGAATATGTTGCATGTATTCGACTTTAAGATTTGTTATAGAATGAATGATTAATCCAAATGAACAATGAGGAAAGTTACTCTAGATCAACGGAAACCACAAACAATAAAAGGAAAACAAAACGAAAGTCTTAAAAGTATAAATATTTATTATATTTTTTATAACATAAACACATACACATTGTTATATAATGAGATCTCTTTTTTGATGAGCCCGTTATAACGGCATATGCCAAATGTAATTTTTGAATGAAAATAATTGAAAGTTGTACTGCAAAAAGTGTAGATTAATCAAATAGTTTATTAGGGCACCACAGAGAGAGAATAAAATGAACATTTATCCTGTAGCTGCTTCTTTTTATTAATGCCTTACATATATCACTACTGTCGTCGAGAGTGACAATAACACTTCAAATCTTTATATTTTTACATCATTTGTGAATTCGGAAAACTGTCTATGGAAGACATCGCCGAATTATATTTTAACAGAGGGACTTAAGCACATGGAGAGTATTGCCGTTCCGTTTTCTTTTCTGTTACTGGACAGAAGTGTATTAATTTGTAGATAATTAAGCAGAGTGCGATGGGATATGTGATACAATAACGAGAATCAATGATAATAATAATGATAATAATAATAGTAATAGCAATGATAATAATTAGTATAGGTGTCTCAATAATAATAGTAAAATTTATATAAATCGGTTATTTAACGAAAAATTTTGTTGTTACGGGGATTTATTTTTCATTTTTCTTCGTCATTCAATTTTTCAATTTTCACTTGAATCTGTAGGATTGTCTTAGATATTGATGTAGCAAATACATCGTTCTGTTCAATAAGTAGAATATTTATCACTGAATGTTGCATTCTATATTGAGTCTTTCTATTTTTTACAAATTCATTAATATTTTCATTGCCATTTTTCTTAAGTACGGTTATTACGTTTTGCATTCTTCATTTCTATCACCGATATTTACTCGGTACTATTTTCCTTTTTTTTCCCCATACAGACTAATGAAGTGTTTGGGATGGAGATCAGAGAGAAAAGCAAGACCAAATTGAAAAGCAAATTGGATAAAAAATCCTATAATAGATAGATTGAGATTGTGCGACAATACATAATTTAACATACCACATTTGCCATCGCAATTTATGCGGTTAAACTTCAAGAATAAAATCTGTTTCCATTGCCGATTATTGTATGGCACGTATTTTGAGTATACATGATATTATGGAACTTTTATTTGTATTTTTTTTTCTCACTTCACAGTAAATTTATTATAACGCCTTCAAAATTGTTTAGTGGAAATGCCATAATTAATTATAACACACTGGGACATGCGGGTAAACCCCGATCCAACATTACA
This sequence comes from Meteorus cinctellus, assembly GCA_030523045.1. Lineage (NCBI taxonomy): Eukaryota > Metazoa > Arthropoda > Insecta > Hymenoptera > Braconidae > Meteorus > Meteorus cinctellus. The sequence continues at coordinate 467,308 of JAPYZF010000139.1, forward strand.
CATATTTTGGTTTCAAATAACCGAAATCGCAATATTACAAATACAAAAATACGCTTTCTCTTTCTTTTTTCCTGTTCCATGTTTCATTGGACACGGTTGGATACCATCATCTTTTATCATCGTCGACTTTAAAATCATTCCCATAATGAAAAAAGTTTCCATAGGATGAAGTCTTCCTCTATTCCATAACTAAGTCACGTCGATTTAAACATTTTGAATACTGAAAATGGCATATAGCAGATGTTTTCTATTCCACTCGTCTTTTTTTTTCTTTTTCGATTGACCAAGTAAATTACTGAGTGGTGACATTATACAACTCCATATGTTTATACCATTGGAACTATTATTATTATGCCCATTTTTTTCAAATATACATCATTATATAACATATTTGTACATAATTTGCGTGTACGTATATTTATGTGTTAATTACTCTCGTTTTCAAAATCCGTTCTTCACTTGCAAATAGTCTCGATTAAAGATCCGACTGGACTCAGTCAACATGACATGCCCAATAGTTTTTCATTCTTTCTTTATAGCCATTCAAAATTGGATAATTATAGTAATAATAATAATAATAATGATAGAGTGTTGATTGAGAAAATTGTATTGTTGTCGTGCGTTTGCATTGTCCAGCAAACACGTCTCAGTCGTATTTAACACATGTAGTATAATATCGTTACGGTATATTAACAGCATCACAGCAGAGATAGCGCCCTTTTATTAATAACACAAGGATGTTATATCCCGATTGGGAATCATTTATATTTCCTCCCCATATCCAGTTTTTTTTTTCTTTTGATCTCGCATTTAGATTTTCATTTGAAAAACTCAAAGGAACAATAACCGAGAGACATCGAGACATTTTTTCACAGTAAAATATCGCACACACATACACACATCAGATTTGACAATATATCCTACAACAACCCGTTCGAAAACATTATTCCACTAAATATGGGGGTAAGGAGAGTGAATTATATATCTGGATGGGCAACAAAGAAAGGAAGAAGGGAACATGCGACCGAACTTTTCTTATTCGGAGAACTTTCAAGATAAGTAAAAATATGAAGCTTAATTCAATGAAAAGGTGAATTGTTGAATCAATTCACAGTAAGATTCGCATAAAATAACCGTTAAATGACGTGAATCATTAAGTAATGAAGTGCGAATAATAAAATAATACAAATAATTTCTATTGAGATTCGTATTGAATGACAAGTAATTTTTTACTCTTTTGATTTTAGAGTAAGCACGCGTACGCACATAATTGATATATCAAAAGCGTTTAATGTTTGATTCGTAGCGTGATGGACTCCAACGCTGAGAAAATAGCAAATGAAGCGATAGAATAAATATAAACATATATTATGGAAAGATATCAAAAAAATTTGATAAACATCCCGCTTTCAATTTAATTAAAAATGACTCGAACAGTGTAAATAATTAAAATTAATTTGCACGACGTATTGAATGGAATGTAGCGATTATTAGGGTGGAGGTTCATTTTTTCAACTAGATCTTTTCGAGCTTGAAACAACTCGAATAACGACAATAATTTATAGTACATCTAGCGCATTTGTAATCGAACAACAATTGACGAATATTCATAAATAAATAGTAGGATAATTCTTAAATAGATGGGTACAAATAATTTGAAAATCAATAAATAGGGGACTGATAAGTTCATAGAAAATATTATGATTCGAGTGATTAAAAAAAAATATTCGAATTAAATAATGAATGGCAAGTAGCGCGCGATTCTAAAAGTAAAATCAAAACAGAAGGGTGAACGAAATCGATTGGGGCGAGGGGGGCAGAATAACGACGGGGGAGACAATTTGTACTTTTCTATTCACGGTCGATATTTAAACATTTATATAGTGTATTTACTAACTTACTTTTTTTTTCATCTTTTTCTTTATGAATCAACTTGTATGACTTAATGCTTTTTTTTGTTGCTATACTGGCGAAGATTGTAAGAGAAATTATGCATTTTCGTCACGCTTTATGGAATCTATTCCATCAATGAAACAGCACATGATCATTCATCATACACATAAATTTCAGCACCGTTGAAAATGGAATTTGCGCAAGGCTGTGGCTTATTTGAATAATGCAAAAATAAAATCAGAATGGAGTAAATAAGAAGCGCGCGTGGAAAGACTTTGATAAAGTACTCGAAATGTTGAAAAATATATATAGAAGATAAATTCATTTAAGAATAGAAAAATAAATTACTCTCGCCGCGTCCTTTTTGGGCGTTGATGTATACCAATTTCATCATTTCCTCTCGATTTTTTTCCAATCTGCACTTGACTCTGAGCCGTTAATTGTAATGAGATTGCATGAGTATTCAGTTTTTCTGCTAACAATAGATCTTTAAGTCCCTTCATTTTTTCACTGTATAGAATTATCCTCGGACTTTCATTCTCTGAATCGGTTTCGACATCAGGATCGAAACTTTCTTGTGATGTTGATGGTGTCGGCGGTAACGAATTATCTTGCGGTGCGACGAATGGTTCGCCACCACCCTGCAGTAAATAATCCCTGTTGAGTATTTTTTCGCTGCACGCTGCTGTAAGCGCTTGAATACTGGGGTGCATTGGTGCTGGATTTGATGGTACTTTTGATTCAAGACTAGCAATCAAGTCACGCGTCGTGCTACCGCGCTCTTTAGTTTTATAGTAGTTATTATTATTATTATTATTATTGTTGTTGTTATTATTATTTATTGTATCATTATTGTTGCTGGTTGTATTATTGTTATTGTTATTATTATGGAATCCATCATCAGGATTTATTTCACGTCTTGAACCACTTGGATCGTCATATTTATTAACCATTGGTTCCATTTCATGACACTCAATAATGACTTGCGCTCTTATACTTGCGTCAAATTTTGATATTGTATTTACCAATGGTCGCGCCCAACCAATGTGGAGCACTGGTGTGTTTGCACCTTCTTCCCACTGACATATACCATCATAAAACCGTAACAGATATGCAAAGCAGCGTGGTTGACGCAATAACCGTTCATCAGCCCTTACTGTATGAGGTATTAATTCGTTAGCGATTTCTAAAAGTTCTTTGTAAATCTCACCGTCATCCCGTGAATAATCATATCTATAAATTCGATATAAATCATTATAAATATTCTATAAAATATAAATTTTTCATTTACACATTTGTTCTTACTTTCTTAAAACATCGGCAGCGTCAGCCCAAGATGCTAACGCATTAGCATGTAATCCATGCCGATATAAATATCCACCTTGATACGTATATGGATAGACATGGGCATTGCCATAATATCTCCGTGCTGATCTAATAGCTTCCTGAAAAATGATTAACATGAATGAAATCTAAGACATATGCTGATCATAACCTGAAATATTGTTTTTTCGCTGAGAGTTCGAATTTTTTCATCTTTACTATTTTATGGGGCTATCTTATGAAACTATCAATGAAAATATTATCACCTGAAAGAGAACGATGGCGGGTGGTCGTCCGGGCGTTGGTGCAGCTTCTTCCAAATCACCTAAATTTCCCAACGCCATCGGATACTTAGCCAAATGACCCAAATCATAAAGTAACCACAATAATTCTTGCTGGAGTAATGCAACTTCAGCTGCATCAGCAGTTGCACTCAAACTTGGATTTATCGCTGAGACAATTGTTGCAACTTCCATTGCTCTCGTACAGACAACAGCATTGCCGTTAACGTAGAGCCAGGAGCGTGATGCGACACCAACTTCAACTGGTTGGCCACGCTTATCCTCGTTGCCCTTCCCTGTTTCAATGCATGATATAGACATGAGCACTAATATGTTATCGGTTATTGTTAGATGTAATACAATATAATAATGAAACATACCATGCCACGTAACCTCAACAGTGTCTGTGCCGTCTTCACCACAGACAACCCACGCATGATCCTCCGACATGGCCAAATGTACATCTTTAAAACCGAGTACTTGACAACCGGCAACAACAGCGAATGCAACACCAAAACAATCTAGTTTATTCGCTGTTAAATAACTATAAAGGCTCTGTAGATGCGCACGATCTTTATAATAACTTCGCGTTAATGAATTCCATATAACATCTGATACCCTTTTAACTAGTTCCCGGCTCGCATATCTCGAGTCATACAGTGATAAATCAATTGCGCCCTTAATAATAGCATGAAATTTGTTGTATAATGCATCAGCAATGTGAAATTCAAGTGCAGGTAATTTAGGTTCATCGTAAACAGTATTGTCCGGTGACGCTACCGTACGATTGCAGGTTAATGAATTTTCCACTGCACCAACCAATATTGACAGTAACGTTAAATCCGGCTCAGTTTTATTCGACAATTGCTTTTCAAATAATTGTACGATTGATGATATACTCCGTACAGGGAATAAAGCTTTGTCTTCATCTCGTAAACCCGCCATGGCTCGGTCACCAGTTAAGAGACCGAAGCCAAAGCTTTATAAACTCACAGCGACACACGCTGCTTTTTTTCTCTTCTTTCGCCTTTATTCTTCTTCTTCTCTATCTTCTTCTTCTTCTACCTTATCCTTTTATCTTTTTCGTATTCTTCACGAACAATTCACGTTTCACTCGCCTCCACTCTCTGCGCTCCAATTTTTATTTAGCTTCAAACTCTACCAACACCACTATGATGCGTAGCGGTTTTCAGCGGTTTTCACTGTCTTGTATTTGTGTGTGTGTGTGTGTGTGTGTGTTTGACCAATGAAAGAGATGAAGACGTGCATGCTCCAGAGAATTCGTACGAACGTTACACGCGTATCTGCAGTGACACCAGAGAGCGCTGTCGTCTATTGTAAATTCATGGCGGCTATTTTCAATTGCAGTGATACAGCCGACAACATATTGCGGCAATGATACATGAGGGTAATGGAACATATCAGGCCAATATGAGAAATCAACCTCCATAATTACTTCGTCGCAGAGTCATGAACGAACACTCACAATTATTTTTATTTGTGATACGGTATGATGACAAAATTTTTTTATTATATTATTTTACTCGACTTCATTCCGGAACACATGTAGCGATAATAATAAAAAAGAAGTGAATCACCAACTGAATCGTCACCATCGACTGGGAATAAGATAATACAGCAGAAAAATTCGAATTGAGAAATGATCCCCATCATTATGGTTTCCGTTTCGAAATCAGAGAAAATTTCTAATAAATTTTGAACGATTATTAGATGCTTTATATCGCTGGCAAATATATATAACATATACATCTATGTCTATATATACATAATGAATACATTGATGAAAATATAATAGGACGTTTTTACATATGTAAAGGATTGTAATGTTACAAGCATGTAGAATAATCTCTTTCAAATACTTCTCCTTTTTAACAATAGCTACAATAAGCAGATGATCGCAATAATTAAGGGGCTAGGCTTTGCCCGTCGCTGGTTTAACGGGATTGGTGAACTTGGGTGGCTCTGATGTTAAATCATCTTTGAAAAAAAAATCATCAAGTTCTGGGAGAGTTGTATCGTAATTTCTAAATCTATGCTGAAGCTTCTTAAAAATCACATGCAGGTCTGATTTGATAGTGTTGTCCAGGTCAACATTCGATTTTACGAACTCAGAGATCTGCAATGATCCGGTTGTTAAAAAAAACACTACTGAAGAATATTTGCGAGTTATCATAGCGAAAGCTGGTGTAAATTTAAAAAAAAATCGCATTTTTTTCCCTCTGATTGAATGAGTGAATTAGCACCATATATCATCACGTGAAATGTCGAATTTTGCAACATCTACATTTCTTGGGGAAAACTGAAGAATTATTTTCAGACTTCAAACACTAACTTTGATTTGTTCAATATTTTCCGATACAACTGAACTCAGTTTTGACCAATTCAACCAATTCAATCTCTAAGAGAGAGTCTCGTATTTGGAAAATGCGATGCTTTTTTGAGGGTTTAGTGTGGCTTTAATTTTCTTGAAATTGTGAATTCATTATCTTACCTTGTCAAACTGATCCTTCTGCGATATCATTTTTGCAATACGATGGAATGAATTGTATCTACAACTGTGAATCAAAAGAAGTTTCCATATTAAATTTAAAAAATGGAAAATATTCGATATGGCATATGCAACGTATCTTATTGTTACTCACGAGGGTTTAATTGATTTCCAATTTTGAATAATGTATTCAAGAATAATATTTTGACCCAGTTCACTGCCAGCTCTAACGGCATCAAAAATCATCTGAACCACTTTTTCATCGGTGCTAACGTCAGTTGTTTTGGAGAGCAATTGATTTATACTCGTCGCATCTGCACTACATCCTAGAGCATATATTATTTCATGGTTCTGTTTATCGACCCATTTTTCCCACATATTTTCCCAAACTTTTCGATCGCTCCCACGTATGCCGTAACAAAATATTGTTCGACGCAATGCTGTTGGAATTCTGAAAGAACAGGAATATTCGATATTTACCGTATTTAACTTCATTGTGCATTAATTGAATGTGGGTGAATCGACCTACACATTTCTTTCTGGATCATCCAACCAATTGCGCAATTCCACTGCTGCTCTTTCAATGCATGATGGAGTGTCCCATCCACAAGTCATAGACAACATCGTAAACCTGAATAGTTTAGTCGGATGATCATCATCTCGCAATTCTTTGAATCCAATTTTTTCGATCAGTTTGTTTGGAAGTTTTGATAAATATTTCTATACAGAAGACGGCATCGTTGTAACCTTCGTATAACGTTCCTAATTTATCGATATACTCTATAGAGTGTAAACATTACCTTGAAAGGGATGTAGTACTTAGTACCCATTAGTTTCATCTCCATAGGAAATATAACGCGCTGAGATATGACAATCCATGGAAGTAGAGAAGTTTCATGTTCGAGATATTCTATCAATGACAGTAAAGTACCATAATCAAGTTGACCAATTAATACGAGATCCCATGCGTCATTTACCACTTGGGCTCGATTCCACATATGAATCACGGAATAATCATTAGATTTCAACGTTCTAATAATCAAATTCCAATTTTGAATGTCGTAATTCACACAATAATAACCTGCCGTAAAAATAAGTTGTAAGATCTATTTCTATAATTCATACGTTGAATATATTATGTTTCGTAGCTCACCAAATGACTGTTTATTCAATATGATCCAGCTATTATTTTTTAATCCACTGATTTCAGTTGATGTGTTAATCGGAGTCAGCCAATGAGTTATAGTAGAGTTTTCGAAATCAACATTGTCTTGTGATGCATAATTGATTGGAACCCAATAATTGTCGACAACTCTATCGTCACCACGATCTCGTAAATAACGAGACTGTGAAATAATCGCTGAACCCGCTGTATAATTCCGTTGCACAGTGATGATTGGAAACCCTGGTGTAGTTATCCAGTTGTGAAATATTTTACGTACCATATTGCGATCATCACCAACAATTGCATTCAATGCGTCAACAAAATCATCAGCCGTTGTAGTTTGAAAAGCACTATTGAAATATGGAAATATCAATGAATCTGTATGCGATGATGTTTTATATCAGTTGAATTGTATATTCGATAACGTACTAGTCGTGTAAGTAGCTTTTCCACGCTTGCTGCAGATTCCCATCACCAAACACAGATCGTAACATATGAATAATCCTAATGGCTATAAAAATCATAAGTGTGTTGAAAGAATTTTTCAATAATTTTCACAATCTTATTAAAACAAACTGAATTCCACTTATATGTAAACATACTTTTATGATAAAGAAGAGCATCTTTCACATCAAAATTCCGTGTGCTCAGGCCCTTGGTCTGGATGTCTTCAGCATTGCTCAGACTATCGTACTCGCGCATCATTGCAAAACCAGCGTTTGCAATTACTTGATCCATAAAACGCCATGAATCTGCAATCTAACCGTTCAATACTTTTGGTAACATCATTAATTGATTGAATTGATGAAGCAAAAAATTCAAAAAATATTTCATACATGTTCATATATCAGGAACCCTAAGTAGTTAATTACACCTTCATGAAACCATAAATCCGACCACCATGTTGCAGTAACTAAATTTCCAAACCATTGCCGAGCGCATAAATGCGATAACGCTTTAATTGTACTTTCTTCATTAGCATTATCCGCAATGACATCTTCCCTGAAATCCAATCAATTAGTATAAAATCTGTTACATGTTAAAAAATCCAATAGAATATATTCTCACAGTATTGTAGTTAATCCCCAACTTTCCATATTTCCTCTGAGCTTTGGTAACACAACAATATCTAATTTTTTTAAACCCATCTCAGTATATCCTATGTTCGTTATGCTTTTCAATGTAGCCAAAATCACTTGAACAATGTCCAACGAGTATTTGACTTTCTCGATCGTACTGTTTCTCGACCATACTCTGATCATTCCGTCGTTGCTTTCATGATAGATCAATCTTGAAACGATAATCGTTACCAAATAGGTAGACATTTTCGGTGTATTAGCAAAAATAGTTGTTTGCATATTTGAGTCGACTTCATCGTATTCAATTTTTTCTGTGTGCATATTGGAAAGTGCACTGAAACGTACGTTATGCTTGACCATTATTGTGAAATTTGCTTTCAATGATGGTTCATCCCAGCATGGGAAAACTTTTCGTGCCCCCATCGTATGTAATCTGGTAGCTATGAAGGATCTGAGTGCCAAAAAAAAATTTTTCCACGTGAATTAATATTGGGGGTGAAGTATTTCATTCGTATACTCACATTGGTTTATTATCACTTTCTGTATAGAAGCCTCGAATTACGCCGCTGTTATTAGTTATTGAACCAATGTACTTCAAATGTAATGTGTATTTACCAGTCGGTATTGTTTCTGGAAATTTCACATTCAGAAAGTCTGTATCGTTATGAATTGTGTGATTAGATGCCTTTAAAGTTGATCCATTGCCAAACATCAGATCAATTTCATTTATTTTTAGTTCTTTCGCATGTAAAGTCATTTCATTAACGGGTGCCATGAGGTTAATCGTAATATTTACTTCGCCATGAAATGAATCCTCGTTTTCCATTGAATTGAAATATAGTTTGATGGAATAATGATCAGGTTTAATTGTGGTAGCGAGGCGAAGTGATACGGCTTCCAATCTGTTTTCAAACGTATCGTCTATAACGGAAAACATAAATATAATAGTAAAATGGGACCCAATATCATAAATTAAATATGAAAATAAAGTTTATAAAATTGAATTTACACGCTATTACTGTATAAAACAACTGAAAAAGGAGAAGCAGATAGAGCGAAAAGAGGAGCTTCATGTTGCTTGATGAGTCGCACATAACACTCGCGATCGTTTTAATATTTTTATGTGCAGATGCTGCTTTTATATTGGGAGGTAGTTGCTATATATATTTCCTGAACAATTGAGGCTGATAATTGTATCAATAAGAAAAATTACCTCAGATATGTATTATGAATCGTAAAGCATTCCATACCATCTTAAAAACGAGTTACATTAGCATATCCAGCATATTTACTTTTTGCGTGACGCACTTTATTCTAATAATAATATCTTTATATGTACAACAGTACCTCCTGTATTTGTCTAGATGATATTGTCAGAATATAGATGTTTAATTTAATTTGTCTGCATTATATATGGAAATAATATTTCCATCAAATAAAATGTGATCAATAATAAATTCATGAACAACTTATTCTATTCAATCGATTAACAATTATCAGAAAGAAAAAAAAATAGCTATGATTCCCATTGATGATTTCCATGAGCTTATGAATATTGTACTCAAGTTTGCTGCATCTGCAGATTCAGCATATCTTACTTTGATAGATTCAGTCAGAAGTTATTAGACATGTAGAACATGACATTCGCCGTCGTTAAACGATGAATTTTTTCTCATTTTTTTTTTTATTTCCATTTCATTTTTTTTTTTTTTTTTGCCCAGTGGGAGAAAAACTGGTGCAGCAGAGCGTGAAGGCGATACCGCTGGGCGTCATGGGCATCAAACAGCCTACCATACCATTGCACACCCTACCGATGGACCCGCGCGCATAGTACAGTTTTCATCTCCCCTCGTGCGCTTCATACTCATGTCTATCGCTCTCTCCGATCCCGGTGGGATACAGTTCGTATGTATCAATTACCCTGCGGGATAGATATACATATACATATGTACACTCATGATAGACATTCACAAATACAACTTTATAAGTTTGTTTCCCTCGTATCATAAAGAGATATTCAAACTTTACAATTTAATTTTCCAGAAGATTTGAACATCATCGGAAAATTCCAATATATCTTATACGATCACAATTTTATATACAAATATATATTTCTGTTTTTATTTATCTATTTTTCCCCCAGACAATTCTATAATATATTTTTTCATTTACTCTCTTCAGTCGCGAGGATTCACTATTTGACCAATGAAAAATCGGCAGGTGGTATATATGAATGATGTAAGAAAACAGCACGAACATTTTCTGATGCTACCTGGAAAAGGAATACATATTGGAGGATTGTATACATAGTGAGTCATGGCATTTTGAAAAAATGCATTCAGACTTGTGTAACACAATCATCAGTTGGAAAAGGTTTTTTTACGAATAAGTGGTCGATTGGTATAAAAGCGAAAAGCCGCATCGTAATTAAAACTCGATAACATAATGAAAGGTATGTCAATATGTACGACATTAATGAGGTGAGTGGAGTAACGGGTATCATATTACATTTAAAACCAGTTTCAGTGGGATATTCGAAAAATATTTTCCATCCACATATGTAGTGAGTTAGCAGTTGAAGATATTTTCTATTTGCTCAACATGTTTTTCATTCACTCCAAATTTATGGGACGATGAGAGAGAGAGAGAGAGCAATGAACGTGAATTCGTTTCATGATAAAACATTGGTGCGTTTTATTAGAATATTTATAACGATTTCATATTAGTTGCAAAAAATATTATAGAATGGAAATGCGCTAAGGCTATTGACGAAAGTTGTGGAACTGAAATGAAAGACAGTTGTTCGGAAATCCCTCCTCCCAATATTGCTTGAATTGTGGTATAACAGTGAAATGAGATAAAGTTGGATACATGTCGTTTCAACTACCTGTTCTGATTATTATTCAATGGTATCATCATCCCTTTTCTCTCTTGATCATTTTTAATGTCCTCTATTTTCCTTCAAACATTCCATTCATTCGATTATACCATACATTTTAAATTTAACTGCAGAACTTGTCAACAACGGCAACAATTTTTGAATGTACATAAATGTATATGTAAAATGCAAACGCTCGGAATATCCGTTGGGAATTGTCAGATATTCTTTGATCTACAGACATATATCCCTAGAGACATTCATTTACACAAATAAGTCATGGTCCAAGTGTGTTTTTTTCTTCATTCCCTGGATTCGCAAAAAGATTTTTTTTTCCTTCCATGGTGTATTATCTCCCCAAATTTCCATCCAAATATGGGGTTACTTTATGATTATCAGGGTGCAAATTTTTTGCTGCTTTTTTTCTCTAGATATGTTCGATGGTGTTACATGTAGATGGAAGTGGATATACTATGTACTTGTCAATGAACATCAGTGAAATGATGAGAGAGGGTGTCATGCATGGGTCGTCGCATCTTTCAATGCATTTGTGTTCATATACACAATACTCAGACTGTCAGATGCAAGCATCGACACACGTTACAGATCTTCATGGTCAATATAATCCCAAAACCAAAATTAGTATTGAATTCAACGTGTATATATTGTTTGCGTGTATAGAAGCAAATACATCGTATTGTGAGGATAATACACCGATGCCGCTCCCTACAAGTTTCATTTGAGTTCATTATCATACACATAATTTATTGATGTATGAGTTATGAGAGTCAGAAAGATATGCGTGCAAATTTGGTGATTCTTAATACATTATCCTTATTATTGTGTCGAATAACTTTTTCGTCCCGTTTATTACTTCTTTCTCTTTCAATGTAGGCACGACAAGTTCTCCTTTTCAAACAAACAACAAGCAAGAATGCGAAACGAATTCCACGAAATACCGACAGAGAATGCTGAGAATAAAAAAAAATTACTCAAGTGGTGAAACTTTTTTAATATGCTATGTGTCGTCTCAAAAATTAACATTCGCCTTCGGTTGAGGTATTCAATTGTTCGTTTCTCATTTTCGTATGGAGGATATTCTGTGTGAAAAAAAGTGATACTTCTTTCTCGCATTCGACGATCGAAATATTTCATTCGTGCTTCAGTGGGAAAAAAATGAATCATATGATACATCAAAAGTTATAGACGAAAATGATCGATGGCACTTTTTGGACCCTCATAGGCAGATCTAATTGAATCGTTTGCGGTTAAACTATTAAGTTTGAGAATTCGAGATTCCTATCAGCAATATTTAGAATACAAAATAGAATACTTATGCTGTATTTCAATCATTTTGTCTAATTGTTTCTGCATTTGGAATTAATCTCACTTCCAATTGATTCACTAAAATATTATGCACGTAAAATTACACAATGTTCTAAATTTTTCTTTTGTCTTGTTGCACGACTACTAAATGGAAACAGTGTCTGAAGATTTTATACGGAGCGGGAACAAGAATGAATCAAGAGAGCACTCAGTTAAATATTCCCCTACCATATTTCATGAACTTTTTTCTTCTCTTCATGAACTCTTGCTGGTATAGAGACGAATGGGGTTGCTTCATCTCCCTCTTCATCGTCACGAGAATTACGCAATTATGTTGCACACTGCGCCCAACAATTATCGCGTAAAGTGCTGAATGGCTGAGAAAAAAAAAATCTGAGAGTTGGCTATACAAAAACGTTTCTATGCTTTTTTATACATCTGAGGAAGGGGAATGGAAGTTTTCAATTGTCTTTATCATAAATTGTTAAAGAGAAAATAGATGTTTGATAAAATTCATTTATTCAAATAAAATTCAAAGTTATCGAAAAAATTCTAGTTAATGATTCAACGCAGAGTTTACCGCGAATTTAGTAGAGACGACGTCTGGAACACAAATCTCCCACGACGAAATGCCAACGCTCATCAGTGCCAAGCATTATGTCTCCTTCATGATTAGTATGACGAAGAAATGCAAAAGCAGAAGAGAAAATAAATTATACATAAATACCGCACGAACACATGTCGTCCGATTTGTATACTCACACATTTTTCATTTAACCAGATTCCCAAATGTTCCATTAGCTGTAAACGACTACTCACAACATAGAAAAGTAAAATAAAAACTTTTTCATCAATTTTGAATTAAATCATTCTCTGCAGAATGAATATCAATAACGCATAGATTAAACCATTGTCATTAATTGAAGAATTTTTGGTCCATCTAAATCGATATGTGTCATCCCTTTCCAATTTGTCGCGCGATGCTTGGCCAGCCGGTATGTCATACTGTACAGCTAGGACTGAAAGGGAGACAACAGTGAGTCAAGACGGAGACGTTTTTCGTTGTAGTCACAAGACATTCTAGGGCTGGATGTCATGGGGCTTTGAGTAAAAAAAAAAAGTTAATAAAAAAGAATCGTCAAGCTCTCGTTTCCGCGCCATGATGCAAGGTAAAAAATTACTCTAAATGGTATTCTCGCAGGATATCGAATTAGACTGGAAAGAATGCCTGCCACCCATGGGATCGTGTGAGCCGTTGCGTTTACGACCCAAGCGCAAAGCTATAAAAATTAATTAGGCGCTTAGGGAAGATACTGCGCGTGTCATCCTTTATGTTTCGTTTCTTTTGAAATTATCGTTGGCCCTTACACTTGAAACAAAAATCATCACATGTCATCGTAATTATCAGTTGAAATCTATCATAGATGAATCTGTTCGATTTTTCTCTGTACATATTTCCACTAATTTTGTGAGTGATACATCTATCTTGAACGGTGCACATTTTTTTTCACCCCATAGAAAAATTATAGAATAGACGAAGGTTATGAAAATATTTTACTCCGACGATTCCGAATCATCCAAAGATATTCGGATGTACTAAAAGAACTACTGTAAGATAAATACACCCTATTGAATCTATATATGTTTATGTGAATAGTCAGGGTGATGAGTTGCACATATAACTCTGCACGGACAAACAAATTCCGATAGACAAATATGATAGAATTGAATAGAGATATGTAAACACTAATCGATGGAATGTTTTGTGGTTTCCTCTAAGTCGCAGCATATGTTCCCTTCGGGGCGTGAGACACGATGTAAATTTTATAAAGTTACTCAATCAACTCTTCAGATACTCTGTAGTAATATTTGAACCATTACAATTTTGCAGCAATACAACGTGCAGGTTCCCCCACCAAAAAATTCAATTCAATGATTCAACAATGCCAGAAAAATGAGACTTAAAATTGACTAGAGTGTTTCGTAATAGTATAGACATAATTCTTCTTTGAAAAAGACTCGATTGGTTTCACTTTTATTCATGTATCCATTATGCTTGCACATACAATCATAAAAATGATAATATTATCATTGTAACTCAAGCATTCCTGTTTGCGTCAGCTAAAGTTAAGTTATTCAATGGCTCAGTAAACAAATGAAAAATCTGTATTTGTTCAGTTTGGAATAAGACACAATGAAGGGTGAGAGAAAAAATGTGGACAACTAGATGAGAGTTGGGTATAAATTTTCGGAGGGTATTTCGTACTCACACTTGTGTATTATAGACGCGAATATCATGAAAGCACAGAGATTTTCAAGAGGATGTCATCGGCGAGTTGGCCGATCTGTTCTTAACCTTCCAGTTATAGCAAAGACCCTTGATGGTTGAACAATTGAGTGCCTATTCCACACGGAGGATGAGAGGACTGTAATGTTCCTTTTTGTGTTTTCTCTCTTCGTCTATCTATCTCTCTACCTCTTTTTCGCTCCAGCACTTTTGCCTGCGCGCTGTTTCCTTTTCCCCCTCGCTCAATGCGTATTATAACACTGGAGTCATAACCAACGTGAGTACAATGGACCGCACACGCCATTTTCACCGCGTCTATTCTTCCTTTCCACTATTAATTTCAACCACTCACGAATTTCTCGTTGAGTTAAAAATATAATGATAATAAAGAAGAGGAAGGAATAAGAATCGTACGCTGCATATATCGCAGTTAAAATTTCTTTCAGTCTCTTCAAGTCATATTTCTTTCGTGCCATTTGCAAGAACAATATGACATTATTATTTTGCCATTAAGTCTTTGAGTCCTATATAATTTTATAATTTTTATTTTATTCTTTACAATTTTTATTCCTTATGTGTATGCATGTATTGTTAACATGGAAGACTGACTGTGCCGGAATTTACGGAAAACCTGCGTGCAGTGAAATGAAAAATCAAAATTAAAGCAGAAGACTTTTCTCTCAAACAACGAACATTGTTCATGAGGAAAAGTAATCAATTACCAGTTACTTTTCACAATCAGATCTACGAAGCAAGAAGGGTGTGAAGGGAAAAGGAAAAGAAGAAGAGAACGGATGCGGATGTGGGAAAAGAAAGGATAACAGAAAATGCGGTCGCTCTCACGCTACACGAAAATTTGCGCGCGAACGGACGAGTGCTCTTATATAAACAAAATTTTATCTCTGGTCACGGTGTGCGCAAAAACCAACTTTGGATCCTTGCCAATCGCAAGCTCATGATCTTCTTGTGTGCATCAGAGGAAAAAAAAGGAGGAGCAAAAGAGAAGAAATCAAAAATGGAGCACTGGATTCAAAAGAAAAATTAATCATGCATAATTTCATGCCAGTGAAACCGCATAAATACATATGTATATATATATATATATATATATATTTGTATTCACATTTCAACATTGATATCGTTGGCATCGTTATCATTGCTTCAATGACCCCTCACGACTCATTCCCATCATTCTGTGAATAAATCGTTACATCTATGTCTAATGTGAGGTCAATAGACGGTTTTTACGTGCATGCGTGACCTCAAGTCACTACCAATAGCGAGATTAGAAAAAAATTAATGACAGTTATGTAATTATTGTACAGAGAAACAGATTGCGATTGTGAATATACATTATCGGATTATCCAATTGGTATCCAACTAGCCGATATCTTCAAACTCTCAGGCACATAATCAAAGACGAATTAATCATATAAACATTGTAATGCATCAAATGAAGAAATTATATGAAACATCTACCAGTCAAATATAAGCTCCAACCGTGAATAATTTTTATATGAATGCAAAATTCATATTTGACATCCGCTATCTGATTTCATACATATCACGCACGTGTATAAGATTTTAGATTACCAAAGGGCATACATCATCTGTACAGTGATGAATCACCGTGTGTAAATTCACCAAGATACCTTTGGTACCGAAACAAATTCCATAAAAAATGATTGGACAATAAATTGAATTTTATTGATCAACAAGTTGAAGCAAAGTTGTATGTTATTTTTTCAATTCAAAAGCTTATTGACAGTTGAGGAGTTGTGTTTAACAGCATTCACATTGGTTGAAGCGTGTGACAAGGAACGCAGTAGATAGATATTGCTCGTGTGGGCAAACGGAAGAGAACACGATGATGGGAGAGGAAGAAAAAAAAAGTGAAAAGAGAAGTAACGAGAGAGAGGGTGGAAGAGTGAGAGAGAAATAGCAAAGAAGGGGAATTAGATCCGGGGTGAGAGTGGTGGATTGGATTTGGCATACGTGAAGACTGTGAGACACATATCCCAAGCGGGCGAGAGAATTAGTGAAAGAGAGAAAAAGTATCTTCGGGGTCCAGGGAGGAGGACAGTAGTGGTAGGTGAACTGGACAGCCACCAGGACGTGCGAGTATTTAAGGGCAGCTCCATGTCGACGCGCGCCAGTACTCGTGAGGCGCCCAATCGTTTGTTCCATTCAAAAGTTACTCGGTTAACAACTCGTTCTTTGGGCATTTAACACTATGAATTCATTCTGTTCAATGTTTACGTTCATGTTTTGAGTGATGGAGATGAGAAAATAATGCAATGGACTTTTTATATTATCATATAGTGAGAGGAAAAAAAAAAAAATTTTAACATACCAGTTTAAACTCAATAGAATTTTTCGCAAATCAGACTCATTCACATTGAAACGATATAAAGCGTGAGTGTGATCAGATGGTGAGCCGTCGATTAAATTGAAGAAAAATAATAAACCTGACTACAGACTTCTACGCAATTCAGCATAGAGGATTAAATCAAAATGTGTCATAGATCATGTGTTTTTATATCCAAACACGTGTCATTGGGATTGTTTTTATTTCTGGGAATCGTTGGAGCTTACGAGCGCATACATTCCAATCACAATTCAATCATTAATACAACTGTGGCAACAAAAGATTTTGTAATGATAAGGATTTTGCCAGATGCTACAATACAGCGGACAATAAGTTATCGAGGAATTTGCGCAACTGAAGTCATTGTCAAATGGGGGTATGAATATTTTTTTTAAATTTGTAACTTATCTTATCTGTATGAATTGATGTCGCGAAAAGAACAACAGAAGCTTTGAATTTGCAATCGTTTATTGTAACTGCTTCGTAGTATATTCTGAAAAAACTATCAAATTACTCGATGATGAATGTGATAGAAATTCAGCCGAGATAAATTCGATGAATTTAAAGAGGTTGAACGAAAGTAGATGCTGGAATTGTATATTATTTCTTTCGTAGTATTTTCATGTCATTGATTGTATAATCTAAACAACGTTTACAAATTGCCTCATTGGGAGTGAATGCTGATCACTAGGCTACCTTCATCAGAATAGTTTAATCTATAGAATTGGCAAGTTAAGTAAGCAATGAGAAGCGCAATCCTCAACTGTTTTTGCACTTATGGCTTGCAATACCTTCACCTGCACAAGCTCTCACGGGGATGGTGAATGAAATCCGTTAACCACAACTAGAGAGAACTGCTTTTTGGCACAGTCTCAACATTCAAATCCCTGAAAATCCTTTAGGCTTGAATGAAGTAAAAGTAAAAACACATCGTGAATCCGACAAATCATTGCGTAAAAAATTCCAATCTGTTTTCGTAGAACTAAAATGGACTCTCATGACTATTCAAATAATATAAAATGATCACAACCCAACGAATAGGTTGCATTTACTTATTCCATCACTAAACAATACAGTTGGATATTATATAGATATATATATTTGTATGCAAGTCGTTGGGCAGGAACATCTGTGCAGGCTCCGAAGCGAGACATCATCAATCACGAATTAACAAGGCCGCATTCAATCTACCGTAAATTATTATCTCGTAATTTTTGTTCACGTCCCATCATTTCAAACCCGATCGTTGTGAAAGCGTTCCGTGATTGGTATATGGGAAGAGCAACTACAACTTGGATGAAATAAAACGCGACATAAAGTATGAGGAATAGGAGGAGAGAATTTGCTGAAGCACTGCCTGCTGATAATGTCTTCTCTGCGAGTGACAATATATAGAAAGAGACGGGGAGAGTTGGAAATCAATGATATCCTTATTCTTTTTTTCATCTGCCGTTTTTCAGAGCCACTACTATAACGCTGAGAGAGATCGCACTCAATGAGAACAGAAAGAGGCTGCAGTTGATTTATGAGGGTGAAACTTTAACTGATTGTATGGAAAGAAAATTGATTGATGAAAAAAGTGATATTTGTCATCAGGATAGTGCTGATGATTTTTGGGCAAACAATGCGGTAGACAAGTTTGAGACTTTTGAAAACATTGGTAAAGTTTATCAATTAGCACAACCATCAGTGGAATTGTGGTGGCGCAACTCTAGTGACAATCTTCTTCACGAATGTCAACGAATGAAGTCTAAGATAAGAGATCGAATATTAAAACGTTTTGGAAACAAGTGAGCCCCCTCATCAATCAACTCCATTATAATCTACAGATATTTTCAAAAAATTTTCTTTCCTAAAATAATGGCTTTCTGTTCAACAGGCTAATTGGAGATCATTCTGTATCCAAAATACAATATAGTGCGACAGATTCATCAAAGGAAAAACATAAAAAACGGAATAAAAATCGCCGCAGCAGACGCGAACTTTTTTTAATGCCCGGAACGCAGTGGTGCGGTCGAGGTAGCCGTGCAACCAAATATACAGATCTTGGGGGTTTCAGCAAAGCTGACGCATGCTGTCGAAGACACGATACTGCCTGTCCATTTTACATTCCAGCATTTGAAAGACGTTATGGCTTATTCAATTTGGGTATAACTACGTTGATGCATTGTACTTGCGATGAACGGTGAGTAACAAAACCTGAAACGTTTATGAAAACGTTCATCATAATCAATCAACTTCAATCATTTTAATAAATCAACCAAGATTCATAATTGATCATTTCACAAATATTTATTTTCATTCATTTATAGCTTTCGGACATGTTTAAAAATGGCTCGAACCTCCTCTGCTAATCTGATTGGTAAAATATTTTTTGATTATACTCAAACTAAATGTTTTGTCCTTAAACCAAATAAGGTATGCTTCAAAAAAACATGGTGGGGCAAATGTGAAAAATACAAGTACAGAAAGCAAGCAGTCCTACGCAATAATATTGCCTATTCCCGTAAATAGTATCAATTCACAGCAAGATATATTCGAATACTCAAAAAATACTTAAGAAATGAATGTATTATATTTTCGACAAGTGAAATAATTATATTCCGACACATCACTCCGATATTTCACGAATGTTTCGGGATTGACATCCTCCATCTACTGTTTGTCTCGTATTCATCAAAATACCAATCGAGTTTCTTTTATAAATCCGCTCATAATAGGAATGGAATGTGAACTTTGAGAAGTCGCGCATGTATATATAATCGTATTTATTTGTTCAAAGAAAACACTAAAAGTCAATTATGAGCATATACACGGGATAGCAATATTTTGTAGTGAATTTACCACGAGAAATATTTTTAGTCATTGTACATACAGTTGAAAGAAAAAGCGATGGAGAATAAAAGTAATTCCCATTTTCCAAAAGCTCAACATTAAATCTCAAATGAAACGAGTTTTTGGGAGGGGAAATTGAAAATTAATCTTTTAATCATCTATTCCGACGAAGAATACGTCAAAATTAATTTATATGATAGATATTAAATATAAAGTATCTAAATAATTTAAATTTTTAATGTAAAGAATGATGAAAATTTCAGTTAAATTTCTCTTCAACCGAAGATGATGAAATATACTCTCAAATATACTGAATGTAATAAGTGATCTATCGTGCATAGAATTGGGACGACTACAATAGATCGGATTCTTATTATATAGGATTTGAACGAAATTGCAATGAGAGTAGATACTAATTAATCATTGTAGCTCCGTAGGAACTACACATAAATGTAAATCTGTGAGGAATTAAATTATTATTATGATTCATTATTACGATTAATATATTTATTCTATGTATATATGTATACGCTGTCAATTCGCCAGTGATGAAAAACTGTTATACTATTTCGCATGGTGTTCACGTGGTTGATAATTGTGCGAAAAGTAGTGCATTTTTTCAAGTGGTCAGAATATAAACTAAAACGAGTTCAGAGTGTCGCACGAGGGAAACACATGTTTAGCAGCAGAGTTGTCGTTTGATCCTGTTTGATTATTTCGTGAAATTATAATTTTGTGAATTTCTGCTTTTGGCATTTGGCTATTGGAATAAATATGACGCGAGCTAATGAGAATATATGAGTGGAGTGTATTTAAATGTACAACAGATTGAGAAGTGAAAATTTCCAATTGATACAGAAATTGGGCTTTCATAACCTCCAGAGCTATGCTATGGCACCAATAACAGGAAAAATTGCATGCAAACGATTAGAATTAGACCTGGGAGTTACTCTAAAAGGTGGCCAGAGTTTCAGGTAATTATAGATAAGACTTTGGAGTTGTTGTCGTTATTAGAAATGTATTATATATATTTTTTTTCATTGTCGAAATAGATGGAGTGCCGTCGATAATGGGTCGAAATATCGAGGAGTATTTGCAGGAGAAGTTTGGACACTCGACCAAAATGATAATTACATTTTGTTTACTGCACACAATTCAAAATTCAAGACTGCAAAAAAGTGTAAGGCGGAACTTGTAAAATACTTCAACCTTCATATATCTCTCGGAGATAATTTAGAGAAATGGTCAAAAGCTGACATACATTTTGAAAAATTCAGCAACATTATTGAAGGTGTGAGAATTCTCAATCAAGATGTGATCGAAAATTTATTTTCATTCATTTGCAGTGCAAATAATAATATTATAAGAATAAGTAGTATGATAGAGAAATTGTGTCGTCATTTTGGTCGAAAAATTTGTCAACTTGATGAACAATGGTATTATGATTTTCCAACAATTGAATCACTTGCTGAAGCAAATGTCCTATCAATTTTAACGAAAGAAGGATTTGGCTATCGGGCACCGTATATTCATAAGTCTGCGAAGATGTTGATTGAATTGGGTGGACGTAAATGGTTGGCGCAACTCAGTAAAGAATGTAGTGCAAATTATGAAGATGCACGACAAAAAATTCAAATTTTACCGGGCGTGGGTCCCAAAGTTGCAGATTGTATTTGCTTAATGTCATTGGGACACCTGGAGGCGATTCCCGTTGATACTCACATTTATCAAATAGCACGTGAAATATATTTACCTGACATAAAACAGGTGCAATCAGTAACACCAGCCATTTATCAAACTGTTAACCGTTATTTGAGAGAAACTTGGGGCCCACTCGCAGGTTGGGCACAGGCTATTGTTTTCTGTACAAGAATAAAAGATAATTCGCGTCGTAAGAAAACTGAACATAATGGACCGAAAAAAAAAATGAAAAAATAACATAACTGTTCTAAAATACTGTTAACTGGTACCTTAAATCATAATATCATCGATCTTGCTGTACCTCGTGAAATTAAGCACTGGTTTCATATTACAAAAATGATACGAATCCAGGCAGAACTAACACGAAAAGAGTGTAAATAAAACTGTTGCCACGTTTGTACACCTATGTTTACATTCGATCCTTCTTGGAATTCATCAATGACTCAGCGTGAAGGATCTGAGTGTATTTCAGTTTCGTTAAATCCTCCGATGGAACAACATGCGCTGAATGTCAATTGATCGGCAAATATTTCGTATAACGAGCTTATCTTTGATATCAATTACAATTGATATTACCTGGTAATGATTGACTCCTCGGAGGAATCCGATTCTCATCAAATCGGCCAATACAGTACACCTCTAGGTGATGTAAGGACATTATCATGTTCAATATCGTCCATCTCGGATGGTGCGCTATCTGCAGACAAGCGGGTCCTCTCGAGTCGAAGATACATCACATACAATCAAGATGAAGGTAAATAGCTGACTTGTGATAGCATAAGAAATGATGAAAGGAATAATGAACTTAGTTGAATTGGTTTCAATGTAATACAGAACCTTCTTTATTTCATGGAGAATCCATTTTATGGTTTAGATACAGACCCAATATTCGGTGATCCCGTGCGTGAGCAAGCGATCTTACCACGGGACATCCAACCTGTTGGCATGGAACAATTGTTCCACCGAGCTGATGATGTGACATTGCATAAAACCGCGTATGAACCATGTCTACTGTTGAAAGTACCAGCACCACCACCTGCAATTTTACCGCAATACTCATCATCGGATGACGATTCATTCGATGGTAATTAAAATAAATGTGTCTGTTCAGAATTATGCGTTGTCTTTAATTATTTTTACGCCGGTCGTTATTTTGTGGTTTCCATTAAAGGTAAGGTTGGGGAACATCATCGTACATATACACGAATTCATTATCATGAAGGAAGGGTTTCGTCGGTGAAAGGACAGAATCCGATTCATTCTTTAGCTGATTTCTTATGGAAGAATTTTGTGGAAGATGATGCCTCGTTTCATTCTCGGAAGAAAAAAAAACTCATCCAACTTCCCCCTATTAAATCAGGACCAAAATTCTTCAAAACTAGACGCCAAGAATATAAACAAGAAAATAGAATCGATAGGGCTCCACTTAAGCGAAAGAGAGCAAACAATTTTGGCTATTCAGGACTGTTCATGCCGTCATCCAAACGTCCATTGGGATGGATGGCAATCAGAGGTGAAAACATGGTGTCAATCCCATTATTCATTATCCATTAAATAGATGTTGCATATAGTACGTTTGACAGAAAAAAATGCTTGACTTTGTTCAGGAATGGGTTATAAAGAACGTCTAGAAGTCTGTGATGAACTAGTTAATTTCTCGGAAGATATGTAGGAATCATTCAACCTTTAGCAAAGATGAAGAAGAGCTATGAATCTACAAAATATTCCTTATCTCAATCGCGAGAATGAAGAAATTTTTCTCACTTCGAATACAACATTTATTTCTCAGATTTATATTTTGTAGTGATACACTACATCTTTAGTTTATCGAAAATGGCTTGGGGTGAACAACGATCGAATTCAATTAATGTATATTCAAAATAATGTTGTTGAAATCAGATAGCACCGCCATCTATGAAATGACATCAAAAATATTTCTCTATACACTGAAAGTTTTAGAAATTATTTCGAATTATCACCGCCAGTTCACGCCAGATACTCATGAGAAGACAATGTGTTGCATAGAGATGTTTGCATGTTTTACCTTTCTGTTATATTTTCACGCATTTTTCGACATGGTCGCGTCCTGGTGCAGTTGTACGACCCTGTAAAAATAACGCCACGCTCTCAGGGCTGTTCGCAGCTGCGTGCTGGGGGCCAAGGACATATTCCGTGACAAGGTTGTGCCTTACATAGTAGATGTGAAATATTTTTATATATCGCTTGAATCCGAATATTATATTAAATTGATAGTTACACTAGTAATGTCGGTACATCAGTAAATTAACAGACAATGCCCAAGGTATCCATGGTTTATGCCTGTCTGTGTTGAGTATCTTTATCGCCGAGAGCGCGCGTTTCCCCTTCATACGTTCTCTGTATTAGCCTCGGCTTTTTTTTTTCAATTGAACCAAACGCTTCACCACTACAAACTGCTATAAACTACCACAAACCACACGATACACTGTAACAATAAATGTCGCCGGAGATGTAAAACAGAATTAAAGAATATTCCGACGAATTTAGAGAGAAGAAATAGTCAACGTGGCTTTTGCAAAGTTGGGAATGGTAGTTATCAATCGTATTGAAGTAGGTGATTTCGTGCCTATTATTTGGACATCGTTAGATAGAACACAAAAATGGAGATGAAATTTCCTGAACAAGTGCATCAGGTCTGCCGACTATGTGGTCAATTTGAGAGCATCTACATCGATATATTTGGTGAAGAAGGAACTCGTAGATTGCTCGGATTGAAAATACAGAGTAAAATCAACATTGTGGTAAGTTGGATGATTGATCATTGCATTGTTATTTCATTTAAATGATACAATGGGACACAGACAAAGCTAAGAGAGGGGTAGAAATGAAAATATCTATCATGGTCGCTGTAGATGTAGTTTTGTTAGCAAGTAGAAAATGCGTCACGATATGGATAGCGTCAGTAGCTCATGCACCATATCATACTAAATGCATGTCCCTTTTCTTTGTTTTCCTTTTATCGCTCGAAATTTCTCTAGGCTACTAAGTTATTTATTTTTTTTTTAAACTTTCAATACTTTCAATTGCTCACTGACACTGCGCCTGCTGCTGCGCCTATTCTCAATGCCATGTTTACAATCATTCTTTTCTTTCCATCTAGCATGCAAAACTAACCTATAACATGTGAGTAATTTTGTGGTACTAAAATTGTAAGTATTCATATTGATAATAACAACTTATCTAAGTAAATACTGACAAATTAGTCATTTTTCTGTATTAAAGAAAGATAATTTATTTTGAATTATGTAAGTGCGGCATTTCGAAATTTTGTAAAAGGGATACCTGGCGTTGTACAGTTAAGCTTTGCTTTTAAACTAAAAAAACAAAGTTCGGTGATGATAATCGAATCATGAACCAGTGAAGTTGCATATATACATGTATCTGCTTTAGTGTGCCTATAAAACCTTGCAATAACGATTGGTGTATCTTTCATGAAGCGGTAGAATTATAGAGGAAGAAGATGTATAAATACATTTGTAAAAAGGGCATCTGGGACACATGAATGATTTACACTTTTCACTCTATTAAACATTGAAAAGTTTTCGTATTTGTTTTCATTCACATTCCATTTGTATATTACCCAAAAAATGAGTTTATCAACAACTGTTATTTGTGAATCGCAGATTGATGAGACGGATCCTCTACCAAAAACGATCTGTGTTCAATGTTTGGGAAAACTTGAATTCGTTTGTGACTTCCAAGAGGAGTGCCTTCGAACTCAACGACTATTGCGCGATCAATATGTTCATCCGACATTACCAGACGTCGTAAGTGCGATTTTCTTTTAATACGATCAGTAAAAATCTCTACCGCTTATTGAAGTTACCAAATATATCAACCTTAGAGCATCTCTTCACACGAAATTCTCTCACTCATTTACTTTTTCAAACACAAAGACAAACGAGATGATAAAGAGAGTGAGACTGAGTGCGGGAAAGAGTGTGATGAATATCTAATGAGTTGAAAAACAAGGTTTTATAGTTTTGCAACTGGTACATTTGATTCGATATATCGTAGGATGAAGAGGTCACATCAGCAGAAGTTAAAAATGATGCACCAATCCCACCATCAACTCCATCAACTACACCAACAATTCCACCTAGTACGTCTACGACTAATAATGGTAGTGAGCGAATTCGAAATTCAACAGCTGACATTGAGAATGTTGATCCAACAAGAGATGAGAGTTGTAAAGAAGTCGCGGATGATCCGGAGAGTTTGAAATCCAAAAGAATTCGCAATTTACCGCAGACACGTTCACGCAGTAAAGAAAATGGAAATGACAGTACAACAGATGTTGATGAGACACCAAGTCGGCGCTGGTTACGGAGTCGTAACAGCACTGAAACAACAAAGATTGATAAGAGGGCACCGAAAGCCCGAAATTCCTCGTTAAATGCCAATAGAGTAACATCGCCAAAATCTAACGACGTATCAATAGCAACGCGATTGCGTAGCCAAAATCAAAATCGTTTGAACAATAATAATAATAATAATACTAATAATAATAATAATAATAATAATAATAATAATAATAATAATAATAGCGATACTATGAATATTGAAATGATAAATAATGATGCGGTAGCATCACCGGGTATAATTACAAATGAAAAGCAACGATCTATGATTCAAATCCCAACATTAGTATTGAATAAAATACTCACAGCTGTTTCAGCGTCAGCAGATATTGAAATATCCGTGAAAGAATCGAAAAACCGTAATGGTAATATTGAGGATATAAGTTTTCAAATTGAATTGCGTAAAAAACGGGAGACGGGAACATTTATAACTGTGTCGGCGAAAATATTCCCTGATCAAGGCTCGTGTCTTGTTGATTCGGAAATAATAAATTTACTGAAAGACGAAAATAATTCTGAATTGAGTGTGATTATAAGTACAATTGCATCAGGAAAAACAACAAATGTTAAAGACAATGGTAATACAAATGCGACTAAATTAGAAGAATTGGAAAAACGTTTTTCTAGCATTATTGACGGTAGCAGTACTGGTGGCAATGGAGCATCATCGCGAAAACCCGAAGATTTATTCAAAATTGACGGTGAGGAA
Source organism: Meteorus cinctellus (assembly GCA_030523045.1). Lineage (NCBI taxonomy): Eukaryota > Metazoa > Arthropoda > Insecta > Hymenoptera > Braconidae > Meteorus > Meteorus cinctellus. The sequence continues at coordinate 494,062 of JAPYZF010000139.1, forward strand.
ATACGAGTTGATGACAATGTTGAATGCGCAACGGTTGATGGTCAAAGTGGATATTCCTGTAAGTTGTGTCGAAAGTTTTATGAACGACGCGATAAGTGTACAGTTCATGTTAAAACACATCTTGGCATAAAGCAATATAGTTGTACACTATGCAGCGCTAAGTTTGTATGTAAATCCGATGTAATGAAACATATAAGGTGTTCTCACACAAATCCGCGTCCAATGCAATGTCCAAAGTGTCCGAAACGTTTTCGTTCGAAATTCGATTTGACGGAGCATGATAATGTCCATAAAGGCGTCAAACCATATCAATGCAATAGTTGTGGTCAGAGTTATCATCATAAAGTATCGTTGCAAATGCATGTTAAATCCCATTTGCCGCCGCAAAACCTTGCTTGTGAATATTGCGGTAAAGTTTTTCCATTTCGTACACGTTTGCTCAGTCATATTGGTAGTGTTCATTTGAAAAATCGTCGTAATTATCGTTGTAGATTTTGTTATAATTTGTACTCGAGTTTGTCAGTGTTAAATGAGCATATTAAAACACGACACGCTACAACATATACATGTGAAATATGTGCGAAAACTTTTAAAGTCGTATCGAAGTATAAAGCGCATGTTCTACAACATTCAAATCCAAAGCCGTTTGTTTGCAATGTATGTAATAACAGATATGCGTCGAAAGCATTTTTGAATGAACATTTGCTCAAACATGAGGGTTTGAGGAAACACGTGTGTCAAAAGTGTGGTGCGAGTTTTGCACAAGCAAGTCATTTGGCTGCACATCGTCATGTACATGGTGAAAAAACACATGCCTGTCCCGAATGCGGAAGAATGTTTAATAGACGCGATAATATGAAGGTACATAGAAAACGGCATTTTGCTGATTCAGGCAGGATCGTTGCAAACGATAAAAGCCCAAATAGTAGTTCTGGAGGAAAGTCTGCAACGCCGACGTTACCAGACACACCCGACTGTCAAGAAAACTGAATCAATTTATTTCAGTACTTTTTTTTTTGTAGTTTTCACATGAACTATCTTATACAATTCGGTTCCTCGCAAAGTTGACGAACTAGATTCATGATGAGTGAAATTATCGATAGGGCTCAGGCGATGAAGAATAGTCTGCTACTTTCGTGATCTAACAATTGTATCGTTTAGATATTCTGCATCCAGGGCTTCCAAAGTTCAATATTTCTTTTCCCCTCGTTCGTGTTCTTTCTTTCGTGGAAAATGATGGCAAAATATTTTGTATATTTTTTATATAAAAGTCTTCTTCGATATGAAAATTGCAGCTATGCATCAGAGAAATTTATAATACAAGTTATAAGAGTTTAAGAATTAGAAATTTATATATATATATTCTTATACATATATACATATATATTTACGAACGCAAAGAAAATTTCATGCCAATTGGCTATAACCTCCAGGTGTACGTCAAATGTCCAACTACGTCAAAAATGCAATTGAAGAATCGCATAAATAAGATGAAGTGATAAAAAGTTGAAAGACCGTGTGCCTTTTTTGTACTATTAATATCGGTTATGCAGCGTGAACAAAGATAACTGATAAATTTGGAGGAATAATAATAAACTCAGAGAAATAAATGGATTTGATATGAGAACTATATACTATTTCTTATTGTCTAGAGTCTTGAGACTGAAGACATCTTCATGTACGAGCAATAATTCCTTCACAATAATGTAATTAATCATTGAATGACTGTAAAGGTAATCTCTATAGCATTGTTCAATGACAATAATATATATATATATATATATATTTGTTCAGATAAATAACATGTACGATATGAACAAGAAAGAAAAGACGCTACTCAAGTGTGAGTAGAGCAAAGACGGAAAGAAAAACCTTCGTATATTCGTATTTTTTCGATCTTCGAAACAAAACAAAATATGCTCATTTCGCAATTCCATTATTCACAACAATAAAAGCTACTATATTTTTCGAGCGAATTTTATCTTTTTTAGTCATACTTATTCTTTTCCTTATTTTTAGACGTATAATTTCATAAATGGATATTCTTGAAAATACCCCCTCTCTTTGTCTCCCATTGAACAATTCGAAAGTGAGTTAGTCAGTTCCATTGTTGATTAATTATACATTGTAGATAAAAGAGGATGATGGTTTGTCACAAGTTATTTGTGGGCGATGTCTGGGAACTTTGGAGTTTGTCTGTGACTTTCACAAACAGTGTCACGATGCACAACGGAATTTACAAGAAAAGGTGATTGTTAACTCCATATTCCTGTCTCTGAAAACAATAAGCTCGTAGAAAATTACCTAAAATAAATGTAAAATATTTGCAGGTGATATCAGCTGGCGCTGCTGAAACGGAAGAAGCGTCAAAGTCTTCGGAACCCGACGCTGGATCCGATAAAGAAAATGCTACTCCTCCACAAATGCTACGCTCTTCCACGACTTCTAAAAAGAAATCACCAAAACGTTCCAGTGTTCCCGAATCTTTGAGTGAAATAGCAGTTGTTGATGGAGAAGCGCATCGAACTGTCATTACTCGTGAACATGTTCTGGCTGACATTACACAAGATTATCGCGAATCGCCAAAACCTACTGCTGCCAAAAAACTTTTTCCTAATTCTAATGGAGCCAAAAGAAAACGAGAGACCCCAGCACGTAAAGCGAAAAAAAGTGGCGAGGAATCTATACTCGACAATTCTAGATGCAAACAAAGGAAATCAAAAGATTCTAAAAAGATCTCAGAAAGTGACAGGCAAACTATATTAACGTTCGAAAGTAAATCCGTGCCTGATATTGTGAAACAGGAGAAAGATAGCGAAAAAGAGAGTGTTGTTTCTACTCAACAGAAGAACTCGATGAAGCTGAATGAATGTATAGGGATTCCGAATACAATAACTTTGCCGAAATTAGAAACACCAAGGTCAAATTTGAATGATAAACCTCAAGACAATGTTTCGCATGCAACAGGTGATGAGGCTGAGATTGCGTCCAAAACTTCGTCCAACGCGGTTGTATTGAAAATGTTGACGAGTGTAACACCCGGGACTGCCAATAAAGTGCGCAGATGTGTAACCAAGAAAGCACAAATAGTCATTGAACCCACAGAAATCATTCCCGTTGGAAGCAGATCTTCCGTCAATAAACGACGTAAAAGTGAGACGTTCGGTAAAATATCAGAATTAATAAGCGCAGAACAGAAGGAAACTATTGAAAAATATTACACAATAGATATGTCAGTTATTGATGAAGGTATTGTCAGGAAAAGTTACACTTTCAACGATAGCAAAAAAGTAGTTTGTAATTTGTGTAAGGCTATATACCCACGAGTTGATAAATGTCAAGTCCACATATGGGGACATTTGGACATGAAGCCGTATCGTTGCAATGCATGCGAGTTTGCGACTGTTACTGTGACGAACATACGATGCCATATAAGAAAAAGTCATCTGAAAATAAAACCATTTGAATGTAATATATGTGCAAAGCGATTTGTTGCTGCATCACTATTGGAAGAACACGCTAATACTCATACAGGTGCAAGACCATTTCAATGCGAAATTTGCGGTTTCTCAAGTCATAGTCGCCAAGTACTCGTCTATCACAACAAAACACATAGAGGAGTAAAGGTAAAGGTATCCGACATGACAATAATATATAGATGAGTTCATGTGTTCTACAGTTGTTCATCTTGTATTTAAATTTTTTAGGATGTCACGTGCGATACTTGCAAACGACAATTCTATTCCAAAGGACGCCTACGTGCTCATATGTTGATCCACAATAAAGATAAAACTCTTATGTGTAAATACTGTTCTCAACATTTCACTACCATTGAAGCATTGCAACGACATTATGAAAATGTTCATTCAGCTGATTATGTTTGCACAATATGTGGCAAGCGTACGAAGTCACGAAAAGCGCTACACAATCATCAAAACGTAAAGAATTTTTTATTTATTTGATTTTTCAAGATATTCGTTGGATCAATTAATTCTTGATGTGCAGGTACATTCGGAGGCTAAATTCAAATGTCAGATATGTCCTAATGTTTATAAGAGCAGTCACATATTGAAAGAACATTTACTCAAGCATGAAGGTATTCGTAAATACATATGCGATGTTTGTAACAAAGCATTTGCACAACAGTCACATCTTGCTGCACATAAAGCTGTTCACAGTGATAGAAGGTACAATTGCCACATCCGGATCGAATAGTATGATTCATTGAATCATATTAGTATAATATATTATATCAAGATGGTGTAAATGGGAATTTTGCTTTCAGATTCTTCTGTCCTGGATGTCAAAGACCATTCAATCGTCATGACAACATGAAAATGCACACAAGACGTTGCGATCTATTTCAAGCTAATGAGAAATTGCAGAATGTTGATATAAAACATTCGAAATCAAAAACAAAAACAATGGCAATTGAAGAGATAAACGACAATGAAGCGCGAATTAATGATACAGGAGACAAGAAATTAGATGAGACTGATGTCGTTCCTAGCCAGAAAGAAAATGGGGGTTCTGAAATGGATGAGGTGAGTGTGATGCCAATATCTGGCGCGCGTGAACCTAAAAACCCACGTGCCCGTGGTGCTGTTACCGTTACCGAAAGTATTATTCAACTTGAAAATTTCTGAAAATGATTTTACAATTTCTCCATTATTAGAAATACGATTGAACTCGTATTATTTCTTCCTGAAAGGTTTCATAGCCATTTTTCATATTATTATTCTTACTTTTTAACGATTATTATAATAATTTAATTGATGCTCATAATATTCGCCATATTTACCAATGATTATGTAAACTGAAACAATTTATGAGACTGAAAATACACTTTTATACTTTTATAAACAATGGTTCCTAAATGAAAATTGAATACAACACTTAATGATATCATTTTCTGTGTATTGGTTTATTCCTTTTTTCCCACCCAGCCGAAAGTTATGAACGAAAATGTGTGATACCAAGTATTGATGGGAATGAAAGAGAATTAGTTTTGGTTGTAAAACATCATCGATATGTTGATGTATCCAAAGGTGGTTATGTGCTTCGTAAGTTGGATTGATAATTGGATGCAATAAGTGATTCGCTATTATTCCTGAATGATTCAGCTGCCTTTAATTTGTTTATTATTTTTTTTTTTTCAAAATAAATGAATTCACGTCGTCATCTATGATTATGCGAATAATGTTATGATATAATTTCGTAGAAAGTCTATTCAGTTATGTTGGTAGAGGTGGGACTGACGACTTGGCCGGATCAATCGGCCATGGAAAATATGTATGTCACTTTCTCCCATCGCTGAATCGTAACTCGGTATTTTTAAATATTTATGTACTTTCTTTCTGCCTAGTGCCTAGTTGTTTCGTTGACATCGTTGCGCGCGGATTGTTTGACACGCCATTCAAATATTGCATATTAAGAAAAATTAATCAATTTAAGAAAATGAATGAAGCATTGCCGAGATATGAATTATTGAACGCTAACAAGACAGAGGAAATGTTAAAAAATTTTCATGGTGAGCGAACTGGTTGGGTTCAAGTGGGTGAGAAGAAATATTTTTTCCCGTACCGATATATTGAGCAGGGTGAAGGTTTTTATCGATTCCAAGCGAGACCGGATGACACTTGGGTGCTCTCATTCCCGCGATCAGGTGAATAATTCAAAAACATTTATCGATCTATCGAACATGCTTATTAATCAAGCAAAATTGAATAGGTACAACATGGACTCAAGAACTTGTCTGGCTACTGAGTAACAACCTTGACTTTGAAACAGCAAGGAATAATTTACTGGCCGATCGTTTTCCATTTCTCGAATTTAGTATGTTCAATCATCCGGAGCTAACTGCAGAGTTCATTGAAATGAATGCAGGCAATGCTGAAAGGCAAGATCTTTGTAAAAAAATATCCGTCCCGGGTTATGAAGTATTAAGTAAAGCATCATCACCGCGATTTATCAAGTCGCATTTTCCACTGAGTTTGTTGCCTGGGATTTTGGATGTTGGCTGTAAGATCATTTATGTTGCGCGAAACCCGAAAGACGTTGCAGTGTCATGGTACCATCTCAATAAAGCTATAAAAACTCAGGGTTACCAAGGGGACTTCGAACAATTTTGGAATTACTTTCAAGACAACCTAAGTAAGTTTTATGTTCACTGAACTTTTCAACGAATTTTGACGAATTTTCAATTAATTCATAGCACCATGGAGTCCATACTGGGAACATTTGAAGGAGGCTTGGTCCCATCGTAATCATCCAAACTTGCTATTTATGTTCTATGAAGAGATGCAACAGGTTTCTATCTCCACATACATTTTTAATACTAATTGTAGTACTAGGCTACTATATATTTCGTCTTCTAGGATTTCTTCAGAGCAATCCAAAAGATCTCCGGGTTCCTCGGGAAGACGTACAGTGATGAAGAAATATGGAATTTGACTGAATATCTCGATATAAAAAATTTTCGAAAGAATCAAATGGTGAATTCATCTGAATTGCGGGATTGTCAAATCATAACTGCTGGAAGTTTTGTTAGGCGTGGCCAAAGTGGAGCTTGGAGTAATACATTCACTCCAGATCTTGAAAGTAAAGCGGATGCATGGATTGAGCAGAATCTTAAAGAAACCGATCTTATATTTCCATGCGTCAATAATAATTGCATAAGTACAATCAATTAATCCACCAATGATTTTTACTTAACAATAATTTGAATAGAAATTCTATATTTATTTATATATAACATCTGTACAATACATAAATTGCGCGTTTATCTTTTTTTTTTTTCTAAACCTGTTTCGTCTTTAGCCTCGGAAAATCTTATGACAATTTTCAGTCTCACAGTTGTCCTGAAAATCTGACAAAGTTCTTGCTCAGTGAGAAGTGCAACAGTTTTCACACGATTACCGCCTTTCCCCATTACAATTCTTGATATTCGGTCACTAGGGCAGGTTACTGAAACAACAGCATTCATACTTCCATCTGCTAATTCACCTACGTGTTCTGTCGCCGTTTGAATGATATATGGTATCTCTTGCGGCAGATGATCCATAAATTTTGCGCGAACTGCAGATTCAATTATTTGGGCTGGGGTCTCATTGGATATCGCATCGCTACCGTACTTCCAATCGCGCAATTTCGATGAATCCATTAGATATCGCTAAAAGATAATTGAAGAAACGTGTTTGGAATTAACTTTGATAAATAGACGTTGAGTTGGATGAATGATACTCACTCGCAAATCATCAACTCCGTCTGATTTCAAAGCTGATATCATGAAAATATCTGAAAAATTCGGCCAACCCTCCTCGCTTGTAAGAATTTCAACCATTTTTAACAATTTTGGTTTTTGTTTCACTTTATCAATTTTGTTTAGAATTAAAATTGATGGGATTTCTTGCTTCAACTGCTTTAAAACGGCGAGCACACGTTCATCGATTACTGTTGCCCGAACGGGATGGGATGCATCTTGTATAATACCAACAATGTCAGTTTGCTTCATTGCTGCATCAACGTCTGTTTTGAAACTGTTAGGAAGATTGAATTTCTTGAGATCGCGATTCGTCACCAATCCTGGCGTATCTATGAAGACTAATTGAGTATGACCCTCTACATATATAGCGTCGGATTTGACTTTTGTCGTTTGTACTTTGGATGATGCCCCACAAACCTGGGAGGAAAAAGAATGAACAATCAATTATATCACCGAAACTTTGTATTGGAAAATATTGTGGTAAGAGCATTACCGGGCGACCAATAAGACTATTAATCAGAGTACTCTTTCCAACATTCGGCAAACCAAGCATTGCAATTCTCAATAATTTTTTTTCATCACGAAGAATGTCCGTGGCATTCCATGATTGATCAATCACGTCCTCACAATCGTATGAATATCCGTGCACATCTCGATCTGTCTTAATGTATTCTGCATTCACAGAATAAAATCGCAGAAGCCGGGATTGTAGCCGTAGGATTCTTTTTTCAAATGTCATCCACATTCTGTTGCTATTTTATGGATAATACAGGTTAGAATTTCCACGGATGGACCGTTGATATTCTAACAGTATGAGCCTCAACCCTTCCGTTTTTTTCCTATTAACATACGAATGAATATTGATCATTTAAAACATTTTTTTTTTTTGTTTAATTTTTATGTATTCCTTGACATGAATTAATGAATGTTTGATGATAATGAATGTATCGCCCCAATTTATAACTCATAACTGAATAGTGTTTACAGAATAAGGACATGTGGATGTGCGACAGCGTGCCTTCCCACAAATCAATGCTTGCAACTTTAAGGAATGTCGTGGCGCATCAGTAACAAATAAGTTAGAGATAGGAGATAGATTAATCTTCTAGAGGAACAATTAGGGATTGATCACTGTGTGCAGGGTCAGTTCGCGATGCCATTGGCAAATAATTCATTAGAAATATTATTATGAAATATTCTATAACCATGTGAAACTGAAGAGGCATTAGAAAATATATCTCACACTTTATTCAATAATTATATATAAAAAATTAGGTTTCACATCGAGAAGTCTTGGACTAACTTTTTCGATAATCTTATTTTTCCTAAGAAATACAATAACAAAATTTGGTCATACACATCTATGCACATGTGGACATGAATGAGAGAGTTCGTAACAATTTTGGTCGTATGGGTAGTGTACACATCACTTATTCGGTGAAAATTTGAAATAAAAAAAGAATTTTATGACAATCTTTTTTATAAATGTGAATGATGAAATGTGTGACAATTCAGAATGCAACGTTTAATCTCGTATAATCGTGCGGTTCCAGTAGAAGAATACTGACAGGCACTATAGGATTTGTGACGGTCTTGTGACCGAAAATTAAGGTGGGTTCAGTGGTCCTGGTCAGGTGACCGCAACTTCTCATGACCAAATATGTGGTAGTACCACAGATTTACCAAATGCGCCACTGGGTAACTCTCACCTCTTGATTGCACCCTACCTTATCAGTTCCTCTGCTTTACCTGCCAAGAATATCCGAATGAATGGTTTTGATTATAACTTATACATATTTAACACTGAAGTTATCGAAGAATAGATACATTTCAAGAATATACGTAATCATTAATTAATTAAGTAGTAATAATAAATGCTAGACAAATTCAGCGGCAGATTTATTAAATAGGAGGTATTATTTAAGACATTTCAGCACAAAGAAAACTATTGATAGGGATATTTTTAGTTGAGTTATCTGTGTAGGGAGATTAGCCGGTAGAGGTTTATTTGGTATAGCTGCGGTACTGCCGTGGAAAGACACCTCGAGATAACAAACAAATGTTTGGCTTGCGTGTTGTCGTGCATACATGTTTTTTTACGCGTTATTCATATGTTTGATACATTCATACATGGTGTGCACATATTCAAATCACTGATAGATGAAGATACATTTGAATCTTTTTGAAGTATTACTAACAATAAAATGGAGATACCAGCAACACAACTTCTATCCGACGATAATGGCAGTGACTGCCATAACCTGATTGTCGATCTGCCGACACCGCAAAAACGAATACACCAGGTACTATCATCTTTTTTTGTATAAACAGCATTTGTAATGAATACAACAATAAGAACCATCTTTTACATGTCAATACATCGATTTTCTATTCTATTTATCCGATATATTCTCTAGGTTGGAACACTATGGATTGGCAAGCGAAAATATCCGATCTTCGAAGGAATCAATAAAATCGGCAGGAACCAGACTTCGGATGTTCACTTGACAGATAGTGTAAGTTGAAGAAAACAAATTCACGCAAAATCCATTCAGTATACAGCAGTCAATTCATTCATGATATATTGTGACATAGTATAACAAATGTAACTGTTGAATCATTACAATTCAACTCGTTTGCCTGCGACTTTTCCTTCATTGAAGTCAATGTTGTACCAGAGATCGGTGTTTCCAAAGTTGGTTTGTGATTCCATTTCTCTTTTACCTGGTCCTTTAATGTGAAGGTAAACCAGTTCATCTGAATTTGGATTGACTGTTGTCCATTCGAGTCCAACATCAGCCACTCTGCAATCAAACAATTCTTTTATAAGCTTCGCCCATGCATTTTCATCGGTCTCGATTTCAAAATTTGCGCTTACCCATTGGTTGCATAAGACACCCAGAAGTCTAACAATTCTCTCTGCATGGCGCGATCTTCTGGGGTGGTGGTCGGATTCATGAATGGAGAGCCCACAACGTAATAGGGATCGTCTCCATGGGCGACACCTGTAACGTATTCAAGTTAAATATTATCGAAACACTTCGGAGTCCCGAAAAATTCCCTAATTAATCTGCATCACCTACCCCAATCAACTCTATTTCTGGTCATGGCGTATGATAAACTGTCAGCTCCCCGGTAGGTGAAGTAGTAATATCTAACTGGACTCCTGTTAGCTTTGGCCATCATTTTTGCAGCTTTCACACCACCCACTACATAGAGACGATCACCAACTGCATGAACAATAGCGCCAGCTGTACTTTTATCAACTGGTTTATCACCAATGTAATATTCCCTGATTTTCCTTCCTACTTTGACGTGTTGAGAGAGTGGGACCGTGTAGTTGTAATCGAAAACGTGTGGCGCAAGGGTGTCCCAACGCGAATCAAGTTCCTTCAGTAATGTGTCATCAGTACAGAAATCTTGAAATAAGTTTAGTTCATTTAATACCTACGCCCAAAATATTCAACAGAATTCTTTGCTATTCGACTCACCAGCTCCTGGATAAAGTCCCTCTTCGGGCACAACACCCGTAATCCATGGTACGTCATAAGCCTCACCACGGCTGATGATCTCATGTGGGATTTTCGTGATGAATGGCGATTCAGCCGTAGGTTTCTCTACAACTGGTCCGAATGGCGTCATTGGATTGAATAACCATGGCATAAAGTCCATATCAGTGCGAGCAATTTGACGAGCTGGCCGCGTCTTGAGACACTTTACCATTTCTGCAACATTTTCTGTTGGACAACCAACAATGGTCGCTACCTTCTTTGCTTTCTCAGGTGCGGCTTCAGTGATACCCCATGGATTCAGAGCGTTTCCACTAAATGATATACCCCCTAAAATATTCAGTAGAGAAACATATAGATGTGTCATGTTGTGATTGTTATTAATCTTTTGCTTTCTGATTCGAAAAATATTCTTACGATTGAAAAGGCCCTTTGACAATGGTGTCAGGTATTGATAGTGAACACTAACGCCACCAGCGCTCAGACCGAACAGTGTGATTTCATCTGAATTTCCACCAAATCCTTTGATGTTTTCTTTTACCCAACGGATAGCCATGTTTTGATCTTTAAGACCCATGTTTCCGGATATCAGTTCGTCACCGGTGCTCAAAAACCCTTATAAAAAAGATAATCAAAATAAGACGTAATTTATATCGTTTGTGAAACATATATATGAGAATAAAATACAAACCGAGAGGTCCAACACGGTAACTGAAGGTAACGAAGATTACATCACGGTCCATAATGTAATCTGGTCGAGTGAATTGACCATCTCGTGCCTCCATGTGCCATTGGAAAGCACCGCCATGAATCCAAATCATAACAGGCAATGGTTTAGTACTTTCAACAACGGGTTTGTAAACGTTGAGATAGAGACAATCTTCCGAACCAACAATGCGCTCTTTGGCGTCAATTGGGGTGTGAATGTATTGGAGACATGGTGGTCCATTTTTAATGGCAACAATGTCACCGGTGTATGGCGATGGCTTTTGTGGAGCCTAAAGAATGAATACAAAGTAAAACAAATTAGTTACATACCAAAAATCGTGATGTTGATTATTCGATGAAAATTTCTTACGCGGAATCGGAGCTCTCCAACTGGTGGCTGGGCATACGGAATTCCCTCAAAAGCTAGATACTTGCGGCCGTTCTGTGAATAATCGTAGAATCCACGAACACCACCGTATGTTGTTTGTACCCTCGGGCCATCATGAGGCTTTTCAATATCCAATGTGGCCAATGCCAATGGCACCAAGCACAATATTAGTAGTACACGCATTGCTATATTGAGACTGAATCTCACGATTGCTGTTGAAAGAGCCTTGGTATTTATACCCGAAGATATCAATGCAATTGATTTTTCATTTGTTTTGCTGGTTTAATATGACGTGCTAGTGGAATATCACTGCACAACCACTCGTCCGTATGTTAACAACGGATTCAAATATAAAATTGCTCTTTAGATAAATAAAATAAATAAATAAAAATAAATATAACCAGATATAAATATTCACTTCGTATATCATATCAGTACATTGGACGATACGGATAACCTCCAGATAGCCATTTTTCATGTAACCCGGGTTGATTCTCCTCCAATAAAATTATTTATTAATGAAAAGTTATCATTATGCCCTGCGGTCTCCCATAACAGATATCTTCAATGCATAATTATTGACTCTGAGAACCGACATTTTATCTATATCCATTTTTATAACAATCATAATGTTTTTTTCATATTTCTACAGACAGTGTCAAAGAATCACGCAGAAATTGAAGCCCATGCCAACTCAGCTTTCATTTGTGATCTTGAGTCTTCGAACAAATCTCGTCTCAACGATGTGAGGAATTGATCAATATATTAAAATCGAAAGTAAATTGCATGTTCATAATTCATCAATAATTCATTCGTTTTTCTTCATCTCCTTCATCGTAGGTGATTTTACGACCGCAACGTTTTTACCAAATTGACGATGGTACACAATTAATGTTTGGGAATTTGAAAGCCTGCTATCGATTCTTACGTGGTTTTGATAATTCAATTCTTGTTCCGGACACGCCAGTACCTGGTACAAGAGTTCAACCTAACTCTTCTATTTTCTCGAAAAATTTACACAATTTATTGATCGATGAGAGTGACGAAGATTCCATCGTTGCTCCCACCCAACTAGAACATGATGATGATGGAGTATTTGCCATACCGTCGTCACGAAGTCAACATAAAAGGATACCTAACCATAATATTTCTGAACAGGGTGAAGCAACGGGAATCAGTATTCATGACATGGCGACTCAACAAAATGTACATTCAGAAGATATTGATGAGACGATCCACACATGTCAAACACAAAAGATGCCGGAACTTCAAATTCGTGAATCCCATGAATCTATCCATGATTTGGAAACGCAGAAATTTGATGCCTTTAATATGATAAATACAAATACTTCAACACGAAAAGTTCGAAAATCTCCTAAAAGACATGAATCATCGATACATGAATTAGAAACTCAACTATTGCATTCAACAGACGAACCGTCTAGAAATATCTCATCAAAAAAATACAATACACTTGAAAAGCAAACACAATCCATACATAATTTGGAGACGCAGAAATTCGATACAACAGACGAACCGTCTAGAAATATCTCATCAAAAAAATTCAATACACTCAAAAAGCAAACACAATCCATACATAATTTGGAGACGCAAAAATTCGATACAACTGAAGAACTTAATGATATGTCTTCGAAAGGATGTGGTCAATTGAGAGATGGGCTAGAATCTATTCGCAATGCAGAAACGCAAAAATTAGGTACAGTTGACGAAACGCAACAAAATCTCAATAATGGCATACGATATAAATTGGTTAATGATGAAACACAGATGGGTGGATCTCAACAACGTCATTCCGAAGCTAATTTTCCGAAATTACTTGATGAATTAAACAAGGTTAGTATTAAAATTGGGGTTGTGACTATAACCCAATGAAATATTAAAATACCCTGTTGCATTGTTCATCGTATAAGCATAACGGTAATCAATTGTATCTTTTCGTGCTTGATTTCAGAATCAATGTGAAATAAATGAAAATTTCAGAGTCAATAGTGGGGGCAGTGAGGAAGTAAATTGTGATAGAGGATCCGCCATAACTAAAAATTCTTGTTCAAACACATCGAACAGTCATCATATAATAAATGAAACTGATGATGAGTCGGAAACTGATGAGGAGGGTGTGTTTTGCAACGTTCAAATTGAGAGTGCCAAAAATAATAATTGTAATCAATCAGAAAGAAAAATCGATCCAAGTGATTCAGAAACTGATGAGGAGGGAGAATTCGAAGCATTAAGACTTAATTGTATGAAAAGCTCTGCGAATCAAAATAGATATGATCACGACCACAAAAGTCAAATTTCGAAACATGTTACGAACGTAGGTCAAGCGCAAATACTAAATGAACTCAAATCATCATGTATTATCGCGAGATCTGACCGTCAAAGTCCAATTTTAGCTAGTTTTGAGCATTTATGCCCAACAAACATACAAAAAGGAGGTCCTAGTGCAGATGATGATTTGTCTGTATTGTCTACTCAAATCGTGCAACAAATGCCAAATATCGAAAAAAATGATGAAATAATGAACTCTGATGATGATGATGTACCAACACAATTTTTAGGTAATATGACGAAGCAACACGAGACCGGTTTCATCAACGAAGATGAAGATAATGATGATGAAATGCCACCGACACCACCGACATTGCCACTGAGTAAACGGAAATCTGTTGAAACCATAAAAAAGAGATACATGGGTTTTATTCCGGATGGCGATGATGAAGATGGTGATGCGGCACCAACACAAATCATTGAAATGCCGCAGAAGGAAATGCTGGTGCAGCAATTGTCAAAAACAAATGATGTCAGTGTTGAGTCAACTCAAGTGAATCCAACACGTGGAAGTGCAGTAATCACAGAAAAAAATACACAATCGAACCAATCAGACGGTGACGATGACGATGAAACAACGGTTCGCATAGGATTCCCGAAAATTGTTATAGAAAGAGCTTCAGTGGGCGCGACTGATTCAACCCCAATAATTCGTGAGTCATCGGAAATGATTAAAAAGTATGACAAGTTATCCAATTTAAATGCTAGTGCGAATGACCCGGAACGTTCAGAGTTGTCACAAAATGTATTGGCGAAAAAAAGTGGAGTTTGGAATGATCAGTATTTCGATGACATGACACCTACACAAGTGATTGACGTACAAGCAGCAAAAATGGACGCTGAAAAAGAATCAAAAGAAAAACGGGGCCGAAATGTTAAAAGTAAAAACATATCAAGAAACCGGAAAGAGCGGGGTAACAGCCCGACTGATGAGAATATTGCTGAAAGCCCAATTGATGAATCGCTTAGAAAAACACCGGTGGAAAACCCAAAAATGGTATTGAGATTGCATAGGAATGATAACACATCCTTGAACGATAGTGTTACAGAAAATCTTGCCAACTTATTTGGTGGCGAAAGTGAGGAAAATCACTTTAATGCTCAATCACCAATGGCAACACAAAATTTACAAGTTGTACTGGAAAATGCTGATTTTGAACCGAACAAAACAGTTACTCGATTGCAGAATGTGATTAATTTGAAATCATCGAGCTCTACCGAAACCGATTCTCAGGATGTGTATTTTAGTAAATTACGTACGAAGAGAAAGCATAACGTTATTTTGCATAGTCAGGATAGTACCGAATCTGAAGGTGGGGATAACATATCATCATTACGAGCAAAAAGTTTTGCTTTTGCAAAAGGAACATCTGGATTCAAAGATGGCATTGCAATTTCCAGTGCAGAGACGGTTAGAGTTGGCAGGTCGCAAATAAAAGTGTCTCGGCGAAACTTAAAGTCGCAGGGCAATGTAAAAGGTGAGGCAAAAACTGGTTTATCTGATAACAACGTTGTGCATAGTAATGATGTTGGATTTGCGAATGTTAATGATCTAGAACCGGCGGTGGAGACAGGTGTTGATGCCGGCAGAGAGGAGACAAGACATGAGAATGAGGAAGATGATATTTTAGCAGGTTTGCCAGAAGTTAAAATTTATGGTACGGCTTCTTATCCAGCAAGTCCAACCTCGTCTGTTTGTTCTTTAGATGATTTGGAGCTCTTTGAGAGGAAGCGTAAAAGAAAATTGGATGAATTGGCAGCTAAGAAGGCGCTATTGAAAAATAAGTCATTGTGCAACGCGTCGTTGGATAACGTACGGAAAACTGAATCTGCTTCTGGAGCTGCCACAAGCAAAATATTAGAATCGTCTGATGATGAGGAATTAAATTATGAGGAGTTGAAAAAAATGGCAGTTGGGTTTATTGCAGCGGATACAAGACCGAAGGAATTGTCCATAAAACTCGAGAAAATGAAAAGTACCTCGAGTAATCGGTCTACGTCTGAAGATACCATGAAACCAATGTCAATCAGTCCCTCAGCGAAATTGGAGAAAGTGTCCCGAAAACTTCGCGGTCGCCCAAAAAAAAAGCCTAATCTTGTGTTGATTTCGCAGAATGAGGAAAATAGTGTGGCCGGTGATGACAGAATTGAGGAGACGCCACCACGAAAACGTCCACGATTACCGAAAGATTCAGTGAATGCGACATCCTCTAAGCTTGATTACAGCTCAGAATCGCAAGAAATGCACATAGTTCTAGAAAAGAGTATATTAGAAGAAGGGAAAAGAAGAACCAGAAAACTGCCTATAAAATTCAGGAGTTCAGAGATTGATTCTTCTTCTCATCAATTGGCATCCCCTAAACCGGGAAAGAATAGATCTAAAGTGGTCAATTCGCCATCAGCTACCACCCGCAAAATAAACCACAAAGTTCTATTCACCGGTTTACCAGGATCTGATTATGAAACGGATGTTAAATCATGCGGTAAGTTTGGTGAAAAATTTGTCGATGAGTTCTTATAGGTGAAATATTCATTATCCTTTTATCCAATAATTTGTTTGATTCACTCAGGCGGAACAATAATTGAAAAATCAGAACATGCAACTATACTTGTCACCGACAAAATTCGGCGGACTAACAAATTTTTCTGTGCGATATCGCGCCACATCCCAATTGTTTCTGAAGCTTGGATAAAAGATTCTGCGGCGCAGAAGACTTTCGTTGATTGGAATGAATATATATTGAGTGATCCAACTACTGAGGCAAAGTACAATTTCAAACTGCGTGTAAGTTTGGAAAGGGCGCACGAGAAACGACTATTTGAAGGATTTGTATTCATTGTCACACCCAGAGTTACCCAGCCGGGCTTTGACGAAATCAAGAGTGAGAATTGTCTTTGTTTTTTGATTCATTATGGTTATCACCACAAATTATTGAAAATTCACTCCTCGATCATTGATTTGGGCTTCACGTCTTTATAGGTATGGTTCAAATGAGCGGTGGGAAAGCATTGGTAAGGGCGCCGAAATTATGGCTACCGAATACAATTATTATAAGCTGCGTCGAGGATATACCAAAAGTGCGAGATATATTATCCAAAGCATCAAACAAAAGACGACCGCCCGTGCACACAGTGGAGTTTATCCTGTTGGGAATTCTGAAACAAGAATTAGATTACGCGTCCAACCTGATTGAACTCCCTGAAAACTAAGATCGAATAGAAAATTGAGAATTTTGGGGTAACGTGTAATATAAATATAAGATATATATTTTTCTACTACATGTTTAGATGAACACTACCACAATGTTATTTGGCAAACACAAAAATATAAGAAAAGTTTTTATAGATTTGTAAAATAATAAATTCAACAACTTTTGGGCCATTATTTCCAGTTATAATATTTTTCGAATTGAAAACGTATATGAAATCAATTTTATTTCTATACCTAACTTGAATTTTTCTTCAACCTTCAATGGCGAAGGATTGGTTCGGCTATTCTTCAATGATGGCAAGCCAAAGTCAGAAACATTTTAACGTGACTTCGAGAAGTGAATTTTAAAATAATTCATGACATTGAAATAAGTGAAGACGAGATCCTAATTGTATTGTAATGATTAGGTATGTTTCGATGTCTATCAATGCCATAGCAACAATGAATTACTTGGCGATGCAAATACAAGCGATAACTGGCTGTGTACATCAGACCGTGTGTAAACATAGCGTCTGGCCACGCTATGAATATATATGCCACATCGTGATTTTCAGTGTTTCTTCCTTTTGATGTGATATGATAGATTATGATAGTGTCTATCGCAGAACTGGGTTCGATAGGTTGAACACTTGGAAGAGTTCGTTTGAAAATGCACCCCAAATTTATTTGAATTCTGTTATTCTTACCAAGTACCTGTTGGAAATCGTTTCACATTTCACATGAAAATGATAATGGCAATTGATTTTAATCATCTTTATTGAGATAATACTTTTTCTTTCCCATACATTATTGATTTTCAATATATTGTATATCTGGTTTAATTATGGCAGCAGCCAAACATAAAAAAAAGTATTCTAGACGCACATGTAATTGATGATTACAAATCCGCGGAGCAAGAAAAAAAAAATCTTATAACGGATAGTGTAATCATATAGTAAATTCTAAAGATCTATAAATAATTATTCTCAAATGATGCCTAAGTACAATGACATTAGTGAGAAAGGTTGTATAGTAAATATATATGCATGCATGTATACGAAACTGGTTACGTAAGTAATGTTTATCATTCCACACAAAGAATATCGAACTCGAGACAAAAAATACGAGTGACGGCGGGTATTATGTATTATATTTATAAAATAAATGATGAATGACTCGTGATATAAATGCTTATGTTCAGTTTAGCGTCGTTGTGAGATGAAAATGATCAGCATCAGTCCTCGGTTCCCGAGTTAACAACAATATAATCAACTGTTTGATGCTTGAAGAAAACGACGAAAAGAAGGAACACGTACATATGAACACGATCTGTAACAGAAGAACAAAAAAAAATAAATAATATAAGTGATTGGCAATCATTGATGTTCGATATGAACAAATATGGGAGAGAAGTGAAATTGTAAATATGCTTTCTGCGTCGCAATTCTTCACCTGGCCTTGGCTGCCATTTTGATGTGATAAAAAACAACCAGATTATTTTTGATAGTGAGTTACAAGTTCAAGTATAAGTATCGAAGGATGTAAATATTGTATGAATATTTAAATGAATATATACCTCAAGATAGCTCAAGCCTTACTCTTGGTATCGACTTGTCGTTTATTATGATCAGAATTCATAAGTTTAGTTACGATTTTCCTAGAATGGCCGCTCGGATCAAAATGATTTGTATGCTCGTTCGCTTCACGCTTACTACGTTGTTTACCACCGTGACCAGTAAAAATGTGTTTATCGTAATCGTAATTGAAGTGCTCGTATTCGTCAGTATATGCCTCAGACATAATTCACAAGTTTCTTTTAAAAATTTATTTCAACAAAGAAAAAATTTGCTCAATAATTGAAACGCGCTTGGATCTCTTATGATTCTTTGATGTCTCACTGGGTACTGAATTGCGTTGCGGTTCAAACGTTCTATTTAAAATAAATATCACGCATGCGCAATGTCAAAGCTGCGCCACCTTCAAACCACTTTAAAGAAGCATCAAGAGGCAGACTCTTGAAAAAAAAATAGTCGCTGGTGTGAGAAGTATTACTGAATGAGATATTAATTCTAAACTAACAACATTTAATCGAGCTATATTTAATGATAAATTCTATATCAAAGAAAATATTGAGTCCGATGACCTACACTATTTATTCTTCTTCTTTCTCCATCTATCATCAACACTCTCCTTCTCTCAGTTGCTTTGTTTATTTTTTATACGCGTAGGCATTGCCTACATGCGAAAATGAAATGAGCCGATCGATGTGCGCATGAGTATATTATTGTTGTTGTTCTCTTGACTTCTATCTCTCGCAGATTATTTCTAGAACTTTCGACGAGCCCACGTGTACTTATTGCTATAGCTACGTCCGTTCGAGTTATTTCATTTTTTTTATCATAATTGGATGAAAATAAATTAAGAATATTCTGGATGATGTGGCCAGGTCACGAGCTATTAAATATTCATGAGTGAACAATAAAACCTCAACACCTGAGATGATATATATATATATATATATATATATATATATATATATATAAATATATACATGTGTATGGAAATCACATTGGAGGCAAACACACTGAGTCAAACGTAAACATTGATCAATACTGCCATGTTCCCAATGTCAATGCATTACTCATAAAAAGGAAAATATAATCATGACCTGCAATGAGTAAATGTTCATTTTATGACACATTATGTATCCACAATTGAGCCGACAAGAAAATTTCATTATATATAATTGATAAAAACTTCAATGTGCAAACATTGTATCCAAAAACTTTGACTACACAGTGAGATGATAAAAAATGTTCTGGCGACAGAATGTAGTATTGTCAGAAAATATTATATATGGCTTCCTATTCATATTCACAGTTTGAAGAGTTTCTTACAACTCAGATTGTGCAATTTCAACAAGTGTGACCACAACTTTATTGGCTAGCTGGGTATATTTTGAGCTGCTTTCTCCACGATTCCAATAGTTTTATTAAATTAGTTATCATAGATATTCAAAGATACAGTCTCTCAACTCCACATTATTTTTTCATTTTTCTCTCCTCATTTCTATTTATTTTAGAAAAATAAGATACTTATATCGTCAACGAATCATCACGTAACGCGTGTCCTACAAATCCGAAGGTCAACCACCTTCGTTATCAATATATTCACATGCTCAAATAAAATGTGTAATATCTACATTTACAAATTGATATTTTCACCTCAATTAATTAAGAGGCAGATATATCTGACCATTAACACGTACAGAAAGAAATGCTGGTAGGAAAATAAAATTTCCCGAGTTTTATGGAAATGCGTTTATCTTCATAATAATTGAACATTATTTTTTTTTGTAATTCCGCATATCAATCAATACCAGCAACATCGCCGAATCTCCTATAATCTCCAGCACCATGAATAGTACCTCTATCTTGCACCAATCCAACCACTACACTGCCACGACCTTTATATCGATATGTTTTATGTCCAAGCTTCTTCAGACCATCAATCACAGGTTTTACAATACCATATTGATATTCCAATTGCATTGGGAATAATTGATGATGTATTCTCGGAGCGTCGATGGCTTCTTTGATGTTATTATTCATCCACATATATCGTGCTATGACCTGAAACGAATTGTGAACCATTGGTAAATAGATTGAAAATTTCAACAATGAATCATGAATAATTAGTATTACTTACATAAGCAGTTGAAGTTGTGATTTTAGTACCACCAGCTGCACCAATAACCATTCTAACATTGCCATCAGGTCCAATGACGATTGTTGGCACCATTGACGACACTGGGCGCTTACCACTATCAACGAAGTTGTTTTTATCAACTCCAGGAAGCCCAAAGTAATTGATAACTGATGGAATTGAAAAATCATCCATCCCACTATTGAACAAAATCCCAGTTCTCTCACTAACAATACCGCAACCGAAGAATATATTAATACTGCTAGTTAATGAGACAGCATCACCGTTTTGCGAAATGACGGATAAATGCGCTGTTCCATGATCTTCATGGAATCCATTCCCTGCACCATAATGTGTAGGGTCATTCCATGTTCTATTCTCGTTTATTTTTTCCTTAATGAGCCTCGCAAAGTCCCATGACGTCATATTCTTTAAGAGATCCGATATATCAACATAGTCAGTGTCACCCATTTTACTCCTATAAGCGTATGCATATTTAAAGGCCTCAATAATCCTGTGATATGTTTCAATTGTATTATTCAATCCGTTCAAACTGTCCCTTGTAAAATTGTATTGATCAAGTATATTGGTGATAAATACAAGTAACGGACCACTACCAGGAAGGCCTGCCGTGAATAATTTCGATCCGTCAGAAAAGTTCGACTGCAACGGTTCTTCCCATTTAATTTTATATGATTGTAAATCTTTCATCGTCAAAATACCACCGAGTTTTTCTAAGTCATCAATTAACATTCTGCCTAATGTTCCATTATAAAATTCAGCTGCACCTTTTTCTGACAGAATTCTCAGAGTATTACACAACTTTTTTGGTTGTATTAAACTACCTGGATGTTTGAATGCATTCGTTGTGTCGTTGACAAACATTGATCTGAAAATGGAGCAAACAATCAATGAAACATGAGGAAATTAAAAATATTATTCGTATATATATTTACTTTAATATGGGATCACCGTAGATGAGGTCTTTGCTTTTGCCCAAATCGTCATACATTGCTCGTGAAAGATTCCATCCATTTTCACACATTTTGATGGTATCAGTGAATAATTCTGCCCATGGTAGTTTACCAAAACGTTGATGTGCTGCCCAATAACCGGCAATTTCACCAGGAACGGTGATTGCTAACGCACCTTTTTGCGATGCGTATTTCGTTTTATTTGCAAACATCCCCGAGTAAGCAGCGAGTGGGGCACTATCTCGAGCATTCAAGTAAAAAGCTTTGCCTGATGATCGTTCATAAATGGTCATAATGAACCCACCACCAAGACCCATATTTTGCATTGTTCCAAGACCACTACACAGCGCTGCTGCGATTACAGCGTCGACAGCCGTACCATTTTTCTGTAGTATAGATCTGAAATGTTATGATACCAATAATAATAATACAAAACTTTAATGGAGCGAATGAATGAGTTGGCTTTTACTGAACATCCTGAGATTACAAATCGAAGAGGAATCCGCATTGCCTATATTTTCCTTCATAGAATTCGATTTCAAAATGTAAAAAATCAGTTTGGAAGCTATTTAAAACTCAATATAGACTCAATCTATGCATCATACGTACTTCCCAATTTCTGCACATGACAGTACATCAGCGGCAACCGCTCCGCCACCCTTAAATTTTCTCAACTTACTCCAACGAGGTATCGGTGGGGATATTTCAGGATCAGGTATGAGTTCCACATCATCTTCATCAGTGCTAGTCATTTTTTTGCCATCACCACGAAAGATAACGGCAACAATAATAGCCACTATAAGACCCAGAACGATAATAGCGCCAATAACAATTTTCTTGCTCAAGCATGTTGACCTGAAACGTTATGTGATCTTTAAAATATATTCCCGCTATTATTTAGTTGAAATCACGTGGTAAATATGGCGCTGTAACTTCACGGGGCCACTAACATAAGCATGCGCAGTAGCCATCAGCAGAAAATCGCAAGGAATTAATTTTATGATGATAGTAATGATAATGAGGCACATGTGGCAGAAATGAAAATAATCCATGAGTCGAGTCTAAGATATCAAGTACATTTCAATATCTTAATGATATCCGTAATATCAGTGAAATTATTCTAGTTTTAGTAGCCAATTATGTAGTGTTATTGTGACCATTTGAATATTAAAAAACTACCCGCGCAGCGGCCATCTTCTAACCATCTCCACAAAAGACGATTATCCTCGTTTTTTTACTTGAATTCTACTTTTTTGCTATCTATCAGATTATGAATTGTGTGTTTATTAAAAGTATGTGTGGACTTGTGACTCGTTACATGCGCATATGGTGGATAATTAATTGGAATGATACTGGAGGAAGAAGTTTTTCTGCGCAGTTTCATTTCGCATTTGTACAGTCCGGACGTAATTACTGAATGTTTCACATGTCAAAGCAAAAGCCGAATTGTTTTGCCAATAACTTTCAGCAAGACAACGGAACAATTCTCGATAGTTATCACTGATATCTGTAAGTAATCCAAAATTTAAATTCAATGTGGATACTAACAGTGATGAGAAAACTTTCTGACTCTGGCCCTATCTCACAAACAAATTTTAGATTACTCCATTGACAAGTATTGAACATGTCAATTGCCGTGTGCATTTGTGCACAAATACATGTGAACGGACATGAAAATGTGCCACTCACTTTTCACCATTTGCGAGAATATCAAAGCTCTCTCTTCTGACATCAGCATTAGCACTATTTGAATGAATTAAACGCGTGGTTGCCTCTTCGTTTTGTTGATGAAAAGAATTATCACCACCCATTGTGCCCCAGCAATACGATCGATGTCTATCAATGCAAATACTCTTGTTGCGAGAATTTTCATCGGTCATTGATGTGACTGCAATTAGACGTTTTCTACAACTGACACTACCATTCACGTCATTGTGTCGACGAAAGCATTTCAAATCACCATCACGTTCGTTTATATCTTGATTTGATCCAGTCATGAACATCCAATTGGATTTCATCAATTTTTTTAGGTGTGCACTTCATTTATAGACCCAATTTGACTATCGAAAAACCTGATGATGCTCGAATTGTAGCGAAAGCAAACGTTATGTTTCGTTTTAACCAAACAGCTGATTCACAAACTATCGATCCACACATGCGCAATATAATGATAATTTCAAATTGTTCAGAAATATTTCCGATGACTTTTTTTCGAATGATTTCTTGTTCTCTTATTTTCGAATGATTTCTTGTTCTCTTATTTTCGACATCAAAAGACATGAAGATACATGAGTGATCTCATTTGATTGCTTGACATATCTCTGCATTGGAATTCCTAATGAATTTCTATCAGTTTAATGAGTCATAAAAAGATGTAAGATAGATTTCGTGTTATCAGTTGTAAGCTGGGAGCGAATTAATTATCATATTGCAATACGGAATAGAATATCACGAATTCCGGAATCGAGTCAATGATGATACGTTTCATAATAATATATTCGGTATGATACGGTGGGTATAGTTTGTACGTATGTGTGCGTGCTTGTGTGTGCGTTAGGTTGCAAGGATTGCACCTCTATTTCTGCATGCGAATACTTTCATAGAAAATTCGTCAATTAGTACGAAGGAATACTTTGAAGGAAGGACCTTCAATTTATTCCCTTTATACAAACATCAAACAAGATACCAAATAATATGTGCACATGACAAATAGTTTTAATAGTTTTCAACTTTGTCTTATGAACCTGACTTGCTCTTTTTCTTTTTCCTCTCTTTTCTGCAATGAACATCTGCGTTTTCATGCGATTTGCGTGTATTATTAGATCTTATAAGAACAATCTCGTGAGAAAATATAATATTGAACAATGCTTTTTATGCTTATATCTCTTTATCAATATTTTGGGAATTGTTCACAATAATTCAGTAAGAAATGAAGAGATTTAACACAGTAAACCTCTTAATGGATATCACAATAATTTGCGAGATATTATCGACAGAAGGTGATAATATATGAATTTCTGCAGCAAATTCATGCCAAAATTAAATATCCCTGCCTCTTAAATGCTCATTTGATTGGATTGATACAGAGATATGGCTGATTAAGATTGAAATGATACTTTGGTTTTGCACCATTCACGCACCGCACATGATTAACTTTATGTCTAGTACTATTACGATTGTAATGGAACTTCCTCCATTCGATATTTCTTTTATAAAGTTCGTAATGATATCACGTTTGATACAATCGAGAAACCTCACCTTGAAGATTCGCCAGCTGTTGTTGAACTTTCCACATTTTGATTTAACATTTTTATTTATTAAAAATCAACGAAGAAATACCATAAATTCCGATTGTAATGGCACAAAATAATTGCTGGCTATTGGAACTGTTTGCGTGATTTCTCAGTATGACGTCAAATGTGACTGCCTTGGCGTTTGATTCCTCGGCACATGTCTTGTGGCAGTGTCAGTTAGGTTGGTCAACGCAAACACTCAGTATCGTTGTGCTGTCTGGTAGTTGTGGTTGATCTCGAGGTTTCAAAGAAGGGGCAAAACTACGAAGATGGTGGTGTGCGCAATGCTGAGATGAAATGACAAAGCCTGTGTTGATAGTGTCAGATTGGCACTGTACACACATTAACAATCTGTTCCTGATCACGCTGGTAGCTTTCAAATTTAAATTTATGGCTTTTTGCTTGAATGGACCACATTCACGTTCTCTTTAAAAACTGTGCATGTATGGAGATAACGCAAGGTGGAGTATGGCGAGGAAGAACAAAACAAAATGATAATTTGTAGGTCAGGTCGATGTAATGCACGGGATGTAATGGGTGTAGTACGATGAGCGGATATTCCGGTACTGAATTATACTCCCGCATTGAAAGAGTATATAATGTGGATGAGGAAGAGAGATGATGGTGTGGTGGAAATTAATGGGTAAGCGATTTGATCCGCCATTGGACAACTCGTGGTTCCCGTTTATTTTACCATCATCATTTTAACAGTTCCGTTTCACCACCTGACACAAACAATATCGATTCATCAATCGAATTACTATTCAAATCACAAATACGATATTGTTACAGTAATGCTTCATCTACCGAGGAACAATTATGTTTCTATTTTATCATTTTTCTTCCTAGTGTTCACGCGTTCACTCATATAAACTATACATTTATATATATGTTATGACTTGCTCATAACATGACGTTTCCTTTCTACAGACACTCAATATTGATTTGAATGTTGGTTGATTCAATTCTGATCTTCAGAAAAAAACGGTAAAAGCATCTGATTTTGATACTAAGTTCTTTTTCACAATCAAACTAATGACTACGTGACAATTTTTGTTGTTTTTTTTTGGTTTTTTGGTTTTTTGGTTTCTTTTCTGTTCACTTTGTATATATATATATATTGAATCAATCTTGAGAGAATGAGCGTGTCAAGTTCTCTGAGTGAACATTTATCTGCACGCAAACTTTAAAATATTTATATCTATATAATAAGAACGATTGTCATATTGAGTGGATTTAATTAACAATCAACACTGGGTAATTTATATCAATCAACTCGCGCTGCATCGTTCATTTCTCTCATCATCAGATAAATTATTGCGTGTGCTGCCATTCATGTACACACTTTAAAAGATACATAGTCCTCCACAAATTCATAATTCTAAAACATTGACAATGCAAACTCATGAATACATACACATACCACATTGTAATACAATCACGCATACACACGAATGATATTGAGTTGCTGCACTTAATGTTCGATCAAACATACGTTGCGGAATTAAAATTGTTTTTTTCTGTCGAATGCATTTGCAATTGGATATCCATCACATATATATATGTATATACATACATATATAATTTTCTCCTAGTGTCCTTGAATATCTGATCTCCTTCTATATTTTATTCTCGTGCGTTGTATACATGCACATCCCATCGCAAGATTGATGGATTTTTTTGCAATTGGTCTGTTCGCACGCGTTGGTGTTACATATCCATGAGTCAATTGTATAGAACATCATAAATGGATTGAGTTACGGTACAAAAATATAATTTTCACGGATATGTCTGTCGTTGTCGGTCGCACTGGAGGCGTGGGAATATTACGACAAGTTTGTGATTTTGTTTCGTGATTTTTTTCTCCATGTTCATTTAGATTATGTGAAAAATATAAACATAAATGATTCAATCGGAATTCAAAACAAAAATTCACAGTCTATCGTTTCTTCTATTTTTTCATCGATCGGAAAAAAATGGAAAAGACAGAGATAATAATTGAGTTTGTTTCTCAATTCGCTTTGTTTCGGAATTTTTAAGTGGATGGTGTTAACAGCGGTCGCAGCTGTAATGCGCCCTCATGATGATCACTCATATTTTTCTCATCACCAATTATTTTCAAACTGGTTTCACTCGATTTTTCCTTTTGCCTTTTACGGCATTTCCTCTGAATATTTGGACTTTTCATCCTAGATACAATCTGATTGTCAGGTCTACTATAGTTTTTCTCCCCCTCTAACATCGCAACTTCAATCGGCGAAAGAACCTCGTCATTTTCTTCGTCAATACTACTCCAGCTCGGTTCACTCTCACTACATTCATCTTCATTTTTCTCATCCTCTGTCGAGATCTTCTCCATGGGTTTCTTTTTCAATTCTTCAGTCTACATAGAGAAAAAAAAAAGGTCAAATGCATTGAAATCACAACGACTGCGTTCGGAATAACCTTTTATACCTGGAGCAAGGAATAAAGTGACTAGCGAAAAAAATTAACACAAATTAAACTCACCATGGATGGTATTTTGTGTGCTAAGGTTGATGTCGTTGTAGTTGCTGTTGTGTCTGTTGTATCGCTACTTTCACTGTTATTACTCCCTCGTAGACCGACAAACATTTTAGCGCCCTCCTCGAGTGTACGAACATGTGTAAATCGTTTACCAGCCGGCCAACTATCCATTGAATTTTTCAACCCTCCTTTAGCTCTTCTTGGTATTATCCCCGTTGTCCATATACTAGCGTCACTACTTCCTGTACTGCTATCACTCCCTGTACTTATATGCCTCCATCTTTTCTCTGAGCATATAAAAAAATCAGTAGAATTTATTTTCATTTCTTCATTGTTTGATGCTAGAAAATAAAAAAGAATTATAACGACAGCACTCACTATCGTTTGTTCTGCTATCGGGTTTTCCAGTGATATTGCCATATTTTTTCAGCAGTGGACTTCCACCTTCTGGACTTTCAACGCTATATGTGCGCGTTATGAGTATTCTTGGACTCCGTTTAGAAAAGAAATCGGTTGCATTATCACCGGCAATATTTATCGATTCAGTTGTAGTACATGCAAATTCATTTCGATAACCCATCAGACTTGATGTGCTTGCGCTTGTCCTCACTATTTTGCTTGCTCTTTCACCTATATATCGTTATGTTCAAATGTTTGAACACAACCGTTATTGCAATAGACATAATTGAATGAATAAATATAGAAAAGAAATAGTTATGAATATATGACGTTCGTGTCGCGCCGTAACCGGCATCAGAGTGACACGTATTGAGTGCAAAAGTCGGATCGATCATATTCTGTATCGCTCCACAAATACATCGCAGACATATATATGTATACATAATATGCTCGATGAATATGTATGGTATTATGGTTGAGACATTTCATAATTTTCTCTACCTGACTCATTTGCTGGAACACGAAGTGTATTACAAGATGCAGCTGGTTGTAAGCGGGCACGATTGAATGTACCAGTATTACTGCTCTCAAATCCACCACAGACGTTCCTTGAATTTGTACCCAAGTTAAGTAATGCTTCGCTGAGACGTCGTTGAAGTGGCGGAAACGGAAAGAGTGAGACTGGTCCACTACCGGAGGGGCGTCGTGAGCCAGCAACACTTGGGGTTCGTGCTTGAATTTCCTGGATTAAAAAATAAAAATTGCAACAGATGAGAGAAGAAAGACGAGGGTAAATAAGAAGTAGGGGGGAAAAATAGGAGCGGAGAGTGTTCATGAAGGGAAAATTGAATAAATATTTAATTTGCCTGCTGTAATTCTGATTTGGTGACTTTTTTACGCCAATAATTTTGGACAGTACGTCGCAGCGTTCGTGATTTAAGGCCGTATAGTAGTCCGTTAATCGGTGGTGAGCTGGCAAGCAAAAGTGAGGCCAAGGACGCTAACCGTGGAGGGGCGTTTAGACGACCATGGGTGATGGCGTTGCAAGCTTCCCACAGGATGAGACCGCAGTACGGAAAATAAAGTAGATAGAGCGATCCAACTAATTGCATCACCTGATAATAGTAATGAAAAAATGTCCTTAAATACAGGTTCATATATGAAATGAAATAGCAATCAGTAAAACTAGTTGACGCCTTATCAATAAGGTACTAACAGTGCTTGCAGCGCTATGGAATCTTGGTGGACCACCTGCAGACGGTGCGGTAACACTTGGCACAAAAAATGGATTTCTCTGATGTGTGATTGTTACTTGAGCGCTCAATGTAACCTCATAAATGGCACTGGCAATTCTGTGTCGGTGATAACGTGCGATGCCGAGTACACGTAAATTGCATACAGTCACAAGAGCAGCAGGTACTGCAAGACCGAGAAGTACATAAATAGAGGCATAAAGTACACCAGCGATACCCCACGTGTTATTGCCAAAGTCGGGGACGCAACATCCCAAATCATCGCTGTATTTGTATGGTGGTACTAAACCAGAAAAGGGTGGCAAACATAACATCAATGAACCCGTCCAAGAAGCGATTAATCCAACAATTACTCTTCGAGGTGATACGACGGCTGTATAATGAAGTGGCGCCGCAATCGCATAATATCTAAGTAACCAAAAAAAACAACAAACAGTATACATTTAATATTCATTCATTTCCTTTTTCCTCTCTACTTTCTTCGTTTTATTATCATGGAGAATTCGTTTGATCACCTGTCGCAGTTAAGTCCAGTAATAGTCCATAAAGCGATGGGATGGAGCAGTGTGAGTAGAAAACCATGAACATGACACCAAATACCACTAGCTGCTGTCCACGGGCCCGTTGTGAATATTAAGAGCACAAGGCAAACAGTGAATTCTACGGCACCAAGATGAATCAAAAGGAGTGTGTTTGCAGTTTGTTGTTGTTGTGTCTATCGGATAGTAAATACATCGAGTGGTATCAATGGAATTATCACAATTTAATTTTTGTAGAAGAAATTTCAAGTAGTTTATGCATCGATTTTTCAATCTTTTAATTAATAATTTTAACCTGTTTGCCAAGTCCGAGGACAACAAGAAGAACATAAGCATTAAGGAGAAGGCCCAGAGCAGATACGAGGACGAAAGGTACGGCGAAGGCCCAAGGGCCCATTCCTCTGTTTCCTCCAGTACGTGAAAGAAATTAACTATGGCCCATTCTCTGACATTTTTTACTTTTTCAATTTTTTCTCGTGCATCACTTCTTTCGCCTGATCTTCTATCGAGAATCAGCTGGATGATTTGGATTCTCTTCGTTGTATACAGCTGGAATGAATATTTGCTGATATCATGAAAAAAGTGATATAAACGAATATAGAACAAAGATAGAATATGATGAAAATGAATCAGAGTTTTCGTACATCGATAGGGAAAAAATAGATAATAACAAGATCGGCAATTGCATGATCGATGAGACGTGAAAGTGAATGCTTTACACTGCAACGAATACTACTTCTGCTTGGGTTGCCACTTTCGAACATACAAACATATATCACTGTGTATTTATATATATATTAATAGCGGCTTTGAGTTGGTGCAAACATCCATAACGCTACGGGATATATATCAATGTATATATTTGTATACGCTTCGTAGGAAACTCTCTGTATAATATTTGGACTTTCATGTTCGAATTAGTTCAAATTCCAGTAATTCTCTTCGATTGTGTACATCTATGCCATTACCTTCTTCAAGTTTCATTGTCTTTGCTACAATAATTCGGTTATATTATCGATTCAGGGGTTCCATTATGAACCATTAGACAAGAGCCGATGGTCTCGCTGACGTAACGATGCACAATTGTATATGATAGATGGAACATATACATGTTCCATCCATCATGTTTCGAGTTCAAATTCGCACACACGCTCCAACAAATTATTAATTACGATAAACAACATCTTATAGCTGTGTGGGTTTGTTAAAAGCCCATTGTCAATATGTATGCACTATAAATCCATTCACCAAGCCGCTGACGCTAATATTCATTTTGCTTCAATGAATCAAACTATATATTATGTGAATTATTTTGTTAGAATGCCATTTCAGTAACGTTATTATAGTTATTATATATAATAGGTTGGCTGCGTGTTTCACCAAAAGAAAATTTCCGTCCATTTCATTGGAACACTGAATATTTAATCACAATTTTGATGATATTTAGTAATGGGAAGTAGCTTATGGTAAAATATATTGTAGGTAGAAAACGAAATTAGATGAGAGTAGGAAGGGTAAAAGGAAAAAAACGTGTGTCGTTAAAATCTAGGTCAAAGTGTAGACAAAGTAAACAATAAATATGTTGGATATGTACTGGAAACACGAGTCTATGTTATAGGATCGACGTGCAAGAAATATTCTCATCCATTGTATTCTTTTTCAGTCTTGCATTCTCGTGGCAGAAAAGCAGAACGTCATTTTTCTATATCTCGTCCATTCGTCCATTCTCTTCAATTCATTTTATTTTTCTCTGTTTACGCTAATTCTATTCGACACTGTTTCTTCAGATCGACAATGCCGCATAAAATAGCAATAGATTGTCACGTCAGGATAGGGATAATATGTGGGAACGTCCACCGCCTTTTTCGATTCATTTTCACAACGATTCTTGGACATTCATATTTTATTATTGGATCATACATAAAAGATTATGAGCAATCTGTTCAGCCTGTTACGGAAAGTTGGTAAAATGACGGATGAAAACAACAGAACGTGCAGGGAAGTCGAGATTAGTTCATTGTTGGAATATCATGTTTCCCCATTTGTCTATTTATTTTACTTCAATTTTATTTGTATTATCACAAAATTCTTCCTCAGAAACAAAAGACCCTGAAAAATTGTAATTGTTTTTACGAAGTATGGGGTTTGCTCCGATGATATATGTTATCAGGAGTCATTTGCTCACTAAATCGTGTGATATTGAAATATGTATGTATTTAGGGTGAACATTGTGATGTGCGTTTTTCCCCTAGGTAATAAATGTATTCAGGGGTTTGTCCCGTAAATTTTTTCTAAGGGTTTAAAAAGGGGAATATTATCGTGCCTTAACTGCTCACAAGTACTCAGTGACGTGCACATAGAGCGAGAATGTTAAAAATCAGCAGGAAAAGATTTATTGTGATCGTGTATTATATATTTTATATTGCAAACTTGAGACAAAAAAGAACATTTGTATCATATTTTTGATGTGATACAATTTTTTTCTAGATAGCTCTATAGTTATTGACATATATAAATAACAATTTCATTTTACGAGTTTGTATTATGCAAGTGATGAACTAATTTTTTACCAAGTTGTCGGTCTATAGCAGCCGAAATTAAATATTTCACGATGAAATGATGTTTCCGGTTCATGAGCACCAATTTTTTCTGCTCTTTTTCTTCAATTCATTATTCCCCTGCATATATAATTTCTGAATAATGTATTAAACGAGAGAGTCATATTCGCGTGACGCGCGTTAAGTTGGACAGCGACGGTGATAATTCTGATATGACATTCTAATGTAAAGCGTTTAATACTCTAAAATTGTATAATTATACAGTATTTTTGAATAGAAAAAAGTGTTCATAAGAACGAAAAAGAGAATTCTGCATGCTGTAATAGCACAGAAAGAACGGCAAGAACATGAGACGAACCTCATGACAGACAAATTCGAGGCGACATATAAGATCATGACGTAGATGCAGTTAAATAATAGAAGCTGTGAGCTTGGCAGATTAATTTCGTATCAGATTCTCAGAATTAGTAGGAGATACAATCAATTTTCCTGCCGATTCTTCATTTTAACGACACTAAATTCAACACTTCAAGTGAAGGTCTTGGATGATTAATTTCATGCTCTGACAGAGAACGACTTTTATGTATATCCTCCTGAGTTGTTTTACGCTCCGATCGGAATCATTATCTATTGAATAATTAATCGTAAGCCTTGGAACAGGAGTAAAATTGGTAATGACCTCGAGCTATTCTGTCATATATATAATATTCTGGCGTGTGTCCGGTTGTGAACACATGTGTGTGTGTATGTGCGCAATTGAATGCGAATGCTGCAGGATACGTATGTATGTTGTTTTTGTTCGCTCAATTTGATATGTTTTTCTTTTTTTTTCGGAGGTTATCGACTGTGCACGAGAAAATTTGATTGCCTCGTGGTTTTTACCTTGATATGATTGTGTACATCGAAGTTAAATTTCTAATGAACCATTTTCAGGGTTATAAGTTGAGCCTTTTTTTTTATTTCCTAGCATTAGTGAAGACACACGAATTCCCTATAACCTATACCCGCGTGACGTCTATTATCTTTGTAGTCCATCAATCCTTTTCTCATCGATACATGTGTGTATGCTCGCGAATGATGACAAAAAACAATATCATAACGAAATATCGACACGTGTAACTACAAATCAATCGCGATGAGACATTCCGAAGAGAGAAAAAAGTTGGTACGCTTACAATGAAACTTTTTGTTCATTTTTTTATTCATCATTGAAAAGTTTTAATTCTTGCGACGGTAATTATAATTGAAAAATAATAATATTTTCCCACCTCAGAAAGTCCGGATAAATGTTCCAGAGGAAGATGACGAGGTGGAATATATTGAAAGAAGACAGAAAAAAGAAATCGCGGAGAGAATTCATAGAAGCAAAACGAGAGAAGAGAACGATTTGGGGGTTGAAGTATTGGATGTTAGAGATGCAGCGGTAATTGAACAATTTAGTCTGAAAAGTATATTATATGCCAGCTGCGTCTATATCTGTGGTCTGATAATATTCATCGCTATTGTCACATCGATTATGGCGATTTTTTATTTCCCTTATGTTAGGTAATAAAGTACAAGGGAGAACAAGATGAGAATTATCTCCATTAGCTTCACCAACCAGAAAATAATTTGAGGTGATTTACTTTTTCTTTTATAGAGCGAAAATGAAATTCACTTAATGCCTCAGCGTGGAAGTAATGAATCAGATGAACCCAGGGTGGAGAAATCGCTTGAATATGTCAATATGTCCACCACCCATCGCATGGACCATCTATTCTTCAGCGTGTTGAAGTAACAAATGCAATGCACTGTAATCCATTTTCATTTAAAATTTCAGAATTATAAATGACAAATTCTGAGTTATAATGAAACCAGACAATTATTTAGGTATATGTACAAATGAATAATTTCGTCCTGACCCCGATTAATGAATGGTATTCGTAACGATACATTTTTACTTACGACAATTCGGTTGACCTATCGACTTCAATATATATTTCATATAAAATATCGTCTGGCGCGTCCAAATGCGTTATCATGAAATATGACTGGGGCCACTGGGGATTCAGATTGATTCATGACACGCGAATAACCAAATATATCCTTTTTAACACCACCAACTGAGTATGAAACGTGTATAAATGCATATCTATGTGTATATAATTGTCTGGATGATTGAAAAGAGCATATGTACACGCGACGAATGGATTGAATGCACCACTATTACCATCAAATTTTCAAACTTTATCAAATTAGCACTATATACAGTATCATAATTAACAGTGGAACACATATATTAGATACGTTTCAGTCCAATTTACTTTCGTATTAATTGAAATTCCATGCTATTGGGGAAGGGCTTTGAAATTCCTCGGATTCCATTGAATTCACGCCCAGATCTATTTTCACGTCAATATAATCACCACTGTGGTGAAATAAATTTGATCATTTCGTGTGTGACGGTCACACAAGTGATAGTGGTGTTGTCCTCAAAGTGATCACAGATTGATGGTGTCAAGGAATAAATAATCAAATGTCACATCACAAACATCATAAAACAAAATGTACATTCGTAGATGAAGGATTCAATTTACCAACTTTGGTTGTGTTTTAAGCTGACTGATTATCCTCAATAGAAGCTCATCTAGAGTTCGATTTTCCAACAAATTATAAATGGTTATACAAGTTGTGTAACATTACAGGAGGCACAATGAAGGTTTTTATGATGAATTCTACGGAGAATGAGATGGGAATATATTCTCATGCTCGTTGCCTAAGTACATTGAGGATTGAGAGTATTTACTGAGGACGAGATGATTTTCTCACATGCATCCATGTTAACGATTGGAGTTTGACGTGTTGAGTTGAGACAACTTATATCTCATCACTCGGGTAGTTCATATCGGTATGGGAAAAAAAGAATGAAGAACATGAAGGAAAAGGAGTGTTATTGATCCTACATTCCCGAATTGAAACTGGACGACGACTGACATATCGATTTACACTCATGTCCTACTTACTTCAACTTCTAAATCAAAGGTGCGACATAGCTTGTAAACTTTTCCATACTTTTTTGTATTAGAAACAGGCACATTTCAACTTTGTGTGCGTATGTTTGTACCAAAAGACTTTAATACGTCTACTTATTACGTGAACCTGCAATTCCTGACATCAGACAATCAGATATAGGTATTCATAAGAAGAAGACAAAAGAATATGGCAATATTTCATTTATATTCGATTCAATCAATATTTTTTTTATTCATTCGTTCATTTTGTATTCTTGCTCATAGCTTTTATCAAGTCTTGAACCATCATGACTTTTATGCTATTTTTGCCTCGAGAAAAACTCCCTTCTGCGATTGAACGTGGAAATTACATTCGTGAGCCATCTACATCATTGAATTCTGATAAAATGAAGTGAAGAGTGAAAGTGAGAATGATTCCACGTCCCTATTTCTCTTCATCCTAATTCGCCAATCGACATTTTTTCTTTCATATCAAATTTTTTCCTTTTTATCATCATCTTCTGACAAAAGAATGATTAATGTCTATAATTGTCCCTCGTTGTCCCCTAATCCGTATCCAAATTATGTACACTCTTTATTCAATTATCCACCTTTTTTGTTAATTCTATTTTCCAGGAATTGTTCATGTCAATCAAAGCCAATAAATCACTCAAGGTATGACTATATCATCGACAATCAGTGAATTATTATCTTCCATTGTCCTTGACATGCTAATTCGAAAAAAGACTTGCCCTTTTTCGTTTATCTATAACATTTATTACTATATTGATCGTTTTTTTATATTCTGACGTTAATGACAGTGCACTTTTTTTTTTTTTGTTATTCTTATTCTTTCGTGTGGCGTCTATTAATTCTATGCAAATTCAGATAGAAATATATGATACGAATCAATAATGGAAATACAGAGAGTGAATAGGGGAAAGAAAAAATATATTATGTAGATGTGACATTCAATGAAATTTCGTACAATATGTTATGTAGAGAAAATTGTTGCACTATATGCGATTTCTCTGATTTTTCGATTGGAAAATTTCCAATACTGAACAAAAAGTGTTCTCGATTTTTAGGTATGGCTCAAAGTTGAATGAATAAATATAGAAAGCCGATGATACCGTAACAGCAGTTTCAGGCTAACTTTTGGAATGTCTCCTCTCGTCTATCATTTGCGCCGGTGCTTCAGGTCACTTGAAATTTCATTAAAACTCGCGTGGGTTCGCACTATACTCTCCGCAGGTCTCTGTCTCATTGTAGATAGTAAATAGCCATGTTGACGTGTGCTTTCATTTGTCACATATG
Source organism: Meteorus cinctellus (assembly GCA_030523045.1). NCBI lineage: Eukaryota > Metazoa > Arthropoda > Insecta > Hymenoptera > Braconidae > Meteorus > Meteorus cinctellus. Next base: position 531,003 of record JAPYZF010000139.1, read on the forward strand.
TATCTTCATTAATTCCAAACAATCTACTGGCAATAATTTTCATTTCGCGCTTAATTATCTGCCAAGTTATTTTGCAACAGGACATGGAGCGTATAAATAGCAATAGTGAGCAAAAAAAAAACGGGAACATTGTTTCTCGTTCGTTTGAACAATTCCGTACTATAGATTCTTGTTTTTAGTAAAGTAAACTGACTGTGCAGCCTCATATACAACGGTTAGAGGAACGCAATAATGGAGAATAGAACTCTCGTGAGTTCAGACACCACCACATCATAAATTTCATTGCGTTTTTGTGATCTTTTTTTTTCCAACCATATTATCGCTGTCTAGGACCTCTTCCATCGCTTGTTCTTTCATTTAATATTTCCTAAATACATAAGATCCATCTGAATCCATTGTCAGCATTATGTATATAATATTACGGCGATAATACTTGAACGACATTTCAGTTCTTATGCTTACATACTGGTATGTCAACTCGATGTCCATAAGAATTCTTTCTTTCCCATAAGGTGGAAAAAAGTCCCTCAAACAAAAGATACTGGAATGGATATCTTTGGAACTTCAGGCAACACGTTATCGTAAGGGAACAACTGATATCCTTCTTCACAATCGCATAGCATAAACAAATAGAAATATTAGAAAAAAAACACCAATAGTTTTGAAACATTCTTGGCGCGACACACAGTCTGCCGACGTAGTAAGCCAAATTCGAACGCGCCCTGGTGTCTAGCCAAGTGATAACAGCTCCTTTCATTTTGCTTATATAGTTTATATGCATGTGCATTCATGTAGTGTCACATATACAAGTAGAATAAAAATACTATCTCAGTCTTGTCAATTTGGAAGTCATGTACCTCAACTACTATAGCAATATAAAAATTCGACGCTATCACTGTTTATATTATGCCATACATATATGTATGAGTTATACTTTGGATGTAAGTAAAGCTGGTGCACCAAACAAGCTCTGCCGAAAGTGTTTCTCCGTGTCATGAGTACCCGAGACCCAGAAAACTGAATGCGACCTCCTTTGGGAGTAGATGTGATGGTGGCCAATTCAACCGTAAAAAATAATGCAAGAAATTCATGGAATATATATCCCGTTGAGTTTATAGTTGTGTGTTTGTTGTCCCGTGAAATGCAATTGGTCAAGAATCATGAAAAGGATTGGATAGCTACAATATAGTACTGTATACTGAGAAGCAAAAAAGATTATGAAAAATGTATTTGACAGTTATATTCAACTTTCTGTCGGTAGTATCAAAATAATCTTCTTATACTCTTTTTTCATGTGCGTCATAGGATTCAGAAGTGAACAGATTGCAAACAAATGATGGGGTTTGCGTAAATTTAGTTAATATGAAATTGTATGTAAAACTTTGAATTGTATATGGACAAATACGGATGGAGGTAAATCCTACGAGCCAGGTCTTTAAATGGGTAAAAGGTTGTAGACCTTGCTGTTTGATTATTAATGCAATCGATCGTGGCTGCTTGTCGTTAGATGAAGTCGTTCTATTACTCCCCCTATGTTACTGTCAACACTTTATTTGAGTAGAATATCGTTTTTCCGAATATATCTACATTTTTTTACTATTCAGAATCAAATGATAGAGAAAGAATTGAAAAAAGCTTCTACACATATTGACAACGAATCAGTGTCAATCCAACTATTTATGAGATTGGAAAATCATGTAAAGTAATGTTGTTTATATGCTCAACTCACCCCTTTGGATCTTCCTCATTAGAACTTCAACAACTTAATAGATAAAGTTTGCGAATGAGAGCTCCTCCAAATCCTTCAGGCCATTTCAGAACGGAAGTTCCGGATATTTTTTTTTCTATCTTGATTAATTTCCTCATTATTGGAAAAAAATTCTGTCACTCAGAAATATTTTAAAGAGTTTCGAAAAAACATGGTTAGTAAAAAACGCGATTAATGGAATGAAACATGTCGGAATGATTTGTTTACGCCAATATTAAAAATAATTAATGTAAATTCAGCGATTTTTGAAATGTTGGAATCAATGATCTCTTTTTTGATAGCAATTCTTCACAGTATAAATTCGCGTACGAAGCCACGAGCGCGGTTTGTCACCGTTTGACCGGGAATACTGCCGGTACGTCGTTGTATATCCAATTCGTTTGAACACGTGCTGATGTCAAAAAGTGTACGACGCCGACGCGTCGCAACGCTTGAGCGTCGTGCGCACTGTGAGCTTCCAGAAGTGTGGATATACATGAACATATGAACTTTTGATGATGAAAGTTTTTGCTGTTCAATCTATACATCTACATTTAGTACTTTGAAGCGTGGGGCAACCACTTGTAGTTCAACCGCGCGTTCTGAAAAATATGTGCTTGCATTCGTTTTCGCTCATATTTACAATTTTAACCCCCTCATATATATGAGTAGTTGATACGATAGAAATATCGTACCCGCATTTTTAATATAAAAGAATCGTGAATTTTTATTTATTTTTAGGAAAATGGCTGCGTCGAAAAAAATATTAATGCTGACCAATGGAATGGGGAATTTGACAATGAATCAACGGATTTTCTACGAGAACAATGGCTACTTGCTTATTCGAGGACTCATATCATCAGAGGTGCTGAATAAATGCAGTCGAAGATTTGACGATTATGCATCAGGAAAAATTGAACGTGGACAGATCACTATAATGCGCGACGTGGCAGATCGTAAATCCGTGAATAAAGTTCAGGACATCAATCATGATATTGTGTTCCGTGAATATATTGAGAACAAAACTATTTTGGATATTGTTCAGGAATTCACTGGACCGAACATAATGGCAATGCATAGCATGTTGATTGCTAAACCTCCAGACAGTGGCTCCAACAGCAGCAGGTTAGTATCTCATTCAGTACACAGAATTCGGAAATCTGATGCAACTAAGAAAACTAATGAGGTTTTTTTTTTTTTCAGACATCCACCACACCAAGACTTGTATTATTTTCCATTTCGGCCGGCGGATCGAATCGTTGCGGTGTGGACTGCCATAGAACCGTGCAACAAAATCAACGGATGCCTCTTTGTCTCACCAGGCTCACATATCCCCCGGAAATTGTATGAGCATAGTTATCCATCAGATTCGGGAGCTAATAATAAACTCTATCATGGGATTCATGTACGTATTGAACAGTCCATATAAGGAACATCAGTCATGCAATTACTAATTTTTTCGGAACTGTGCTTATAAATATTCGACTGTAGGATATGCCAAAAGCGATGATTCGCATTGATTTAGAGATGGAACCCGGTGATACGGTGTTTTTCCATCCCCATTTAATTCACGGCTCTGGAGCGAATAAATCAACGGGGACAAGGAAAGCTATATCATGTCATTATGCAGCTGCTGAGTGCAACTACATCGAGGTGTATATACCACACATCATCGAAAGGATTGTGTTGATGGTTATTCTTCATTTATGAATATCAATTTTAGGTGCGGGGTACAATTCAAGAGCCGATTCGGGGTGAAGTATTAGAGGTCGTTGAGAAGAGATATCCAGGTGCGCAAATAGAATACCATGATGTTTGGAGCATGAAATCGAGTCTTGTGCGGGGTATTCGTTCGTCATTGTAAAAATTGATTTCTTCTTATGGTTCCATCGACGAAAGTCATTTTGGATGGTTACATTATGATAAAATACTAAGGGCGATATTTTTATATTATTATATAAAATTTTATAGACGGGACAGAATAAATGTTTGATGGGGATCATTAACGAAACTGTAGAAAAAGATGCAATGACAACATTGTCGTCGTTATTATTATCAAATGATATTGAATCATGTCCAGTGCGCTGTGGTACAATATTTCCTAGTGAATTGCGGTAACAATGTTTTGAATGTGGATCTTTGTAAGTGTTTTCATGACGTACACTCGCACTTGATGTTCTACATGCAGCTAGACACACTTGAAATTTATCGAGACTTCGAAAACGTAGTTTTACAACGTCCTCCACTTTCCGTTTTTGTATTCCGCGGCGTGTATTTCCACCCTGGGCATCTTTCTTTGGTTTCCTCTGCTTAAAAAAATGAAGTATCTTATAGAATGACATACTAGTGTTGTGATTACCGTATTACTGTAACAAGACATCTGTCACTCAGACTCTCGGGAAATTTTTCTCTCGACAAAAACAAACCCTATTTAAAAACTTTTTTTTTTTAAATTTACTTTCTATCTAATCTTATTTTGAATTTATATTTAATTTATAAATATTTCATCGAAAAGCTTTCATCTAGTGTTTGAATTTGTTTCATGAAAGAAGAAACGTAAAAAAATAGATTTTCCAAAGAAGTATTGAGTATTCAAAATAGTTGGATCTCAAATATCCGAACCCGTTGACGTGCTGACTTGAACTGATTCGTAGAAAAAATGAAATATAGGTAGAAGCATTACCCTTGCTGGATGGAGACAACATGAAACGCAGTACTCGTAAATTGCACAACAACCTTGGGCATTGCATGTCTCACAACTGTATCGTTCCTTTTTTATTATTGTCTTGTCATTATTTTGTGAGGTTATGTCTTGGTCTCTTTTGCAACAACCCATCGGCAGCACATCCTGACGTGCACAAACATATCCTCTGTCGTCAACTATCAAAGATTTTCCCTTTTTTTTTTATAATACATTAATCCATTAATACTCATACAATTTTTCAGATTTTTTGGTAGATTCGTTTAGTTACCTGAATGGAATTTCGGCAATTTTGTGAAGCATTCTCAGGTGCATTTGAGTTCGAGAGTACTTGCAAATTTACAGTTTCTCCATTTTGATCATCTTGACTGGATATAGGCCATGGCAAAATTTTATCCTGCATTTCCTCGTCCAGTTCATCATCTAGAGGCAAATCCTCATTGTCAACCGTCATATTGTCATCACCATCATCATCAGCATATAAAATGGGAGCTGCTACTTTCTATGAAAGAAAAAAAATTAATATCTTGAAAGAGGCAATAAATTTGAAAATTGTAATTGTTACGGTTGATTTACCTCACGGGCCAATAGTGAAATAGCACAATATGTGAATGATAGTCCAAATATCAAAGCCAATACAATACGTCGGCGTAAAATTCGTACTGTACTCCCCCACGTCAATAGCATAGTGTTGTCGTTGAATTATTTTAATGGAAGAAACGTCCATACCCGTCAAAGAAACAGTTTGATTTATTATGAAATTTCGATAGCGAAAAATATTCCGCAATTATTATTCGCACCCATATTTCCATCGAATTTCTATCAAGATCAATTTATCTCAGGGTAGATATTCAATTATGCACATTTGCATAATTATTGCAGAAAATATATGATATTTAATAGTAAATAGATATTTATATATAAATAGACTGCTATGTGTGATGTCAAAGATGTATATTTGACAGAATACTTCTCGATAGGTTATGTATTGCATGTGCGCAATAGGTCATATGCAAATTTGCGCAGTAACAACAGCTCCACGAGTTATCAGCCAATGATACATTACGGCGGTAGATTGTCCCATTGAATTGTGGAAATGACAGTCGTATTTAAAACATAATCACCAATGTTGATTGATGTTTACATCAGTGATAATATAATAAGGATAGATAAATATCGAGAAGATGTTACGAGCAGGTGCGTGGTGTGCTGCTATAGGAGTCTTCCTCGCTCTAACAGCACTATGTTCGTGGATGTCTTATAGAATCGCTGTTATATCTAAAGTGCGTGCACGAGCAGGTCAAACCAATATGGACCTGCAAGGACTGGATTATGGAGAATATGATGATATTACTGCGAAAAGTTTGCCTATGATAACAGAGAATATGAATGGTGAGATAACACCTCAAAAAATTTTGGACCATTTGACATCTGCGACTGAAGCTGCAAAAACAATAAATTCAGAAGAATTATCAGTGAAGATTGACACATCTCCGGTGTCTACAGAAAGAGTATTGAAATCCAAATCGATAATTCCATTGAACTCCAAATTTCCTATCGAGAAGTCTTCAACCAAAATTAATTCTCCCTGACCTATTTTCATATTGTAATCAACGAACATAATCAAACTATTGTAACACTAATCCGAATGATGTAGGCAATCTTCTCATAGATATTAAATCATAATTTTTCGTTTCATTTGTTGTCGACATTATATTTTATGTTCTCAAATAGTATATCATTTATGCAATGAGAAATTTGCAATGAAATAGGCTGTGTTTCCACGCTAATTAGCATAAATACGTTCCGTCATTCACATAGTTTTTATAAACTTTGGGAAAATAATTCCAATTTTTCTTCACTTCGATAAATATATACACACATCAGTACACATTCGACAAGTCATTTGAAGACTTTTGTATCAAGTCGATTTCATGTGTTGCTCATTCATTCTAACTGTGGATCCGCAGTTCCAATGTGTGATGGCTAGACTGGCTGTTTATTGAATAAATTCCGCGCTTTGTTTTTATGAATTCCAATCTGAATGAATTAAAATAGTTACAGACTCATTTAATCGGCTTTGTTCTTTTTGATACGACTCATATCATGAATGAAATGACATGTCGAACATTTTTGAATGCAAATTTGAGGATCAACGAATGATTCGATGGGACTTCCGCAGATGATAATTGTCGAGTCGTTAGATTCGGTTAGAACTAATTATTTTTTCTTTCCCCAAAAAATAATAGTTGTGGCAATAAAGAGCCGCACCGCTTATATGGTAGCGGTCGGTTCGACGCTATACGACTGACATCCCGGGATACTTATTCGCGGGTGTCTTTGTTTTTGTTTTGTCACTGTTACATCCCCTACAAATCGTACAACTGATTTGGGGACTAACCCAGAAAAGTAAGAGTACAGTTTGCTTTCGTCACACAACATATTATACATATTGCAGAAGAAGACCAGTTGACTTCAATTATTCACAGGTGATCGAATTAAAGATATAACATTGAGGTCAATATTTGCTCTCTACATAGCCGTACTGTCATTATGACATCATACAGGGACACCGAACAAAAAGAGTTATCTCCTTCACCCGTGATTCACTCTTTTCGTTTACATGAGTCACACGATACAAAGGTAGACACCACTCATTTTTCGAGAGAAAAAATTCAACTAAGGTCATTTTATAATCACCCACCCGATGAGACTGTATGGAGTTGTATTGTCATATCAAACACAAAAAGGCGAGATTACACTCGATAAGTGCACCTGCAAAGAAAAACTTACCCCCTACCGTCTCGCGGTATTCTCACTGAGAAGATTCATAAATTCTCGAAAGGCCTCAGGAAATATCACAAAGAAATAATAATTGTCCATACTCAAGACCCAAACCATGCACTTGCATTGCTCGGGATCTATTTCTCTAATTTTTACGACCAATAAACGCGTCATAGTTTTACGACTTTTCTTGGAAACCTGGAGATGTCAACGTATCGATACACGCATGTGACTCATGCGACGGTCGTAAAAATCTAGGAAATGCGTAGCGGTGGTCCACTGCACCTTTTTCTCCCGATCAAAGGTGCACCACAAATTTATGTTCTTCTATGCCGATAGAAAAAGACCTCCGCCCTTTCCTATTTATAACCCGTCTATACAAACCCTTTTTACTTTATCAAAGTCGTCTCATTTCTTAGATTGAGTTGAATGGGTGAGGTCCGCGTTAGAGTCTATTCCTCGTTTTCCGTAGAAGAGAGTGAGCTTAGACACGCGTAATCAAAAGATCTATACTTTGATTTGCACTCGTAGTATCGAATGATCACGGGTTTATTAATTAAGCAGAGAAACAATTAACTATTACGAATTATACAATTGAATTAAAAACAGTACAAATCTATAAATAACGCGCGCTCGGGTTTTCTGTAGAAAAGTGTAGAGTCGCATAGTCGAAAATACAATCGACACCCCTGCGAAAAGCTGACACCTCCTCGACATCATAGTCGGTAAGTAACATTTATAAGAAGGTGTATTCTTATCAAATACTTTTAATTGAGCATGCAATCTCTTTTGCATACAAATTATTTCATAGTAGCGAAATGAGGTCACTCGAGACTTTATGGTGAAACAAACCTACCTGCTCCTATTCTGTCCCTCTATACTCTAAAGTCACGCGGGTTGTCTACGTCACAGTATCAACATCACGGCGAACATTTTCTCTTTTATGAGTGTCCGAATATCGCGGTAGAAGTCAGTGGATGAGTGTTTGAAAGGGATATTAAAACCATGGGTGTGCTAATTAGGAATCTATCTCTAATAAACATTTTCTGACGAATGTACAAGTACAAAACACACATGTTGGCGCGAATTCACCCTCTTTTTCTCTCTCAGAAACGCAACATATAAAATAAGTGAATGTCAATATATTTTATGGTCATTACCATCTTGGCGTCATATGACCACTGAAATTGAAGTAGACCTTGTCCAACACCCACCACCCACTTCCTCTGAAAAGGGATATAAAACCGATTGCATACCGTGGCTAAGTCCTCAATCATACAGAATCTTCCACGCGCTCAGTATCGCTCAGTATCACTTAAAACATATGAACTCTCACAACATTGGTTGGAATATCATCAATTTACTTGTCAATCATTAGTATTAGTTTAAACACATGTTAAGCGAGTCAAGTGAATTCTACAATCCATTCAGTCAACTCAAGAAATGATTAAAGTAATCAGTTTCAACGAATCAACTTCCGAACTAGAAAGAATCGAAGCCCTTATTTAATAAACAGCCGTAAATTGTGAGTTATTATTTATGTATTTTTGGCATTTATCTTTTTGATGTTGGTCTCATAAACATTCCGATCAATAATCAACAATTAAAATGTTAGGAGAATAATAATGCATATACGATATTCGAATCGGATAATGTATATTTTGATAGTAATTAACAAAAACCGTTCAGGAAACAGAACAATGCAGGGATCCCCCGACGGACAGCTGCATCGCTCATAGCGATATTGGAACACGATTTTTATGTGCCACACTTGTGTATGCAAGTGGTTTATATGGCGATAGTAAAAATTGGAAAATGCATCATGCGGTCTACTCACGCATTCCACCCTGCTCATTGCACGAAAAATTTATGTTTGAATGAATATAGTAACGTATTCAGATCTGTTCAACCTGGCTAGAATCAGTCACATATCAACGTTAGTCTCAGTGTGATACCAATTCGTGCTACACTGAATCAATTAATATGTTAGTTAAACCATCATTTCAAGATTGCAGCAACTTCCAGCGGTTTGATTGAAAAATAAGTAAACGTAATTGTAAAAGATTCCGTAAAGGGAAAAAATGTTTCACAGCCAAGGTATGTATGAATCCATGAATCTCATAGCGATTTCAATTCCCAAAAAGCAGGCGGCATTAGCTGGTACTGCACGTATCATAATGGGAATAACACCACGATAAAGTGTCCATGCACCCTCCTCGCGTAGCAGAGTCGGTAATAATGAACGTGTACCATGCGGATATTTATCCATAGGTGAAATTTGAAGACGTGATTTCAAAACGTCTGCAGGCATTGCTACCAGCCAGTTTGCCATGCCCGCAAAACCACCAGCGATTATTGGTTGCCATATAGCTGTCTGCATTAGGGATAAAATCAAATAATCATTGAATTGCTGTTTCTCTTTATTTTGATGAAAAAACAAAAAGAAAAGAAAAAGGAATAACAAATAGTTGCATGAAAAATGTGATGTTCTTACTTCAGTTGAATGGTAGGTGAAATATCTCATAACGAGATCATAAACGCCAAAATAGGCTCCACCAGCAGGCACATCACGGATAATTGTAATGCATGTACCGACGTAGAAGTTTTTTATGCCACCCTCACGATAAAGTTTTACTGCACAGTCAACAAAACCGGTGTAATTTTTCATTCCTGCAGTCTTCATAATATTTAATATAATGAGCATAATAATTGAGGATGGGATATGAAGAATGATACAATGCTTTGAAGATATCGTTTGGTTTCTTCACTGTTTTTCATGGTTCCCATATTACCTGTATTTGTAAAAGACATTTAATACGTTCGCCCGGGACACTGAGTGGTGTTGTTGTCAGTCCACTAAACATTCCAGCTAGTATAATTTGATATGGTTCCAATTCTGTTTCATTCTGCTGACTTGGACTTGCGACCAATTTTTTGCCGATACCGAAACTCAAGAAGCTCAGACCAAACATTGGTACCACTCCTAGTAGAGGCGCCATTATTCCCTTGCAACAACATTTAGAATATAGTGAGCATGTGACTGTATACTCGAATGACAGATTCGTAGAATTGTTTTCATTGCTAGCATAGTTGAGAATCGAATTTTTTACGAGATTTTGGCCGGCCTTTTTCTCAAAAGATGACTCATGAATCGATTAATAATAACATATTAAACATAATTTATAGCGCTGATGTGATGTTTAGGCTTGTCATGTTAGTCATAACATCCAAAATCAATTCGTTATTGCCTTGGTGAATTTATTCGTTCAGAATGTACCTTATACAATCCGGTGGTTCCCTCGGTGCGTATAATTTTGGTGAATGTACTCCACGCACCTCCATATTCCGTTGGCATTGCTTGCATTCTTACTTTTAGTGTATCTAATGGATGACCACAAAGAGTTGTACATATTCCACCAAATCCACCAGCTGTATAAGAATGTGCAGCTTAGAATTATCAGATAATTGATTCCGCAGTAATCATTCATTATGTTGATTTGAATAGAACAAAATTCACCCATTAAATATTTTAATGGTTGACGTTCTTTTGTCTGTATATTTTTCTGTTCATCATCTCCATCTTTCAGCAGAGAATTTGGTCGATTCTTTGCCATGATCCATGTCATCTTTAAACAAGAAATGAAAGTTTTCGATTCGAAAATAGTAAGGTTAGACTGAAGTTTTTCTATTTCTGTGTTGAGTAATCTACATCACTGTAATCTAGATAGGCTACAAAGAAGTCCACAAATGTTTGTATCCGCTCCTCACACGTGTTTTTGTATAAGTATTTGGTAAGAAGAAGACAAAGACTCAGTTGCAAAGTGCCCTCTCGTATTAGTAGTGCTATCTCGTGGTCCAATCAAATATGCTCTCCATGACCGAAGTATGTGTGTAGATAATATGAGTCCTACTTCACTTTCAACATTGTGTTTCGCTATTCGACTTCACGACGTTTATATGAATTCTTTATGCATACACGTTGGTAGATATTGCATGTCGCACTTGAATTACAATCTTTCAGTTTCTTATTCGTGCGATATCAGCATTTTACACTATGAGCCACGAACTCCTGTTTATTATATATTGATGTCGACGAATATTACATTGGATTACAGATGGTGAGAAAAAATGTCTTATTCTGTAGTTGAATTTCATGACGATGAATATAAAACTGATAAATCTTATATTAATAACCACAATGCGAGATAAATTTACCGGTTGTCACGATGATGAAATTATTATAAATATTATCCCGAAATCCATAAAAAAGTCTTATAAAATGGTAGTTATCCAAATGACAATATTTCACAATGGATAGTGGGACATTTTTTTTATTTATACGAATTGAAAGAAGAAAACGACGATCCGACTGAGATACTCGAAAAAATAATATAAACATGCCGTGCACAGTTTGAATATAGCTAACGTAATGTTTATTCTCATGCAGATATTTGTGGTTGGTGTTCCTACAAGACAGAGATGAATCATAAACATTTTCACCACTTAGGATTGAAATATTGGGATAAATATGTCAAGTCAATTGTGAACAGAATACATTCGGAAAAAAAAATACGAAGAGTGGGTATATAAAACTATTTAATTTAGATATACGTAGAAAATATCCACCTTCTCCCTTATTTTACCGAATTGACAATTTCCTCGTCTTTCTAATGCTTGCTCTCATCGAAATACTAATTGTCAACCATGGGATTATATTTATCAGGTGGTTGAAAAGATTTGACGATGTATAAAAACAGAAAATATGTCTCACAACGAAGACTTGAAAACAAAACGACGAATATTCATGTATAGATGCCTAAAGAATATATACATTGACACGGCAACGCTATGATTGTTTTAGGTTAAAAAAAGACTTGCGTGCACATTGTCTCCAAGAAGAGTTGATCGTTGTATGAAACAACTCTCAATCCAACCAGAGGTGATTCTTCATCGTGTGCACATTCCACAACAGAGACATGATCAGTGGTCAGTTTTTCACAATAAACTAAAACCATATAGTAAATAATTTGATAAAAATTGATTCGAAATAATGAAGGCTTTGGCACAATCCACACGGACAAAAAAGAAGGACAATAGCAATGTAGAAATTTTCAAACAATATTCAATTGTTTTAGGTATCAAGTGTCTGATTGCAATAATTAAAGAACGGTAGCTGACTAGATCACGTCGATGATCTATCGTGCAGTGTAAAAAGACATGAAACTTTCCAAATGATCAATTCATTGATTTTTCAATTATGACTGGCAATATTATACGAAAATGGCGAGGGAGTTTCCTATGGCATGAAAAAAAAATGCAAGTGTGGAATACTTCGTCCAATTCTAACAGCCGCCTAGAGTCTTCTCGTCTTTCACTCTTTCGAAGAGTTAGTGGGTATCATTGACCGGAAGTATTTTGTTGCAGAAATACGTAGCATAGTTCGTTTATAAATTGCGAAACCTTGGCCTGATCGCGTATCATCCACAGTGGATTCAGCACATATTTGAACGTAATCTCGTGATTAATCTTTTGTTGAGTTCCCACGATTGAATAAATGTTTTGTTTCTCTTATTTTATCGAATGAAAAAATGGATTAGATTTTGCCCTTTTCGTATTCTGTATTTATTAATTATGTATCGATTCAAGCATCTCCATTTTCATGTCTGCATTCAGATTTATTTCATGCCTGCTATAGCATTGACGTTCAATTCGGGTGGAATAAATCTGGCATGTCCGATACTCTCATAATTGAGAAATATTGTTAATTTGTCCGCAATTTATACATGAGAGAAATTCGATGAGCAAATATTGATAACACTGGAAAAGGTGTTTGAAAAATAGAGGATGCAAAAGATATATTCTGAAGTTTGCATGATCTCAACAAATTTTGGTGCATTAAAGTATGAATTTTAGTATTTCCTACAGATTCACTCTCGATAAAGTAGTTGCGAGGGGTCTCGAAGGAAATCTTTTAGTTCACCCAAGGACTAACAATACTGTTTTAACAAAAAAAGCGAGCAAGTGAATCCAAAAGTTCGCTTCTTTTCAAAATCTCCTATCCATGGAAACACGATGCTTCCGTCTGAACGATGCTCAATGTAAACCACCTTATAATGATCCGTGGATGTGGATTGCATACAAATTCGAATTAGATGAAATATAATTATCTAAAATCGCAACCTCTATAATATGATGGATTTCAACGTAAAGTTATTGGAGAACGGTGAAACTCTCCAATCTCCATTCTCATATTTACTCCCAGTCGTCCAGGGCTTCAATATTTCCAATTTTATGTCTTCCCTCCGTTCTTTCCCGAAACTGACCATTTTATTTACGATTCATGCGGTTGTGACCCTCAAGAGGGTTTTCCAGATCCTTTTTTTATAATATGCTCTTTTGTCGTATACCTGGATAATACTCAAAATGTCTCTATATTTGAATATCTCCAGATTATGAGCTGAGTCTATCTTACCGAATAAAAGTAAAACATTGGAATTGTTGGGGTGCTCTTATTTAGATAGAGAAGTTTAATATGCCTCACAAGGGAAAAGCAAATAGATCAAGTGGAAGATAACTGTCAGTTATCAGTCCTGCAAACTCTGTCCACGCATACATATGCATTCATTGTATTGTCACAAACCCTGAGTCCCTCTCTCCGTCCAATCACTGTTGTACCCTCCCTTCTACATCCCATAACATTTCTTCTCGAATACAGTTGCTTCAGTCAGACTTGGACTTCACTGCGCGATAGGCTAGTTAGACATTCATGTAGACCCTCCCTCTGCTCATATGGTTCACGTATTGGAATGTGTTTATATATTTCACCAGAGTTTTCAGTATCCACAAAATTTGTGACCGTTTGGGATTTTAGTTGTTTCTCCAGCGGTGCCGATATGCGTCGTTGCCAGTGTGTTGAATTTCATAAGCCTGTTCTGTCATAAAATATATCAGAATGTTATTGAATATGCATTTTATCATCTGCTGTTACCAGGAACAATTATCTTTCATGAAAAGAAGTATTTTTTGATATTTTTAATGCCCGAGTTATGTGAATTGATGTCCAGAGATATTGAATGATTTTGGCTGTGTAACACATCACTCATTTCATGGACAATGGCCTCTAATTTTTGGTACAGTTGCAAGGGTAGTGTAGAGTTGATTAGTATCATTTATTCTACCGTGATATGAGTTTCAATATAATCGTGTAATCGTGTTGTGAACAAAATACGAATATGGACTTGTACGAACATAAATTATCGCGCCCGTTATCGAGTATTTCGTCAGTGAAGGATAAGAAGGAATTTTTGAATATTGAGAAAAATGGAATCAATCATGAGGCGGTATATTTCACAGGGATTTTAAAACCACATAACTATTCAGTGGAAGCGCAGAAAATTACTAAGTCTTGTGTATTGGAAAAATCGTCAAAAATTTCTGCGAGAAAAAAACCAATTGAAATTGATCCAGATGTATTCGATATTGGACCGCTCAGCAAACTGGATAATCATGATGGAAAATATAAATCGGGGGTGAAAATTACGGAATATTGTACTCCTGTCGAATATCGGGACCGATGTAAGAAAATTAAATTATCACCAGTCAAAATTATACCGTCAAGTGAATTCACATTTAAACTAGATCCACGCAAAATCCATCGAGCTTATAAAGAATGCCTCGAAGAGTTAAAAGCTAAGATACCAAAATATTATGGTGCGAATGAATCGGCATTGAATACTTGCCATGACTTGAAAACATATGCTTTTCATAAAAACCGAATACCTTCGTATCAAAACGATTGTTGCAACGTGAAATATGCTCATTCTTCGTGTAATGAAACTGATGTTCGTATCACTCAAGATACTAAAACGATATCGAGAAAAAGGATCTCCCTCAAGCATGGGGATAACGTACTGCACCAAGATATAATTGAATTAGATAGGTAATCGAAGTTTTCGCCCTCTGCTTCTGAACCTCACCACTCGGTCTCGCCGATTATTAACTATTATTAATAATAATTAATGAATCATTAATAATAATAATAATAATAATAATAATAATAATAATAATAATAATAATAATAATAATAATACTCGTCATCATCGTCATGGCGATAATCATAATGATAACAGTGATAATGATCATGATAATAATACAGTGCACCCTCTATGATATACAAATATATTTTGTATACAATGTAGTGAGAGTAGGGGAACACATTCCCCTCAAAATGAGGGGAAGTAGAATCATAGCGAGGGGAATTATAGGGAGGGAGCACTGTAATATTATATTTTCATTATATAATCGTTATTGTCATTAGCTTGGGTTCAACTTCGTCTTTTGCATTCAAATTCTACTATGACCCTGCTAAGCTTTGTGAAACATTTAGACGAGAATGGTGAAATCTTATGTATACTTGTCCGCTAATTGTCCTCATCAGAATTCCATTAGTGCCGTTCAAATATTTCTTCGAGAAATATAAGACCTGTACATTCATGACACATCCCATCATTACTTTTTTTTTTCAGCTCTTCTAAAAGTATCCAGGGCGCCACAGTCAGTGAAGTTTTGACTGCAGAATTAGAAGTTCCGCGTCGTCCAGAAAATACAAAATGCTCATCGACTGAATGTGACGATCTGCCAGAACTGCTGGCAGAAGCTGTGGGACCACGTTTGGATGTGACCTTTCAAGTAAAAAAACCTATCATCAAACTAAACCAAAGAATGGCGGATGTTAAAAAGAGAGAAAAATGCTCCATAAAGTCTTCAAGTGTGCCAACATTGCAAGTAGAAGAAGTGACATCGACATTGACGAGAGTACCGACGAGAATTTGTTCAGCGACGAAGCCAAGAATTTCGCGTGTAGTTCCAACGAATACTCAGACAAATGTGACGGAAGCAGTATCCGATTCATCACCGCTTGATCGGAATGTGCTGGTTGACGTATCAGAAAAATTGGAGAGATTACGGTCTATTTTTAAAGTACATAATACTCGTAAAATGCGTAAAACATCTGGTCGAAGGTGCAAAGATAAAAGAAAGCGGCGAAAGTGCGAAAATATGCTTGACTTTTTGTATTCATCCGACACAGAACAGGGGTCGGATGTAACTGCATCTACGTTGGATGACGACGAACTGAATAATGAAATCAGTGAAATGGATGAATCATTGGAGCCGCGAAATGATTCAAAAGGGGGCAGCACTTCGTGCGATTCATTACGGATTGATAATGTAGAGGGTGGGGATGACCAAATTCGTCGGAATTCTATCGAATTAGATAAATCCGTTCCAGAAGTATCGCCAGCACAATCACCTCGACCAACTGCACTGACGAAATTGTCACGAGTTGATGATAACGATGAAAATGTTATCAGTCCAGGATTAAATGAACGCTTCCAAGAAAATCCATCGCAGTTAAATAGAAGAGTACAATCACTCGATGTCGATGGATTATTGCGGGAGCAAACTGAACAGAAGGGATCGCTGGATGAGTTCACGTGTGAGAGATCTAATTTGGCAGAAACAGAGGATGATATGTCCGTTAAATCGTCAAAGATGAGATCTGATCATGCATCAGCACTGTCAACTGACTCTTCAATCATTGAAAAAGTAGATGACAATCATTCGACTAACTCATCCGCAATTAATATTCCATCCGAAACGAATATTGCTCCGAACAAGGGTTATCTACTACCAAAAAAAAGGGCTTTTATCGAACATGATCACTATGAAAATGTTAGTGTAGAATGTGTAAAATCGTCAGTGTCAACACAATTACGTTCACCCAAACCCAACGAACTCGGTTCGGGGCGGGACTTCGTTTCTCCTGTGATTGAAAACAAACAAACCGCAGATAGTAATGAGTCCAAAGTAAATATCGATCAAAGTATTAATCAAGTACAATTATTTCAAGTATTATCCACGCCTGCCAATGACAAACAACCAAAATCTGTTGTACAAGTACAATCTCCAATGCAACTCCAATATCAAGTTCAACCGCAAGGACTGATGTTTAATTTGGCGACAACAATGCAACAATCTCACGCAATTGTCGTTAATGATAGGATTCCACCACATTCTATCGGTATATTATCTTATGCGCAGCCAATCAATAAACCAATTGTGGCGGTGGTGCCGAATGATACTTATAATTTGAACCTACAATGTCCGTCATTAACGATGCCTACAACGATAGTCACTGTTTCTTCGGCACCTATGACAACAACTCTCTCTGCATCAATTCATGTCCCCACCGTCACCTCGACATCAGTAGCTAACACGACACTAACTTCAAAGTTGAAATGTCAACCATCTGTACCAACTTCATCAATAGGATTGTCGATTCAATCATCGCCTTATCTGTCTCAAGTACCGTTGAATAATACGAATCCTATTAATCACCAATCAATGGTTATACCTGGCTCGGCGAGGACTATGAACAATTTTCCACAAATCAATAGTATTGACCAACAATTGATTAAATATACAGAAGACATTATCAAAAATATCTGGACTTTGCGGAGATACGCAGATTCATTGTGCTATGCATTTCCACAATCAAATCTACACACGTTGCAAATGCATCACAAATCTCATATTGCCAGTGTATTTTGTACCATAAAAGAAATTGAACAATTGCGAAAACATTCATCGCTATATGATATATTCAATTTCATAGCAACGTACAGTACCAAATATATGCCGGCCGTCTTTCCTATAACATTCGAGGAAATCGATGCAGTTTACAAGAAGCATCTCAGCATATATTCACAACCATCAACTCGACAAACTCAAAATTCACAATCAACACATTCGCATCGGAAGAAGCGCCCTCCACCTTATCCTAATATTAATCATTCTAAGGTCCGAAATCCGCCGCGGACCATCCCGATGCAATCTGTACCACCACCACCATCACCACAACGACAACTAGTATCATCACCATCAACTATTAAAAATGGATATCTAGGTATTGATGTAGTTACTGCTGTGTACTCATTTTTGTTTGGTTTCTTACATCATAGCTGTCATATAAAAATTCATTTTCTTTTTAAAGGTGGGAGTGGGATTATGCCAAACACCTCTTCAAATTTTGCTCATATTCCGAAAGTGTCCTCATCACCAACCATTTACGGGCCGCGGAGATCGTATATACTTCCAGGATCAAAGTCATTATTAAACTATTCGCAAATTGAAACATTGAACATTCAAATATCAACTTACCGCAACATTTACCGCTGGAACACGTTAGAAGTGAATAAATGTCGAGATAAGATGTTGTACATTGAATCTTTACGACAATTACGAGAACAAGAACTGAGTGTCTCCTTCCAACAGCAACAACGGCGAGAAATTCAACCGCTGCAACAACATCCACTGGATTCAACAGCTTGTCATCATTCTGTGTGTGAGAAAAAACAAGAATCACACGAAAATAAACAAATTCAAGAAGGGCTTGATGCTGATAATAATAATTTACATCTTCGGCCGCAGTCGGAATCAATCCGATCGGCAAGTCCAGATCGAAATGTTACAGAATGTAACAGAATCACGGTAGAAGATGACTCGCCGCAATCACAACAACTACAACTGGCATCAGTTGGATCTCCAGAAGCATCAATAGTAAGCGCTACAGGAGCGACGTCAACGGTTGAACCAATATCACCGATTAAAAATGTGTTATCTACTTCAGTGGATTTTGAAGGTAAACGAAATGTAGGGAATTGCATAGACGGCATGAACGATGAAGGCAATCAAATAAAGTTGGAACAAAAACCACAAATGAAAGAGAATGAAATTGATCCAAAAGATATAAAAGAAGAACTGATAGCCATACCCGAAATGAAAGTTGAGAAGGAAGATGATATAGCAGAGTGCATTACTCTCTATGAAAGTTCAAGTGATGATGATTGCAGTTTTAAATCCAATGTTTCGACTCATAGAGAAAAAATTCTTCCGACTAGTAATATAAGAATCGACGAAATAAAATACAGCCAATCGTCAATCGATGAGGAATTGGAGTGCGAAGCGTTGAGTAAAAAATTAGGGATTCAATGTTCATCCTACTATCAAGATATATCAATTGAGAAAAGCGACTTTCCGATCATAACTAGCGTGAAGACAATAGACAATCATACATTTGAACATTTCGATAAGGGTTTTAACAATGACTTGTTGATGACCGATGATATCATCGATATAACCGATACGGCTGTGAAGTTAGAGCGTAGTATAAAATCACCTCATAGTGATTGCAGCGAAACCGACGTAACTGGCTTTGTGGGTGAAATAATTCAGGGGTCGGTACCACGTCCTAATTGTTTCAACTGCAAATTAAATAAAGGGGAAATAGTTTGTGAGTGTGGTGAAATTACATATTGTTCTGGTCGATGTGTTAAAATGCATTGGTATAAATTTCACTCCGATATTTGCAAAGGTCCACCAATTGATATCACTTCAATTGATGAAATAACTTTAGATGATGACTAGTTGTGAGAATATGAATACTTCCAGAGAAATAAGAATGTCAATAAATTAATTATTTTATTTTTTAGAATGATTCAAAATACGTTAATTTTGTCATTTTAGTAAGAATATACCTGTCTTGTTATGAATTGAATACAAAGGCTATGATATTGTGCACTCCATTCTCACTTGAATTATGTGGAAGACATGATGAATAAACAAATGTATTTTTATATGTAGAAAAGGCGCAAGTTGGGAAGATTTTCGAAATACATTCTGTTTTTTTTAAATCTTTTATTCTGATTTTATGAATGACACTTCCAATCAATTTTAGACGCTTCATATATATGAAAAGATATAACCTAAGAATCTCTTAAAACCTGACTACGCATTCTGCTATTCACTTCATTCAGGATCTGCTTCATATCCTTCGCCAGGAATTGGATTACGGTGTGGATTATGGAACAATGTACGTTTTCCATCGCCCCATGGGAAGCGCTGCAATGTGAACATGAAATTTATCATGGTTTATTTTGTGGTGACTAATTCTTTCTTAATTTTGTATGCAGTACCTTAGTGCGGATTCCCATACAATCGTATTGGACATAAGGGGGTCTGACGTAATGTTTCTTCTCTTCTTGAATCCCTAAATAAGCGTTTATCCCAGCAAGTATAACTGCGGGGAAACCTACAAATAACGCCACATTTTTCCACATCTTTACGCTCTCTGTAATGAAATTGTAGTTTGTGAATAATTATGTAACAAAAAATATGATCGTATAATGCATTAACATTAATTGTCGGGTGAATGTGGAAATGCGAATAGATGAATAGATTATATGATAGACACCAACAAGGTCAGGATTAGTTTGATTCATTTCATGAAAACGAGTGGAATTCAATATTGAGGTGGCGGAATTTATACGCATTTTGAGTTATGACTATTCGGGAGGTATGAGATAAATTTATTGGTTACTTACGGTCGGTTGCATGATTATGATATCCTGGAACAAACGACATATCAGTCACATAATTCCGTGTGAAAACACGACCAAACGGCAATTTTGCAGCCATATTTTTGACCGTATTTGTGAACAATTTTCTGTATTCAGTGTGCACGTCAACGCTTGTTAGGAAAATATCATTGAATGTGAGCAAAATATAGTTTGAGAGTTTTCCGACAATTGTGAACGTAGGGACAAGTAGAGGGGAGATTCGATTAGTTGGAGAATTTGGCACTCTAGAGCTGCTGTGCCCATTACCGCCCATTGGACCGATAGTGCCACCTACATCGTATGATAGGAATCAATGTTGGCTCCGCCGATAAAAGTTTATGAATGAATCTCGTTTTGTTGATGAACTCATAAAAATGGGTGTGTTTAGACTAACTCAACGTTGAGCAACGCAACTCAACACAAATAGCGGCCAGTCAACAGTGCCAGCAGCGCCGCTCAACGTCGCTCAACGTTGAGTTAGTCTAAACACACCCAATAATAGGTAGGCGAGAGTAGATATTGTGAGGCTTGTACGGTGCACATCCATGTAAAAAAAGAGTAAATTAGGTGTGTCGCCGAATTCTTCGATTTCTCATCATTATTCAGTATTTCTATGATAATTTCATTACGTTATTAAACAGTTATTCTTATCGAATTTTCTGTGAAAAGGTGTGAACAAGCAGAGATGACGTGTTTACATGGACTGGGTTGAGGCTTCAGAAATTTGTATGATGAATTGGCGGGAATAAAATCCGCGAGAAAACAACATATAACCTCATATTTATTTAACAATCATTGATGATTATTTGTTGGACAATCGTTTTCTATAAATAGTTTGTAATATTGTCAAATAGTCAATGGCATTTGACATATAGTGCTGGATTGGTGGAAATGAATATCGTTAATTGTAAAATTGTTGAGTTCCCAAGGACACTGGATATCCTCCATCGTGCCCAACGCGTATAATATTTGGCGATGAAAAACATGATTAACATAGAGTTATAGTTATGGTTTAGTCATATGATTGAATTGAATGGGAAACATCAATCATAAAGCGTCGGAATACCCACGTCGGAGGTATGTTAATCAGGTATGGCGATATATTTATTCAAGTTGTGTTCAAGATTATGAGTGTTGCGATGTCGTGATGAAAATAATATTGTATTTTCACAGCGTAGTGTAGGCAGTCTTTGCACTAGTAGCTGTACTGGAACTACGGAGGTAGTTTATGGAGAGCACAGACCCTGGTCACGCTTTTCAAGAAGGACGTATGTAATTCGTTATTCTTTCGTTTTTTCTGAACTATTTCAACAATGTAAAGAAAAAAATGATTCTTCAGCTTATTAACTTATAGTTTTTGATTTGAAAGATGGAGTGAAGGGACTCTGAGCGATCCGCTGAATTTATCGAAAACTGCGTGGCCCGTGCCAAGATTTGAGGCAATTTTTCTGCCAGAATTCAAAGTGCGCGAAGATCCTGTAAAAAATGATTATACATTTTTGGAACTTATTGCTAAAGGGGCGTATGGACGTGTATACAAAGTGGAAGATAAAATGGATAGGAAAATCTATGCATTGAAAATGATAAGTAAAGCCAAAATCGTTGAGGAGAATGCAATCGCACAAGCAAAACAAGAAGTAACCATACAAAAAGTTGTTGGTCATCATCCATTCATAGCGTGTACATCTCATCACTGGCAAGGCCGAAAGACACTGTATATATGTAAGTATCACAGGGTTTAACCACAATTTTTCTTTTCTCATCCAATTTTTAATTTTCATAGTGACCGAATATGTTAATGGCGGTGAACTTTTTTATCTCGTGGAGGAATATAAAAAACTGCCAGAGGAAGTTGTGAGAATTTATGTAGCTGAAATCGCCCTTGCAATTGGTAATTTAACTGCAGAAATTTGATTCGGATTGAGGTTGACAAATTTTCAATTGCATTTGATTTATTATTCCCTGATCTTTTCAGATTTCCTTCACAACGCCGGTATTGTCCACAGAGATTTGAAAGCATCGAATATTTTACTGGACGATGAAGGACATGCAATTTTGATTGATTTTGGTTTAGCCAAGTGGCTTCGGCCAACGCACAGGACTTCAACTTTTTGCGGAACGCCTGAGTACATGGGTAATTCGAAAAACTGAATTTTATTACACGGTTATATAGTGAAATCTGCGTTTGTTACTCTTGTTTATTATGCTCTTTAGCGCCCGAGGTATTAAAGAGAGAATATTATGGACATGAGGTCGATTGGTGGTCTTTAGGCGTGCTTACGTGCTTTCTTCTCACTAATGAGGTCGGTAAATTATATTACATTCGTGGGCAAAAGGTTCATCAAAATTTAATGATAAGGCTTTAACTATTCATAATTTGCGCATTTCTTCAGAAATATAACGCGACTAGTAATCTTAAGACTCCGTGGCGTAACGGTAGCGCGTCTGACTCCAGATCAGAAGGTTGCGTGTTCAAATCACGTCGGGGTCAAAACGTCCATCTTTTGGTCTGGTTGAGAACCACTTTTTCATGAAAAGTGCACGAAAGTGACGGGCGCTGAAACCGACGGAGGCCTAGCAAGCCTAACCTCAAGCCATGCCGCCGCCACATGGTACTATTGGCGACAAAAAAAAAAAAAGATTGACCTGACCAATTATCAGTGACAGGGTTGCAAAATACAAACGAAAAATCATTGCCTCAACTGCGAGACGCGGCTTACAAGAAATTGATGAAAGGAACCGACATAAACGTCACTAGACAAAACAGAGCGCAGCCTAACCTTTGCACAGCAAGACTGGACATAATTGTTCGCAGAGACGAGATAATCACCGCAAAAACTACTAATGACATAGATGCCGGTAGTAGTAACAATAGTAATGATGGCAGCCCGCAAAAAATCTATGATCTTTGAAGGAATCAGAGGTGGATTTGATATTGAAGGAAAGTTTTGGGTGTGTAAACTGTAATGAGCATGGATGTAGGAACGGAAAATTTTATAATTCTGGAAAAGTCCAGACATAAGGCGGCAGATGGGCTCAAAGGGCTATAAACACGGGCCTGGGTTTTTCCCCATGACGACAATGGCCCTACTACCACCATTCTTCACCTATCGGAACCAGCGCTCCAATGAGGAATGAGCCGCTAATACTCCCACCGTCACGCTAGTAGCCAATGAGGGCCCTACAGAGATCGGCTTGACTAACCCAAAAGCCGATCTCTGTAGGGCCCAGCAATCAGTCAATCATAAGCCAACCACGCCAATAGTCACTCAGCAAGACGTGCTGAGATGGTAGAGCAGCTAGGAGAAGACACACTCACGCAGTTATTCTTTCGCTTACATTCACTCACGCAATTATTCATTCACTTAAATTCTATTACTCAACATTCACACACATACTTGTATTCAACAACGTAAGATTTAAATAAATTCAGAAGAATCAATAAATTTATCTCTACATGGACATCCTGCCAATTTTCAAGGATGATAACATTATATTGATGCTCAAACATTATAAGAAATTCAAATCTGACTGTATATTAAACAAGACGAAAAACTGAGCAGGACAGTTGATGCTGGCTTCTCGTATGCAAAAGCTGCTAGTGGCCCAACAGTATTTAGACCACAACCAGTGTATCAAGAACAAACATCACCACCAATAATGATGTACCACAACACCCAGGGCACCACTGCCATGGCTGTTCAATTCCAAGAATAAGTCGATTACCTGCATGGTAACAATGATCCAAGATAATTTTATTAACGAATTGAACATCATGGAAGTGTGATAGTTTTCAATATTTAACAACTAAAATCAGCACCAATTAATGCAAACTCCATAGCGTCAACAAGAAAGAGCATCAATGTACACAAAACAATTGTATTCCCAAATTGAAAAATTCAATACTAGTACGAAACTAAGTCCACGCTTCTCTCCACGATCAAGAAACAACATGAAAATTACGAAACTTCGTTAGAAAGCAAAAATAGAGCGTTTGAAAAAATGGTGTAAAATGTTCAACCAAGAACGTTTATTATGAGCGTTGAGTTCTTCTTTTGGACTACTAGTTTAGTCTTTCAAATAATTAAACTTATTTGAATTATTAACAATAACATTGGAATAATTTACTCGCCATTATTCAAAGGAACTGTGATTCTCTGATATCGGCCACGTAGCCCAGTTGTACTTTTATGAATTAATTGCATGTGCGTTCATCAATTATCCATGATAGACTGTGATGGTCAATTAGTCCATTGAAATGTTACATTGGACCTTGCATTTTTTGGTGCACGATAATTTTTTTGTTTTATGTTTAGGAGGGTCATGAAAAGCTTAACTTCGAGTTCGTGGGGTTCGAACCCTTGTCCCCCGGCCGCCATGTTGAAAAAGGAGTGAAAACGGGTTTTCCGCTATATCTTTTAAACTATTGATTGCACAAAAAACGCAAGGGGAAATTCGTTGTTGCAGCCAAGTTTAATAGATATGGCGGAAAACCCGTTTTCACCCTTTTTTCAACATGGCGGCCGGGGGACAAGGGTTCAGACCCCACAAACTTGAAGTTGAGCTTTTTATGATCCCCCACCAACAAAAAAAAATTCCGAGCTCTAAAAATGCAAGGCCCCCCACCACCACCACCACCACCACCACCAAGTAACGTTTCAATGGACTAGATATGGTGTTGACTTTGACATATGAAATGAATAATTTTATCTCATACTGTTGTGTGAAATGATGGATGATCTACAAGTCGGGAAGGTAAAAATAGACGTTCCCGGGTTGGCTTGAACCACCAACCTTTCGGTTACCAGTCGAACGCGCTGCTTTTTTTTTTTATAAATGTCTATTTATTGATTAAAAAACATGTGTGGGTGATATACATTTAACAAGTTCTGAGTATACGTTAATTAGTTAGCCAAAATAGACAATAGGGAAGGCTTAAATGTCTTATTATTAGTGAATACTTGGCTGGATAGCTTCTAGCTCTCAATATTCAAACATTCATCGTATTATTATGCTTATATTTTTATTACAGTGTCGTGTATGTGTCAGCTCTATTTTCGGTAATACATGAACTGGCGTTTCTAAGCCGAACGCGCTGCCCATTGCGCCACGGAAACACAAATGTATTTTTTATTCTTGATATTATTTTTTCCACCTTTTTGCACGGGAATCGTTTTCGAGGGAAAACTGTTGCAAAATGGCATATCTTGACATTTCGTCCAACAATCCTTCGGCAGATGACCTTTGTGACCCAAGTTAATCGTTTGATTAATGATGGCGATTGCATGTACCCTATAAGCGAACTCGGAATGGACATTGCTCAAATCGGTTGGGAAATTTTTTGCTGAGTGTCCATTACTTTTCTATTTAATTATTTCTTTTTGTACTCTATACTGTTTACTCTCATCAGCGTCCCAGAAAGTTTCATTGATGCAACCTGAATATGATACTTTTATTGGTGAAGGGGTTCAGTTTCTGTGCATGCTATCAATATATCATGTGTGTAAGGACAATGGTTATGAGAATGTTTATCTCGATTATTATTCTGGAATTCGTGGAAGGAAATTGAAGTTATTCACAGGGATTGCCGAAGAATGGAAAAGCACAGATAATCGATCATTTAATAATACGGTATCATTATTATTATAGTAACGATGTCGATAGGAAATTAACACAAATCAATGATCAATAAAAATAATAATAATAACACAAATAATGCTGGTAATAACAATAACTGTAATTCTAATAATGTTATTTATATTAATAATGATAATATCAATCATTTTATTGGTGTTGTCGCTAGTAATGGTGTTATCGATAATGGTGGTATCAGGTATAGAAGATGTAAGTATATGGTGATAAATTTTGACAACGTTGCATAGTACAAAAAGAATTAGGGGATATTTGGAGGTCAATTGGGATTTGGAGGTGGATTGAATTCGAAAGCTGGATAAATCAATTGATTCTTACAATCGACGAAGATGTTCCAATTCATTTCCAAGTCGAAACGAAGTGCCAACGATAATCGGCTACTCCCAAACCCCCACAAGTGCTTTGAACTCAAATTTCAGTTGGAGTATGAAGAAAAAAGGTTCATAAATTCCTTTCTTTCCTGTTATTCTGATCGCGTGATCGCAACGCGGCAGCAGATACCTGACCCATCCAATTTCATTTTTGATCGTTATTGTTATCATTATTGTCATCCATATTATTATCATTACTGTTATTATCAATATATTTATAGTTAGATTGTTTTGTCGTTCCTCGTATTCATCTCAAAGACCTCAACTTTTAACTTTTTATTTGGCTGCCATTCCCCGACCAATTTTTCTTTCTATTCATAATATATGCTTATTTATATATGTATATATATACGCACATTTCTCAATATGAAGAGAATTATTCCACCTCATCGCATTCAGTCAATATTTCATCTATCATTCATTCAACGTCCATTGACAGTCATTCTCGTTCGGTTTAATTCGTCTCCATCCATTGCTCGCGTTAGTGAACGTAGAATCATAAAAAAAATTAATATTAAAAATAAGTGATGAAGTTTCATGAATGCAGTACTTTTTTTCGGATGGAGCGGGGAATATGTCTTTTACTTTTTCTCATTTTTTTTACATCCACTTATTCGTCTTCCTTTATTTCCTTAACCTCTTGTGGCTTTGGCAATTCCTCAACTTTAGATTCATCTTTTTTCAGATCACCTGCTGACTTGGTTTCCACTGATTTCTCTAATTTTTCGGCCGAGTGATTTTCTTCACTCGATTGCTCTTCAGAACTCGATGAATCCTCAACTTTGACAGCTTCAGATGATTCCTTGCTAGCTTCAGTAGACACAGTTTTAGCCATTATCGTGTCAACAACGGGGTCTAGTTTTGCTTCCGATGGTGCTGGTGCTGCTGGTGCTGCTGCTGCTAATGGTTGAGCTTCAGGTTGTGCTTCCAATTCAGTAGATGCACTTTTGGCTCCCAATATTTGCTCTGCAGATTTAACTGCACTCGATAGTCCATCCTCTGCAACTTTCTCAGATTTTTCAACCGCAGCAACAACACTAGCTACCGTTTCAGATGCTTCAACCATAAGAGTTGATTCTGCTGATTTGGCTGTTTCGGGTTTTTCTTCATTATTCGATGTTCCAATAGG
Organism: Meteorus cinctellus; assembly: GCA_030523045.1. NCBI lineage: Eukaryota > Metazoa > Arthropoda > Insecta > Hymenoptera > Braconidae > Meteorus > Meteorus cinctellus. Next base: position 558,844 of record JAPYZF010000139.1, read on the forward strand.
CTCCACTACATCAAGTTTCTTTTCGGGCAGTTCAGTTTTTTCCTCTTTGATTCCATCAGCCAATTTTCCTATGGGTTCGGCAAGAGCATCAGCTACTTCAGCAACTGGTGCGGGTGCTGCTGCTGATACAGACGTTAGGGGAGCAGCGGGTGCTGCTTGTGCAGAATCAAGTGGCACTGTCTCTTCAGTTCCACGAGTGACACGATCAGTCTTATCTTCAGCTACTTTTCCTTCCTCTTTCGGTTTCTCGGCAGCTTTTTGTTCACTTTCCGCGACAACTGATTCGATTTTCTCCTCATTTTTTGGTGATGGTTCCGATTCAGCCACAGCAGCAACAGCTGCCATAGGTTCAACCGCAGCGGGTGCTTCGGACTTGGTAGAAATTGATGATTTAGCGATTTGTTGGGGCTCCTCTATCTTTTCAACCGCCTTGAGGTTGTGTTCTTCCGATTTGACTTCCTCTTTCAATTCGGAACTTATATCCTTGGTTGGGGCATTTTTGCCTTCTGTAATGTGTGCGTCGACCTGTGAAAGATAAAATTCATTAAGATGCCATCGGTCTATAAGTTTTACTTGGGATCAATAAATACATACTACATCATGAATCTGGTAGAGCATAATCAAATTACCTTGTTTTCAACTGGTACAGGGGCTACCGGTACTGCTGGAATTGGTGCAAGAGTTTCAGCTGGCGTGATAATTTCAGCAGCTGCAGCTTTGGCTGCAATCGCATCTTCGACCACCTCTTCCTTTTTCACTGAAGCCTCCTCTTTCTTGTCTGATAGATCAGTCACGGCTTCAACTAATTTGATTTCCTCGGGAAGAGACTGCAATTCGTCGGTTTTCACAGTTTCTGTTTTTTCCGCCTTGTCCTCGAGTCGTGCAGTTGCCAAGTGTGCATGTTTCGCATGTTCTTCTGGTGTTTCACCTTCTCGATGGACGGACACTTCTGGTGCAGCGGTTTCAGATGTTTCTCGTCTTAATATGTGTGGCGTATCCTGGATAGGGGCACTTTTTTCCAATGGAACAACTGCTAATCGGTCAGATTGTACACCCGGCTCTGCTACCGGCATGACTAAAACTGTTTTGACCGAAAGGGCACATAGTACGGCTGCCAGGACAAACTTCATCCTTGATATATTTGCTGAAACAAGAAATATCGAAAATGTTGTAGTTCAAGAAGGAAATGAAACCTCTTTATGTCAGATTTTCTCAATGAACCAGAAAAAAGGAGAGAATTCTATTTGAGACAATGAATTGACATTGAACCGAATATGCGGCTACATTGGAGGGCGTTGTTGAGTTAATGACAGGATGTGTCGCTCGCTTGTTATGTTCACTCGACATTTGCGTATATGGAGATATATATTTGTAACTTTAGAAGTGTAAAAGAAAAGGCAAGAGGATGGGGGGGGGGGGGCGTTTCCGATGGAGAATAGGACACCACTTGGAGTCAAGTAGTTGGAGAATGCAAAGCAGATATTGAATATGAGAAAAAAAAGTTTTTTCAGTCTTGCTGCCACATGAGTGAAAAATTGATTCCATTTGATTGTTTGAATGAGAATTAATTTATGTGATTGTATTTTTTAGCAATTGCGCTGGTAGAAAAAAAAAGACAAATTGGGAAAAGAACACACACGAGAGATTACACACTAGGGATAGGTATATAGATTGATAAACAGCCGCAGTAGCAAGAATGATCAGTGCCAGACAGGGGGAAGGAAATGCCGCTCTGAAAGATGATGAGATGGGGCTCCCTCTATTACTTCATCAAGTATATCAGTAGGTAATAGGGGAAAAAGTGCTTCACAAAGAAGAGTTTACCGGACGCATCTCGCTTCCGTCCTTCTGTATATATCCATATTTTTCATTTTCTTATCATAGATTCATTTATCTTATCCGTTTAATGTTTCAATGCTTATCATTTCTATATGAATTGTTTCTTAGTTTTTTCTACGGTTCGGTAATTATATTCTGCTACCGTCAATGTTTGTTTGACTAAACGTAATTTGTCGTGACGCTTATGACCTCGCGGTGAGTTTAAAATTGGTGGATAACATGGCGTTAATTTGGTATCTTATAAGAGTGCAAAGAGATGAACGGTTGCATTATACTGTGACAAAATCAGAGTGGGTAAAACTTGAATTGCAAAATTAACAAGTAGCACTATTGCGAAATGATTTCAGTATTACAAATTGCAAGCAGAAATGGGGACCAACTGCAAGTAAGCGAATCCTACGCACGAAAAATGAAAATGGGAAAAAAAAAGTAAACGGTATACTGTTTGATTTAAATACGAAATCAACAGTTATAAAACGTGTAATTCAAATTTGCATACTCACTTATTTCTTGCGTTATTGGAAATTGAGAAGAGCGGAACCTTGTTCTTGATGTCGTCAACTTGTGATTGTTGCACTGGACTTTTTTTTTTTATTCAAATAATGTAAATTGAATACAATGAACGAAAACTTGGTAATAGTTGTAATAGAATTAATAGAAAAATTTTATTTCTCGTGGTGTGCGCGTGCGCGTCTCTTTTGTAAGGGACCGTAGCAGGTGAGCGGTGAGGAAGATTGGTTCGTATGTCGAGTCAGAATCGGCGATCCTGGCTTTATATACCTGCAGTTCGTAGCTACCCGACAACTCGTCGGGTCACACCGAGGGATCACGAAGTACCCCCGCGCGTCTGCCTTCAGTTCCCCTTCATCACCCTCCCTATATCGTTCCCTACTCTCTCACTACCATCCACAGAGGACCCACAACAGGGGTCCCTTCTTTTTTTGTTTCATTCTGCACCCCGCTGTCTCCCCGATATCTTTCTTCTTTCCTATATTCCATCAACTACATATATTCCTCATTGCTTCTTTTATTATGTTTTAATTCTCATTTTTTCATTCTACTCAAATTAAAAACCTCCATCTGGCCCATACCATCATCACTTAGAGGGGATTTAGTGTCGTTTTTATCGCCCATACCTAAGTCATTTTGTTAACGAGACGTGAGTGCCGATGAATTTTTCGTTTAATGAACACAACTTTTAATGATTCTTTGGCGCCTTGCAACAACCATGCATTTGCAATTTCAACATTCCTAAGAATTTTCAGTGATGCGAAGAAGTAATGTTACACATTTATAAGGCCGCATGCAGCGATAGGAAATCCTAAAGATAATTTTAAAACAGAGCAGAAAATACAAAGTGGAGAAGAATGCTAGGAATTTGACATTAGCTTTGGATTTTTGTCCGTTAAACTGCATTCATTTTATTAATTACTTGCAAATTAATTTTCCATATGAAATTTGGAGATACGCAGGTCAATTTATGAATCGATTAATCACGTGTGGAGAAAATTCTGAAAAAAAAAAACAGTATAACGGGAAATGATTGAGTTATAACGTACTGGAAGATCTGTGTGTTATGCGACCCACTTGATTCCATTTTTCATACTTCAACTTGAAAATATTTTTTTTGTCGGAAGTTTAGTTAGCAAATCTAGTGTATTACGTTTAATCATCTATAATTGCTATCATGTGGGTGTTGATTGTGCTAATAAAACATTTGATGGAGGACAATGATAGTTTAGAGTCTATTAGAAAAAGAAGGTGAATGATTCGGTTATAAAATGATGTCGACTCGTTGTGTGAGGTTCGAATTCTCAACTTCTTGTTTGTCATTTGGAAAATACAGTAAGCCAACTAGATATCAGCATGTACGACATTAAATTATACAGTAGAGAAGTTATGGTCCCAAATGACTGATTGCCAACTAAATCTTGGCGAGCCTGTTTTTTTTTCTTTTTTTTCTTTGTGTTTTCTTCTTTCTTCCATTCTGTATCTCTAGGCGCCAAGTGACTTTACAACTAGCTATTGCCAACCGTTACGTTCCCGTTATTGAGATTACAACTGTGAGGGAGAAGTTGACTTGGTTGTAATAGAGCGCACACAGAAAAAGGGATCGAATAGATATGCGTCCAAGAGAAGTTAATGATGTATGAATACTCAAGAAATAACATAGAGATCAATGATTCCATTTACTAATATATATCTTCATACCGAACTTTTGAAGAACTATAGATTTAATATATCGACAACGAAAAACAATACTTTTTCGTCATCATTAAGTATTCACAACTTGTTTTTTCTTCATACACGCAGGAGGTTAGGGCAGATATCCAATATAAAACATTTCATAGATGATTGGAGTGAAACGGAACGAATCTTTTATCAGGTGCAGTAGCAAAGTTTTTTACACTATAGATAGATGATAATTTGATGATATAACAGTGTCAATAATTGATGGTGATGTGTGAAATTTTGTCTACGCGCAGAAGACACGAAAAATCCTCTCGATTTCACTTTGATCAAATTATTCGCGTGAGAGTGTGAGATTGTAATGTGTACGCGTGGAGAAGGAGCGAACAGTACAGGACATTACGCAAAAAGTGTTGTAGAAAATGAGCTCATCATCTTTTTTGACATGGCCTATAACCAATTATAACTATTGATAATATATCATTTGCAGATTCTCTTTTCACAATTGAACGCCTCAAGGTCATTTTCGTTGTTCGCATACACACTTCTTAATGGCTTTGGCAACAATATTATTTTAACTTTTTTTTTCTTGTTTCACGACGAATGGAGGAGTGTGAGTCATGTGATTGAACGCATCGAATCGTGAACCACTTCATGAATATGTTTGAAAAACCATCCATGCAACATGAAGTGAAATTTATTATTTCCATTCGTGGCAGTTGATCATTATTTTATGTATATGAATTTTTTATTTGATAAAGAGAATTGTATTCTATAATAGTCAAAAAGATTACATTCTTCTTTGGACGTGGGACAATTGCATCATCATTGCGTTGGCATTGTGGATCGCAGCAGTCATAATTTCTATATTCGGAGGAGATAGGGAAAAAAGTGATACACACACATAATTACATGAAAGAGTGCATGAATGTACATGAATGACAGATTGAAATATGTATAGTTGGTTAGGTCCTGCAGGCCTTGAATTTTAACCTTCTAATTTATCCCTAAACTTAAATCCGGTTTTCCCCATGCAACAGTAGCCACAGTATACACTCAGTATGTCTGCATCTCCCACACATGTCTCGCTACATCGTATATATTAGTTCAGTTTCCCCCATTTTTCTCCCTAGCACTCAAAAACTGAAAACTTTATCAAAATGTAATATGAAGCTACTTCTCGAACATGTATACAGCTTATCTCTGAAGTGTTGGAAAATATATCTCTTGAAAAATTTGAGGGGGACAGCATGTTATGTAAGATAGTTATTTTACAAGAGTGCAGGCAGGGGATTTTTTTTTTTTCTGGGAATTGGAGAATACTGTTAGATACAAATTTTATTATATTTGACTGAGGGTTAGATAAGACTCGGGAACGGTCAATAAAATAGAATTGTGGTCATAATATGAGAGAATTGGGTTTTTATATCATTTTCGTTGAACCAGCTCAATGTTGACAATATTCTTGAATAATTTCTCTTCTTACACAGTATTTTTCAGTAGATCTCTCACTACAGTTGATAATGAATTATTAGATAAAGCACAAAAAAAATATGGCTTCGAAAAAAAAAAAATTATTTCAATATACATTTCCTCTTTTTCTCGTAAAACGTTGAATACGCGGACGGATAGTACGAATGTATGTAGAGGATTATTATACGGCACAAACTTATGGTTATATGGAGGATGAAAGAAGCCCGTGGAAGGACCTTGGGCTCTTTGTGATTTTAATGACAACGTTACACGTTTTACGCTAAAATGCCATAATGCCGTTGGCACGAAGTACATTGCGTTAGACGGAAAGAGAAAGAGATAGAGAAATCAAGATATACACATTACTATCATCAGCTATATATATAGATATCTCTCCCCTTATATTAGACGACTAAAAATGGAAAGTTAGAACCGCGATGATTCCACATATTCTTCTTCTCAGCTCATTCCAATGTGTTACATGTGTGAAACCATCATGATAAATATCGAATAGTTATCTTCGAGAAAGAAATCGAAATGTCAATTAATCCGAACGTTAGCACAAGTATGTTTTAGATCATTTTTCTCCCATAATTTACCACTCATAAGAACATAGATGATTATTATTTGTTTATGTTGAGGATGTGCGTGTAAAATCATCGTTAGGGTATTGAAATTCAGGAAAAAGATAAATAATGTGTAGCAGAAAATAGGAAGAGGAAGACGAAAATGGAGAAGTGAAAGCAAAAGAGATGAAAGAAGAGTTAGAAATGAAGATTCTTATGAGAGTAGAGGATAGCTTGGCGTTATGGTTGTCCACGTCCGGCTAAGGCAAAGTTAGGCTGAGGATAGCAGCGATTATCTTAACGATCCCTTGCAGCAAAACCTGAACAGCAACCCGTTTTATCCGCGCGTCCCCGTCCCTTTTCTTGATGGCATGCCACATGTACGTTGCTATACAGAGTCTCATGCTTGCTGCTGCAGCAACAGCAACAGCACCACCACCATCACCACCACCACCAGCTCTTCTCTGTACTCCCCCCTTCCACTTTTTATTTTTCTCTTTTCTCTTATCTCTCTCACTTTAAGGTGACTCTTGTATGCATTGCTACAGAAAGTCATCGTATCATAAAAGGATGAAACGAAAATAGTTAAATAAATAATATTCCATGTCTATTCACTATTTTAATGTTGAAAAAAAGTATTATTTATAATACGAAAATAACGAATTTTGTAAAATATAGTCGAGTTGCGTTTGAAGTGGGTGCGTCCGAGTTCAATGACTGACGCGAGTGTGTGTGTGTGTCCTCATGCATATATGTTTGGATTGATGTTATTAGCTATGATACATGGTCAAGTGATTGTAAGAAGCCAAACTCCTTGGGCAAGGCCGCGCGCGTAGCGCAAATCGCAAACGGTCGTCGCGCTCGATACACAACAAGCTATAATGTAAAAAAAAGAAGAAGACGGTATAAAGGTGAGGTAGAATAGAGTGAGGGAGTGCACAGGTGTATAATGCGTTACACAGGCATTACAGGTATTATCCGTATTACATGTATTACGAAGCATAAGGACGTGTGACCTCGACAGAGTACGTCGATTTGTGTTCTTATATTTATCCACTGACTCTGAGCTTTACTCATCTTTTTCTCCTCCTTCTCGATCATCATCATCATCATCATCATCGCTCTCTTCTCTTTTCCCCTTGCTTCTTCATTTGACATATTCTCTATACATTCGTTCTCATTTCGCCTTTTGCTCGATTCAAGATTTTTGCGGCCGGTTTATTCCATCTTCCTCATTTTTCTTTCTTCTTGCCATCCCATACGTGTAAGCACGTATATATATATACATGTATGTACTCTGTCTGTACCGCGAATTGCCATTTGTATTTCTACGACTCGATAAGTATACACCAGAGAGAAACCTGGCGGGTTTCATGCATTTTTTTCATTCTCAAATCTTACTCTTCGATATTTTTTGCCTTTTTTTTTCATTTTTTCGCTTCGATATAATCATTGTAAAATGGCTTTTGACTGTATATATTGTTAATCATCATAATTGTACGGCAATTAAATCGTAAAATAACTATATCTCAACAACGGGGCGGCTGGCTTCGAGAAAATAATAGAATAATTTTCTTCCATGTATATGAAACATTTAATATTTATTTTTATTGATATATATTGCAGCTGTAGTCAAGGACTCGTCGGGATGTTTTATGGATATATTATTTTATTGTTGACTTTATATTTCCAATACGATGCGCTTGAATGAAATTTCTGTTTGTCTGTGTATGAAGTAAAAGAGTGAGACAAAAATGAAATGACATTTGACAAAAATATGCGTGTCACGCACGAGACGAGCGCCTTCGATGGGGGGCCACGATGCTCATTCATAGTTGTTCGCATCCAGCTGACGTCCGGCCACGAGTCAGACATCTTTTTTCTCTATTTTTCATTTCATTTGCCTCTAAACATTAATTGTAATTTGCATTATCAGTTGTAATGCGTCATTTTATCTACATGAGTAATGTTTGTTGGAAATTTTCTATCGCGCAATTGTAAATTGCAAAAAGACATGAGATGGTCCAAGGTAAACGGCAATCAACATTAGACACGAGATTATCACGTAATGATTATTATACACAATTCATATAAGAATTTAATTTGCCATAAACCATGGAAATACAACGCATTATTTGATAAGCGTATGATAAAATTCAGGGTCCGTCGCTATGTCAATTGATCAAAACTTCCATATACTTACTCATCATTTGAAATTTCCATTACGTTCTCAAGGACAAGGTCTATCACATGAATTTGTTTGTTTAACATGCGTGACGTTTATGTTCAATTAAACGATTGACCTTACGATACAAAAATTCCGTAAAAACGATAAAAAAATTACACTTGACAGAATAAAAAAGGGTCAAATGATAATTTTTTCGCAGTTTCCATAGATAATTCGTTATTTACTCATATACTATTGTAATCAAAGTAAACATACAATGATGACGTTGGATACTTAACAAATCTTTACAAAGTTGTTTCAAGTATAAACAAATACATACGCGTGGTGTATTAAAAAAAAAGGGGGGAAGAATAGGGGGTGACATGCGCGTGACTCGGATTCACTATAAGTAATTCTCATGACTCACAATTTTGTGTTTTTCTCTCTCCCGCATTATTTTTGCCTCTTTAACTTCTCTTTCCGATTCTGTTTGATATTGTTGTAAATGCGTTGTGAAACGTAGAGACATTGACACGGTTGACGTGACAATGTCTGCAAAGAGACATTTGTCGGTGAATTTTCAAGGGCTAGAGAAATAGATAAGGCGGAAGAACCGACGACGATTGTCGCCTTCGATGTAGAGATTAGTAGTCTGCTTGCAGACACAATTTCTTGACTATTTTTCTTCAATGTGCCTGAACTTCTCCAATGCTCAACCCATACACGCACACATACACACACACGCACACGTATCCATGCACTCGCGCCAATGTATATGCAATCTCCATGGGGCTTTGGATGACGTGAGAAAACTCCCGCAACGTGGATAAGTCTCACAGAAAAGATATTTCATGAGAAAGAAAACTCGTCCCCACATAAAAAAAAAATCAAAATCCAATAGTTCTCATATTCTTGCATAGAATTTGACACATTTATAACAGGAATAGTAATAGCATTGCTGATGATTTTATTCAAATCCCTACCGTCATTGTTACATCCACAACCAAGTTTTTCTCTCTTTTGTCAAATTTCTCAATTCACGCTGAACTTTCGGATAGAATTATAGAACACACTACTGCAGTACAAAAATATTCAACTTGTATCAAAAAATAATTTATATTGTCACATGAGCATCTCAGCGTATGCATAACAAGTCTCACAACAATTCTGATTCAATTAACATATTAATTTAATATTATGATTCATTAAAATAAACAATTGATTAATAAAAAAAAATTAAATTCCATATTTGATTTACCGTAGGGTGATGATGATACACAGATGTGACGTGTTACATTCCAAAAGAAAGTTCTCGATGGCAATTTCCTAATGGTTAGGCTTAGCATTGAATTCAATTGAATAATGGGGGCAAAGCGCGCGGGTGAATAAGAAGTATATATACGGGCAGAAAAGAGAAGAATATGGCGTGAGAGTGGGTGTGAGAGACAGAGGAAAGGGGAAGTACAAAGGGGAATGAGAGCGGGCGAGAGGGATTAGGGGAGTGATAGAGAGGGACAGAGAGAGAAAGAGAGAGAGAGAGAGAGAGAGAGAGAGAGAGAAAATAAGTGAGGCGAAAGATTCGCCGCCTAGATCATTATCCATCATTCGGAGTGATCATTGCTTGATATATGTATTCCTGAGTGATTCGCTCGATTGTATTTATGTATGTATTGTTCGCACCTAATGGAGCTTATGCCTTTGTGTATATTCTTCATTTTATATCGAACAATCATGTCAACTCTTGTGTTAAAAAAACGCCACGATATAATGGTACACGAATTCAATGGCCGTTGCATCACGCAAGAGTTTATTGCTACATTTAATTTTTTACTGTTTTTTCACGTCAATGTCAATATATGTAAGAGATGTTCGATTATGTTTTTTCCCGTTAAATGTAGGAAACTTCTCTTCCCCACTAATCAATCAGTTTTCTACCTTTGAATTAAAATTATTCATCAGCAATTAAATATTCATATTTTTTTGCGCCACGTGCAAATAGATCTCAATCTGACATGGCAATAAAATACAATCATGATAGTGCCATAAATTGATGAATTCTGCGTAAAACTCTACATGAATTTGAATTTTTTCTTTTCCTCATCTACATTTGTGTATATAGTTATTATTCACGACAAATTACTGCGCAATAATAATACATATATTGTGTTGGCATGTGTAGCATAAACCAGATAGGAAAAGACATCGAATGGCGTTGAGTAGAGTCAGCGTGGGATATCATACACATAGTACATAGTGTGCATGTTTTTCTAACACCCTACATGTATATTTACACATCCTTTCCGTGTGATATCGCATTGGATTTATTTTTACGTATAATACTTTCAATATTAATATACGCCTTAAACCTCATTTACCTCTATATCAGTGAACATGTTTTGCCCACGCTCAATGCACACCACTACGTATCGTCATTATTACATTATATTATTAATAGGGCAAAATTATACATACCTACTTTGGCTTACACCCGTCCACGACCTTCAATTCTTCCTCAGTATATTTCTTGTCATTATTTTTCCTACCAGCATATTGCTTCTATTTCAGGACTGTGTTGGTAATATATTTTCAGGCTCCAAAGAAGGACGAGGGTATATGAGAGAGGGTATAGAAATAAAAAAATATGGAATATATAAAATGGCAGCAGCGGCAACGGCAGTAGAATAAATATACAAATAAGCGGTGAAGCAGGTTTAGCTTTTTGTGAGGATGCTCATGGAGAAGAATTTACCACACGTCCCTATACGGTGGAGGAGCGCCGTGGTGGATGCTGAATACTCGCACACTGTCGTTGTGAGTGTGCGAGGAAGGGGGCGGGAGCGGGGTAGCAAAGCAGAAAAAAATGATGAGATGGGAAATAAAAATGAAATGAAAAATATGAACGACGAGTTCAAACCTTCGGGTGGATGAGCTGCGCAAAAAAAGGCTAATAAAGGTTGTGGCACGTGTGTATTTTGTCTTTAAAGGAATGAACTTCCATGTGATGAAATAAAAAATGGAAAAAATAATATATACTCAAAGGCTTTCATCTCAGGTGAATGATTTAATGACTTGAGTTCCATTTGAGTATCCGGAGAGTGGACCGTTGTGGTTGTGACGATGACGATGATAGCGATTGTAGCATCAGTATGGTTATAACTTTCAGGGCTTCGAAAGATTTCTGTTGTGGATACGGAGAAGGAAAATGTGGGAAAAGAAGAATAAACGTGAAAAAAAAAGGAAAGAAATAAAAGAAAAAGGAAAATGATGGAGTGGGAATGGGAATGAGCCCAGGCAATGAACCAAACTTAAGTCCGACAGTATTTTATTCGAATCACACTGATATATGTTCGACTCCTTTCTCGAGATAGGAATGGAAAAAAACAGATAACCATAATAATAAAAAACATTTCTCATAAATTTTTCTTACCAAATAAGAATTGCGTGAGCACTTTTACGGAGATTGCGCTTGAAGAAAAATAAGAAAATGCAATGTTGAGCTGTATACAATATGATTTTTAGATTGGCTGTTTTTTTCTTCTCTGTCCCGTGGTTTGATACCATGGTCTGTAATTGTAAAACAAACAGTGCAGGATGAAGAGTGGAAGATTCTAAGAATGTTCTTCCAAAGAGCAGGAACATTGGATGGACGAGTGCAAGGAATGGTTTGTTGTTTTGTACTCGTATGGATGTGCAGTTGAATACGAGTTGAAGCGAACGATATATAAATAGACTTGTGCTACCAATCACTGGTGTTTATCCGAACCCAAAGAGTAGCCCCAGGGAAGAGGCACAGAAAGGGAGACAGAGAGAGGGAGATAAGGGGAGAGGGAAAGCGGGAGAGAGAGAAAGAAATGGAGTCAGAAGAGGACTTTGTAATGATGGTTCTGCGTACGAGAATGGCGCACGTCTGCCTCCTCTATACACCTAGACCTATGTGAATATTATCGACATGTAGAGTGTACCCCAAGGATATGAACAGAGTCGATGGACTTGAGTTGAAGAAAAGCGGCGCGCTGATGCTGGGGCGCTCCATGTCTTACAGTCTAGAATAATGAATACGAACGAGAACAAGGAGAGAGGAAAGTCAGAGAAGAAATTGGCGCCCAACGTTTTTATTATAGCAACCGTGAAATTTCACAGATGCGGATGGAGCTGACCCAGGTCAGGGCAGGCTACTGGCATTGAACGCAGCTTCAATTAAGTGACGTCATCAATGACGGGATTCGAATTTTGTTATTACGTGAAGAATTCAACTCATCGACAGGACTCTGCTTTGTTTCTGCTGTCTGTTGACGCCCTGCCCCCCTTCTATAATACTCCATTATTGTTTCGTTTTGGTGAAAGTTAATTTTTACGCAAATGAATTCCGCATTTCAGAGCGGACCAATGACAGACAAGCAGAACTATATGTTTGTCGAAGACCTTAAAGATAAGACCGCGATCTTATGGCGCCAGGAAGATCGAGTTCTTTTGCAGAACGAGAAATCAACACACGCACTTCCTCTCACGGTGCCCCTGCAGTTTCTTTTTCTTATATATCATAATCATTATTATCATCATCAACTTCATCAACATTATTATCATATGGCAGTTATTTCTCTCTTTTTGCTCAATCTTCAGTGGTCCGTATTTATTCACCAACATCTAGTCATGTTGGAGAGTTTGAAATAAAAGCCTATAAAACATATCTTTGAGCTCGTTTGTGTGTGCATGAGTGCCGTAGTCCGTCCCGTCTCCTTTGCTTTTTCACCGCGGCTTTGCAGCAGTCGCATGCATACATCTGGGGCCCCTCCAAGACTCTATTTATAGATCCTGGCTATTATCTATGTTGTGTGAGCACCTTCACGATATATAGGAGGTGAAGTTTCTATGAGTTTTTATTTGTTTATGGTGGTTCTCCTTGGGCATTTGTGTCATTATTTTATATCGATTCTGTTTTCATGATGATTTTTCAAAATGGAAACCAGATAAATTTGATGCATCAGAGTGACGCAACATGAAGTTACCAATATCTTCGCGATCATTTTGGACGTGTACCTATTCTGTTCAACAATGTTTTTACCTGTTCATTTCATTTTTGTGAATTAATTATGTCAGAGTCAATTTTTTGCTCTGCGTATATGTACCAGAATAGTCCTACAGTATGCAATCGAATATTGGTTTCCGAAGAGCTTTGGAAGTCGCTTGTGTGAGTGAACCATATAATCACAACGTATGCATCTAATATTGACGCGAAGCTATATTTATATACATGGTTTGTTTTAGTGTCCTGGCGCATCTCCTTTCATGAACTTGGATATTTGCTTACTTAAGTGTCTTGATGTTTGTCACACAGTCATTGACGAAAAATTTTTTCCGTCATTCTGTAAACTCATCCTCCTAAGTCATGTATACGTTCAGTTGTATTATGCATTGTTCCGGTGTTTCCGCATTCGTTTGCATTTTGTATTTTCTGTTTTTTTTTTCCTGTCATCGATGCAACCGGAAAAAAAGCGAAGAATAACAAAACCATTTTGAATGAACCTAGTTGTATTAAAAATAGAATCGTTTCCCGTTTATTATCGGTGTTTGGATTGCGTTGCATCAACGCCTGCTGATATCGTATTGGTTGAAGTTATCCTGAGAAAGAGTAAACAGTGGTAGTGGTGGCGGCGTTGGCAATGGTGTGTGGCGTCCTCGTGAGAAACGACCGCTTATCTTACTGACGCCAGGAATAGAAGCTCAACTCAACAGATGTCAATGCACCCATAGCAAAAACAAGTCTCGGACGACACCTGTAAAATGCTCCTAGCTATTTTTAACTTTTATCGCTGCGAGCAATTTACTTCACGTACCAAGTTAAATGTTACAATTAATTCTGCGGAGAATCCTTAGTACTGTGGATCCGGTAAAAAAATTCTTCTATACCATAGACATATCTTCACAATCATGAATATTCATGAAAGGACTGCACGTTGAAAGGGCACTGAGATGGAAAAAAAAGAATTATCATACACATACATATGTACATGAGACAACGTGTCTACTGACGCGTCTATCTTATGGGCTGCTTCCTCCTCACTCCGTGACATCCGCTGCCTTTTTCTCTCCCGCTCTTGGTCACCCCTATTTCATCTCTTTGTAAATCAAATGAAACCTCGTTCAAATATAAAAGCTCATTTTTTCATCGGGAAAAAAAAAATGAGATTCCTCTTGTGTATGGTATGTTAATTACTTTGATGAGGCATTGAAATGAATTAATGTCATTGAAAAAGTGTTTGTTATTTTACCGAAACATGATTTACCTTTATTTTGTGTTATTGTTCAGAAGAACATGATGTTCAACCAAGTGAGAAGCTTTTCCCTGGTCAGAAGAATCTTTTGACGTCGTGCGTGATTCACACGGCTCTATGACTCTGCCCTTGAGTTTATTCTTTTTTTAATTTGTTTTTACATTCAATTGTTTAACACATTATATATATAAAGAGGGCTGACGATGATTTTACGTTGAGATTGTACCTCCGTGAATGTTACTTGTAAACTCATGGCTATTACTATAGTGAGTCGGTTTACTTAGCAATTAGCTGACATTGAACGTACACTCGAGGCGTTGTCTTTTGTGCATTGAATTTACATATACAAGTATGTGTGTATGATGTGATATAAATGTGAATTTTTCATCATCTATATACAATATGCATATTCCGGACTTGTTCGCGTTGAAGTTACGTAGTTATTCGATGAAGAAAGTATTGAGGAATGACTCGGGAAAGGAGCTCAATCATCCGCTCATTTCTTTCATGAATGAAAAGATATTCACTTCATTTATTTAATTCGTTCACTTTTCGTGCGTATGCGGGTACTTACATTCAATGTTAATAATTGCGAGTTGGACACAAATTTTTGTATGCCGTTATTCGAGAATATAAATCTTCGAAGTATCGTGAAATATCATGAATTTATAAGTATATTTTCATGGTTTGTATCGTTGATCACGTAATATTAATATCCGCTTTATGTATATACCGTTATGAGTCTTGGTCAAGGTCATCGTTCAGACATCACTACCTTCCGCGTAAATTTATTAATCACTTGTGATTTATCAATTGGTATATGTATATATGTATAATGTACATGCTAAGTTCGCTCTTGTTATTCAAATTAATTGACAAATAATTTTTACAGTTTGTAGAACTAGGCAATATTTAGATTCCGAGTTGTGAATACAATTTGCATAAATTTGTCATCGTTGTCTGGATATATTGAATCTTCCATATATTTTATTCTCTTCTGTTTTTCTGTGTCGACTATTATTTTATGGCTG
Source organism: Meteorus cinctellus (assembly GCA_030523045.1). Lineage (NCBI taxonomy): Eukaryota > Metazoa > Arthropoda > Insecta > Hymenoptera > Braconidae > Meteorus > Meteorus cinctellus. Next base: position 574,382 of record JAPYZF010000139.1, read on the forward strand.
CGTGAACACCACAAGATGAAATACTTGCGCTGAGAATGCTCACGCAATCATCATTCATCTTGTAGGACACGAACGAGTCGAAATATATTTTTTTGCGATTTGTTAATATCTTCTCTTTTATTCTGTTCCAGTATCCTGTAACCTTGAACAGGGATGGATCCATTGTGGAGGTCGAGGGCCAATGTTTCCCACCGGGAACATTACCGGAAAATGTAGAAATATCTAAAAGTGCTGAGGATATGTTGAAAAAATTGTTGCAACCCGATCCAAGAATAAGATTGAAATCCCTACTCGCGTTGCAACGAATCGCATTCTTCATGGGCAATAATATTCGAAATTATAGCACAAAAAAAGTTTGTTTTTGTTCTTATGCCATATTTTCTATGGATTTTTCTGGATGTTCAACTGATTCTCGGTTCCTTTTTTGTTTCAAGATTTCACCTTTCAGACTGTTGGGTCAACGATTGAGGCAAACATCGCAACGGACGAATACTCAATGCGACCCATTTCAAGATTTTGATTCATTTGTTGGCGGCAGTACGAACCGAAAGTGGTGATTAAACTAAATTCCATATTCTGCAATTCAATGTTATACGTCAAGAAATCCCCATGTACATTACAATAATTGGAATGGGTACAAGCAAATAGGAAGTATGGATGATTAATTTATCTCATTGATAGATGAAAATATGTGTCGAAAATGTTTGTTTCGTTTGGACTGACATTTACTGGGTGTACAAAAGTTTTAATACTCTTTTTGAAGAATAATTAACAATTTACTTTTGTTTGTCACAGTATCTCATCAGTAATGCACATATGATTGCGATTTTCGATGATATATGAAGACGAATGATAATAACAAGACATAGATGAGTGAGGAGTGAATAAAAAAAAATGATTTTATTATCATTATTTTCTGTTAATTTTTTTTCCCTAGGGCTCGAATTGTCGATTCGTACTCCATGTACCCTCCTAATCATTTTCAATCGAATTTATGTTCGTTCGATCATTCTCACCACTCATACAAGTTTGTTTTGTTTGCTTCCACTCTTTGCACTATCGGCTTCACATAAACGCAACGCATTAAGAGTATTTTTCATTTATATTTTTTAACCAGCAGGGTGAGGGATGGATTAGCAAATTCATGCGACTATATCATAGAGTTTACAGTGCAATCATTATATACATTATCATTATTACAATTCAAATGGTTTCTCATTTTCAATATAATACTGTGTTATTATTTCATTTTTCGATTGTTTTTTTTTCTTTCCACTCTCGCTGTAGATTAGTTCCGACGTTATACAATTGAGAGTTTAAAAAAACTTTAGCAAAGTGAATCGCGATAAATAATTGGAGGACAAAACTGTTGATACGGATTCAGTATCGTGCACATATTACACACACGACCATTTTTTTTTTATTTCAATACCGAATTAGATCTGTTACCGCAGGATGGGTATTTTTCTTTCATTCTCGCTGAAAAAAAAATTTCGAGTATTTTTCACTTTTTTCTTTAATACAAAATAATCAATCCAAATGCGAGTTCACAAATTTAAAAGAATGTTAATACTTATTATTTCTCTCCGTTAAATTTAATTACTGTTGTAATGATAGATATTGAGGATGCACTGCAGTTTTGATTTTTTTTTTGGTGCGCGCATTGGTTTCTTATCAATTATCTTTTTAATATGAGAATTTCTACTCTCTGCCGTTATACTACAAGCTATTATTGGATAATGCTATGCACATATATAACGTTCGTATCCGTACAATTAACATCGTCGCGTGCACTCCCTATTCCCAACCATCCGTTCAATCCTATTCGAATTTCATTGAATACCTTCTTCAACATTGTCATAACACGATTAATCGTTGACAATAACGATCAATTTTCTTGGTGATGTCTTGAATTACAGACCAATTGTTCAATTGAAACTGTTCGCGGATGATAAAAATCATCCAAGCAAAGTTACAATTAATTCAACCTTCCTCATAGCTTTATCTTCATGTTAATTTTTTCTTTCAATTTTAGTTTTTTTCATAATTTTGTACACAAAATACTAACGTTTTGTGCTGGAATATGCACATTACCTCTAGAATACAACATTATCTATCTATCTATTTATTCATATATATATATATATATATATATATAGTCAATATACGCATGCTGAAATTATACACGATGCAGTTTACTGCATGATCAATTTTCAAATGTGAATAATTCTTTTTTCGCATCATATTTTGAAATTAATGTCACGATAAATATCTAATTTTCTTTCTACCACTCTTCTTTCCACATGCATTAAGAAGCACTTTTTAGCATGTTTCTTATTACGCTCATGTTCTTATTTTATGTATAGTATGTACAGAGAGTTAATCATTTCATTATATGTATATATATATATATATATATATATTTATATATATGTATATATATGGATACATGAATTTTCTTCCAAATGTATCCATACGACCCAACGCGATTTTTATCGTTTTTAAATTTGATAGTTACAATATGAAATTGGTTAATACTACAACACGCTTCGATGCCAATTGGGCAACAGCCGGAACATTTGTTCAACGCTCAGTTGATTTTTTATTCATTACTGTTTGTTTATTCGTATCCTATTTGAAAGCAGTAACGGCACACGACAAGTTATGTATGTATATATATATTCGACTACACAGTAGTCGGTTGGTGTTCGACCAATGGAACGAGAGACATTTTCTATTCATTGATTCGTTAAGTCAATTATTTGACGACTCACATATTGAAAATTTAATTTTTCTTGAGGCGATAAATTCCAATTATTGCTCATGAAAATGATGAATCAATGAACTCCGTGTATTTTATAGTGAACCAGAAAGGAGGAAGTGTGGAATTGATTAACATTTGTTTTTTTCTTTCGCAATTTTAATTAATCAACAATTTTTTTCGATTTTTTTATGTATTCAACAGCAATGCAAAATTGGCGAGAGAGAGAGAGGTAAATTAGAATCGACGCGATTCACGAAAAACGTTGCCTCACGTTCTAAGATCACATACATGGATTTGTTTCTAAATTAAATTGATGGCTGCACAACGACCCTTTTTTTTCTCGATTGCTTCCTCATCTATGATTTATTTTTCATCTGTCACTCTTTAATTATTTTGCATTCATATTAACGCCGTTTGTTTCTTACTTATAACTACAATAACATCTTTCGTGGGATTCCGCGATGACGCGCTTGTTGTCAAACTGTCTTTATTTTTAGTATTTCCATCCATTCATTTCTGTATTCATTTATTTATTATTTTTTACTTCGTTTAATGTCTTTATTACGTGTTGATAAACTGATGGTTGTTATGTTATAGAATCAGAAAATATATAAAATATGACAAGGAATAAGACGATGTAATTATATTAAATATCTTCACACACAAGCTCTTAATATTGTACGAAACTTTTTTCTTGTTTCTTGTGAATGAGTATTTGAATAATGAGCGAATGAACCGATGTCATTGATAAAAATATGATTACTGGATTGATTGAACAATCAGGTAGTTAAATGATAATATAATAATAAATCGCGGTGATTGATGAAATGCTAATACCTATAACTTCTGTAGAAACTTTCTACCGCCCAACGCACTTTTTTGCGTTATTCATCACCCATTTTCCGTCATTTCTCATCTGATTATAATGATTATCTTTTCAATAAGTCATAATATAAAATATCCATGATAGCTGTTCGAGTACATATGGTGTTACCCAATATTACAGCGCGCGATGATGGAACATTAATTGAACTCAAGTAAAATATAGGATGATCGGAAAAACAGTGATGTCAAGTGCCATCCAGAAAGACAATATAATATAGACTTGATAGAATGAGACAATTTTCGAAAGTTCGAATGCTTGTAGATATCATGTTCTGAAATTGAAATATGTCGATGAATACAATGTGAAGAGAACTAACGGAATCTCTTCTTTTATTATCATCTTTTGCAGACTGTGAGTGAACTGGAGATCTATCAGTTCATTCTTCTAATTAGACATGAACCGTACCAATCGATGAGTCATCATCAAAATTCGAAAATTCAATCTAATTAGAGGGTAACACCTAACACCAGAATGAGCTAGTTTGATGATGTGAAATGGCGCGGGGAAGGGGAGTGGGGGTACGTTCGCAAATGTTTGCGCGCATGTAACAAGCTGACTCGGATATCTGTTTAAAAGGATGTAATTGGCACAAAAATTATATCTTCCTTTGTCACCAATACACAAACTGCAACTTTTTTATCCATGGAGCAGATGAAGAACGGTTCATCATACGAATATTGTTTTTAATAATACAAGTCATCGATTTATATTTACCATATCATTCTTACATTTTTTTTTTACGAGAAAATTGGAATGAAAATTGTTACACGATGAATCATAATATCGAATGGATAAGTTTTGAAATAATTGGATAGATGTAGCGTAGTGAAGCGACAGCTTGATCAATCGAGTACGTGTATGAATGGTGCAATCGGAAAAAAAATATCATTATTACTATTATCATTATCATTATCATTATTATTATTATTGATAATAATAATTAAATGTCGAGTGAATCCGCCGGTGAATGAGTGACACAAGGCGGAATAACACCCTATCACAATCTCCTCCTTCGAAGACGCAGTGCAATACGGATTATTGTCTTCGAACATATCTACCTACGGTAACAATGTCAATGCACAAATAACAAAACAAAAAAAAAAAGAAATGGGGAATAAGAATAAAGTAAATAGCGATTTCAAACGACTCTCACTCCTCGGTAGGGAGTAACACGGATCGTTATCGACAAAGTAATCGAAAGAGAAAGACACAGTGGCCGCACTCAGAGTCTGATATTTTCTTGCGTTGATTCGCAATACGAAACGATGAATTCAACACGGTACCACCATAACGCATGAAGATAACACACTGCTGCACTGTAATACCTCTGCACATTGCGATTGTCATGGTCTATGGAATCTGAATCATTGAAAGAGAATGCAATGATTCACATGTGTCTGAATTTTGTAGTGTAGAATTATTATCTGAGCAATGATTTATTACCTAGTGAGGTGTCGGCTGTCTTCATGAACTGCCATCTCCGAAGTTTTGAACTCGTTCAACTCCTTCCTAATAGCTGCTTTGTCCTTTGGCGTGAGTCTTGTCCAAGGTTTATCGGCCCTCCTATCATAATCGTGAGCTTGCGTCACTTCAATATAATCGTTGAACCTGATAATCTATTGGAAAATAAGACATGAAAATTCCACCGGAACATAACTCTAAAAACCATTTTCTCGTTATATAAGCTGAAGAAAAAAAATTATATCTCACTTTTTTCTCTTTAAGCTCCTCCACTGTTGGTCGAAAACTAAGTTTTCTGAGTAGATATCTTTTTTTTTCTTCTTTTTGTTTCTTCTCTTCGGCGGGGCTTTGTTCTGAAAAAAAATTATATACATTGTCAGATATTTCTATGTTGACTTACGTGTAAGGTAAATATCAATGACATTATCAAACTGCACCGCGTTGAAACAATGATAATGCAAGAGCATAATCTTTGCCAAGTTGTCGATTGGCCACTCATTATTCAATCGCCAATTCATCAATATGTATTTACATGTCTATTTAAATGTTTCACGCTTACTTTTTAATATGTTTCTCTCTTCAAGTTCCTCTTGAGTTGGTCGCATACTGAGCCGCCTTTAAAAAATATTGAAATTAAGTTATTGCATATGTTTCAACGTGAGTTGATGAGTACGATCAGAATTGGGGATATGTAGGCGAGCCAAAAATTGTGGAGGTCAGGGGTTAGCAAAGAGCAACGGCTGCGGCGAACAAACAGATGATTCATTCGAATGCTCTACACAGTATTGTTTTTTTGTAGCCAATGCAATTTATTGTTTCAAGTATTCAAAAAAAGAATCTTGTAGATAAGAGAAGAAAAGAGATGGAATGTGTGTAGTTATGGCAGGGAAATGAGTTGGAGGATGATTCATTCATTGATAGTAGTAGTAAAATAACTCTTTACCTGATGAGTCTTGCGCCGATAGCTTCTTTCGACTCCTGTCTTTCATTGTCCGACTGTACTTGTAGAATATTACGATTGATAAGCTCTTGTCTGTCTGGTCTAAGGGCCAGTTTCAATGAGAGAGACTCTCTGCGTGCAATTTTCGCTTCCAAACGGCCTAAAACAATTTATCGATATGTAAAAAAATAATTTAGCCTTCAATCTGAATATGTGAGTTAATTGCTCTTTTTTTCATAATTTCATAGTGCGAAGAATGGGAGTATAACGCGGATATATTTGTTTATGCACCGTCAATTTCCGAACAGCTGACGCTTCTCTGTATTTTGATGGATTTTTCGAGTGAATCAATGGATATCCACGGGATCGACAATGCCGATGCCGTTCTGATTGACAACATTTCGTCATTGCCAATCTGATTTCAAGACAAATTTTGCCACACAATTAATGCAATGTAAATATATTGAGTTTGATATAACACTTTTTTTCAGATTGCAACTATGAATGCTGATCTCGGTTGTTTTAACGATGATGGAGAACTGAAAGAAGAGTTGAAGAATGAAAACCGCGCGACCGAAAGCATTTTGCCAGCTATCTTTGGTGACCAATATAAACTCCAAGGCACTTGCGTTCACGTCGCGTCCACTCATTCGATCAGTGTGTGGACACGTGGTGGCTTTTTCTTCCTCAACTCCACTCCTCAATACTAGTATGCACGATGAAGTATAATTAGTACACTTGACGAAGGCTGGTGGTGTGTGACAAAAGTTGGCCCAATCATCGAGTGATGTGAAAAATAAACGTACACAAAATACAGCCACGTCAATAATCAGAAATGTAGTATACTCACTTTCATCGTCATTGTAGTCTTCACGGTAATACGGTTGACCTTCATCCGAGCCATCAGAGTCTTCTCTAATAACATAGGGCCTTGCATTCTCTTTATTTTCCAGTGTGCATGGTAATGCCAGGCCAAATCTCACTGGGCGACTGCTGTTGATTGTATAATTCATTGTCAATATCCATTGGTGTATGCAAGTTGTTATTTTAGGAAGAAAAGAACAAAATATGAATTTCAGGTTGATTTCTAGCGAACCAATGTTCTTTTGATACATGGAATTATATTGGCCAAGAAATATTCGGATTCAATTGATTGTGTCATGAATTAAAACAGGTATATTGAATTCTCAGGTTATGGGCATGAATATTGATTATTTCGTCATTATTGAATATTTGTTCCTGTTATTGTGTGAAAATGGCTGTAATGGTGTGGAAACGCGAGAAATAATCAGATCCAAATGACATTCCCTGAATAATTGGATGAAGGGAAAATGAAAGAGAATGATGCCAGAACATTTTTGGTTCCCACGCTATCAACCCTCATACAATGGGTTGCAATATGATTTCGCTACTTGCTTTTCGTAGCTTTGACAGAAAATGAATTACCATATTCTCATCCTAGGCCTTAATGGAGGCCTTCTGTCGAGCATGAGGAAAAAAGTAATGATGTTTTACTAATGATTGAATAATATATATGAGAGATAAACGCATGTGATGGGAAGAGGAATGGAATGACTCCATGACCCAAATTTATTTCTAGAGTGGTAAGTATTCTTATAAAGAGTAAATGTTGTTAATTTATTGTTTTCCAATCTTACTTGAATGAAGCGTGAAGCTCTTGACGAAGAGTTAACGGTCTATTTTCTTGTGTGGGCGTGCCCTGAGGTGTACTGGAACCGCTACCCGAATCCTTTTTCTTCAATGCACTTTTAAGCGGCATTGCATGAAACTTTGGTTCCTTCGTCGGGATTTCCTCGACCTTGGAAGTGTCAATTGCCGGATCGGGATGGGCAAACCGGTATACCCGAAATCTGCCATCGTCCTCTTCAATGTCGATCTCTTCATCATCTTAGTGAATAGGCAAAGACATATTATACAATGAAATAAAATATCTTATGATAGACGAGAAGTATTCGTATGGACTGCATAGAAAAAAGGAACATAATGAATCAAACAGAAATGAGAAGATTAATGTTGATTGACATGATGTCTTAATTTTTTATTGGGTGAAGAATTAGTCAATTTACCATCATCTTCACAATCAGAGAGTGGGAGTTGTTGTTGACGTTGTCTAGCCAATGTTGTTGGACTTGGAGAACTAAACATTGGCGGCGGTGGAATTGGACCGATTTCGCTGAGAGGAATCGGTGGTTCTGGCAGTTCCGACAGCATCAAAGTATTCTGAGATGGCGGTGGCGTCACATACCTATCGATTGTTTGCTGTTCCTCTGCTGTTGGTGGTATCACACCCTTTTCATCTGATTAAAAATGACAGGAAAATGAAGAAAGTAAATATATTGCCAACTACGGATAGAAGAGGGACAAAAGAAAAATAACTCCTGGTCAGCCCAGATTATCTCTATGAAAATTGCGGAGAATCAATTTTGTTTATACGTACTGCCATAGGTAAACATAATTAACCGCCTTGTAAGAATGCGGGAGGCCTCAAGCGAACTAGGCCTATTCGGCTTCTGCTGATCCCCCGATTTGGGTCCACCAGAGCTTGGAGCTTGGTTATACTCGCCTTGATTACCCGATGGTTCACAATTTGATGATAACCCGCCATTTGCATTCTGTTCAGTCTTTTCCTTCTTCGGCTCTGTAACAGAAAAAAATAAAACCCCATATAATTAGTCAGTTTTTAGATTTGCATGTATTATCATACATCGAAATTTCGATTGGATCGTGAGCAAGTTCATTCACTGTAGTTGGATGTGTATCAAGTCAAGAATACGATTTATTCAAGGTCAGATACGCTCATCGACATTGACTCTGTTTTCTGGTAAATATACTTGGAAACATAAACATAAATTATGTTTTTATTTTTTATTTTTTTTTCGTTGATGAAATTTGTTGTGTGTCGCACCATCCTTGCACAATCATAGGAGATGACATTGATCCATGCTGATAGGTAGGAATTTCTTTGAGCTCTATGCGGAAACATGTGACAGGATAGAATGATCTGAGATATATTATAAATAGTTGGTGAAGAAAATAAAATTTGGAAAAAGAATAATAAAATAGAACGGAATGAAAATGCTTGACACTCGGCGAATTCCCAACGTTTCTGGGACATGGTTATCCCATCTTGTGCCGCCCGAATTTGGATTTCGGCCAATAAAATTCCAATGATACAACATACAAAAGCGGGTTGCGGATGTGGAGGTACTGTGAACAATATAAAGAGCCGAACTTCATTCTGCGTCGCTCTAAATATTCATCATCGAACTATTTGTTCCACAATTTCTATTGATGATTAATTTTCAGGAAAACTTAATATCTGCAACATTTCCAAATATTGTCTACATTCAATTTATTTATGAGAGGAGAAAAAGGCATTTTTATGATGGACAATAAACTCTTGGACGTGAATTTATTCTTGTCTGAATCATCGCTGCTCGAGATATTATTACACGCACCCACACGTGAATGCACATTCATACGAATATGTATACAACAATTCGTCTTGCCATTTTTTCTGTGACATTCATCTCATTTCCATCAGTGATACACATTTTTTAGATCAACCATTGAGTACTCCACATACATCGAACTTACTGAATACTGAGTTTATAGTGCTGTTATGCCTTTTTTTCATTCTTCACTTTTTGAAATTGTCCCTGTAGTGTATTTCCCTCATCAGCGATTGAAATAGATATTGCAGATATTCGACCATTTTCACGATCCATCTGATAATATTTCCAGCGCCACGTGGAGCAGTTCACAAATATGCGTCTGTCGGCGGAACTTTCTGCTTGTCGACCTTGACCGACTTGGTTTTTATATTCTTCATATTATATTCTATATAATTCCAAATCTACCAGACTTTCAATCCCTTGCTATCGCGCTTTTTATTCTTTCCTTTTGCTCCATTTTTAGTTCCTGTGATTCCGTGAGTGGCATGAGAGAATAAAAGCAGTAAAGAACAAGACAAAAAAAGAGCTTGTGCGTGAGTTTTAGAAAGCTCTGAGGCCATTCATAATTAGTTATAATGCCAAGAATAAATGAGAATTGTTATGTAGTTGCAAACAAAAATGAGTGTAAACATTATTTTGAAAATGCAAGAAATCATGACTTGCCCTTGGCGCAGTATTTGAATATGTGGTTGGGCGTTCACGACTGGGTTACGTCATTCAGAACAAGCGAGTAAATTAGTTCAGGTGGATTAGAAGTGAAGTTAACGCAGTTTTTCTGCACTGTCACTTCAGGCGACAAATAAATAATTATATCTCTTGAGGTGCCCCACTCGATCAAGCTACTAGTTATCAATGATAATTTGCAGACAATACTCTATTCGAATCATCATTCAAGTCAATATCTGGGATCATTTGGTTCATATTTGAATCGGAAAGAATGATTTTCAACATGTCCTTCATCATATTGTGATCGAACGCATCAAAGTTTGTAGAGGAAACAATGAAGGGATTACATCAGTGTTAGTTGTTACCTATACTGACGCACCGATAATTATTCATATGGGTTTGATTATTTGGTTGTTTACGTCATGAAAATGGTTATAAAGTTCGAACTTCATGTCCGGTATTGCTCCCAACATTAATTTTATAAAATAAAGATATATGAACGGAGGAAGTAGATTTACCATCCATATATTGCATTAGTAATTTAGTCCTTTCAGAAGGAAAACAATTAATTATCGGATAATATGAAATCCGGAACGGTGATGCGCACTTTGACCCGGTAGATTTAAAATGAAAAAAAAAGTGAATTAGAGCTTTGATACGGGTTTCAAGAAGCGGAAACGAATAAGGAGATTCGGAAGGAAAAAGTGGTAGGGTACGAAGTGGTAGGGTTTGAATTATAGATTCAAATTTATCGTGCAATAGTGGAGTTGAGAGGGTTGAAGAGGTAATCGGCCAAATAGTAGGGTGAGTAATGGCAACAGAAGAAAAAAAATAAGAAAAAAATGTGAATAAGAGTGAAAAAGAGAATAGAATGATATTTAAATCGCTTCAAGGGATGCAAATTGCCGGTTAAAAAGCGGACACCAGCCAGGTGACGTGTGACAAAATGCAATTTCCGTTGAGTACACTGAATATACCTATATATTTATATATGTATGTATAGGCGCATTTGAGGAAAATTCTTTTTTTCTTCTATAACAGATTTCAAATAAGAAAATTTAACTGTGTGCGAAACCATACAATGAAAGAATGAGCAACTGAAATCAATTGCTGATTATCCACACTGTAAAATTTAATGTTTCTATTTGTTATGTTACGTCATTGTATTTTCTATATTTGAGCTTTAACATTCCACTTCCCCAGAATATGCAGTTTATGAATTTCCTGTTGACAATTCTTTTTCTTTCATTCACGAAAGTAACAATGATTCACAAAATAAATTTTATTGGTAAATATTTGGTTTTGTAATACAAAAATTGAAAAAGCCTAATGAACTTGAACTCGGAACATCGCGACGCCAAGTGACATTGACACCGGCTTCTCATTCAGATATAATGTAGATAAGCCACAGATAATCGAAAGTTCATTGGTTGAATTGTGGACAGAGAAAGTACCATTCAATAATTTGTGATGTCTGTGTACTGTCTACAGAGTGGTTCTAATCGTCTCACCTGAATACTTATCACCCTTTTTGTATCCAGGCGGCAAAAAATCAGCCGGTGGTGTTATTGGGGGTGCGGAATCCCAACATGGCACAACATCTGGTTGATGATGAGCACATTGATTAGAAAATGCTGGTGGCAGTTCTAACATGTTGTGTTGTTTATCGCAACGACGACGACGTCGTCCACTTGGAGCAAATGTTTTTACCGCCGCCAAAAAGCTCACTCCACTCATGATTTTTGTATTTTTATGTTCAATTATGTTATCAATTACTTTTGATGACTTCTATTGCTTGATAATCTTCACCCAAACTAAAAGATTGGCTACCATTCGCCAAATATTTTGAACAAATTGTTTTACTTCTGGTTATGCCGCTCCGGATTAAATTCAACACTTGATTTCAATCACAATGAAACATAAGCATTATAACAATATTGAAGTATCACTCGACACAATATTGGAGGGATAATAGCATTTTAATGTTTCGTGAAGAATTCGATAAATGATTAATCTTATTGAAATGGAAAACAAAATTTGTCAGACTAGAAGTTTTTTATTATTTGAAAATGTTAGAAAATAATCGAGTATATTTACATGGAAAGTAATGAAATTCATGAACAGTGGACAATATATTTTATAATAAAAAGAAAGTTGAACGACAGTTGCGCGTGTCTCGTAGACTGAAACGTTACCGGAGCTCACCCACCGACATGTCTGACAATAGTTGGGCAGTATCTACTGCGCAGCGTTACGGAGTGGCGGCACCAGTATAGTGTTCGAACTGGCGGAGAAATCGCAACTGAAAGAGGAGAATGTGTGGGCGTTTCGTTTGATAGTGTTTGCTGGATGGAGATGGTGGGCGAAAAATGAGGAGGGAAGGTGGCGACAAGGGAGCGATTATGGAAGAGGGTCGAATGGTGGCGTTGGGGAAGAAAGCGGGGGTGGTGGACACGAGGGAAAATACGTGATGTCTCTGTGTTCATACCCCGGGCAAGGGGGCCGATCGTTACCTCGGCAAACTCGTGCGTTCAATGCGAGTAACTCGTTGGTAGGTATAGAGAAAAGTAGTTTCTCTCTATTTTCATTCTTTCCAATGAAATACAGAAAAAAAAAAAATGAACAAAACCAAACAATCCCAAGGTTTTGCACACGTGTACGTATAAAGAATGTCGTAAAAGATTATTCGATAGCAATAAAGTATCCTTGGTGACAAGTTTCAAAAAAATGTTCAATTCTACGTCAGTGATGTAAGAAGACCAATCAGTCATCTCCTGCCAATTTTATTCCAAATTGTGCATGTCCACTTCGAATGGTGTTGAATGGTTGTATTTCCCATTTTGTAGTGAACTTTCTTTCTGATTTAACGTCGGAGTGAAAATTGGGAACGAAAGAGAGTAAGAAAAAAGTAAAAAATATTCCCTCGGGGCACGACCTTGAGGTTTGTGAGGTTTCAAATTGCACGTGGAGCAAATACACGAGATACTTTTCAGCTTGGCGACGATAATATATGTATATATATAGTTTTTCTATATTCATCGACCTATACCCGGGAGAGGGTTTCCCAGCAATATATGTAGAGTGGTCGTCTTCATGGATTCTGTACCTTAAGAGCAACATATGCTCTTCAAATAGGAAACTGAAGTAAATTCATGAAAGCACGAGAAAAAAATTCGAAGCTAGTTATGTATTGACACAATCCAAATGGCTGTGCTAGGTGATACATAAATGAATTCGATTCACTAGGTCAATGCAGTTCTACATTGATCTGTCACGGCATATGAATTGGTAAAATACAGATTGAAATCGATTTATGACACGAGCTTTGATCTGTTAATTTTTTACTAGTCACAGTAGGAATGAATAGAAAATCTGCTGTGAAAGTATTATCTACTCGCACTACCGACATACGTTTGTCAATAAATAATATTTATATGGATCATTGTTTCTGCTCGAAGGCGAGCTTTGTTGACGCAAAGCACATGCGATCGATCGGTCAAATGCGAACACAAAGAAGTGGTTGCAGAGCTTTGTGTAGGTAGAGACATTCCATGAACTCTTGGGTAGTGGGGTTCAAGGCCGAGTCGCGTTCTATGAATGAAGAGACAGCCTTCACTTGACGAGGAAATTCCAAATTGTTGCATTTACTATGTGTTACCTAACTTGAATCATTTTTATTCAATTGCTATTTTATATTTTTGTTATAGTTTCCTTGATTGCAAATTTGGGATAATACCATTGAGTGACTATCATCATTCATATTTCAAAGTTTCATTTCAAAATTACATAATCACCGAGTCGAATCATTGCACCGATTCTCATTTTATAATTGTTTCGAGTTATATTAAGTGATCAATTTCTCGGTGTACAATAATACTTAATGTTGAATTATAAAAGCTCGCCTGGACTTACTATTTTTATACACTTTGCTCTGATCTGTATTGGTTCGTTTAATGCGAATGAGTGGAAGTAATAGAATTTTTAATGTCAACGCAATTACTTACTTCGTTATATTTTCATGCGCTTAATGTAATGATCGTTTTGTAATTTGATCACTGCTAGCGAGGAATTTTTTTCATTGATGTGACGGACAATTGAAAATTATTCGGGGATGTATATAAAGCCTTGTGCTCATTAATTAAGTATTACGATTGTTCTCACAGCAGCCTCGTACTGCTTTTACTTTTGAATAAAATATTGAAAGTGGGATACATAATAATTGTAAAGAAAAGAAAAATGAAAATTTTAGTAGAAAAACGGCAGGTTTTTTTTTTTATCTGTTGGAGAAGACAATTACTATATGCATCGAACGGATAAGTGTAAGTTTAATGATAACTGAAACGACCTTGACCTCGGCCTCAGTTTCATATCATCCTCCCGGTGAGATGATGGAGATGGTGCTCGTAGCGAGATCGATTTTGGAGCATCCCAACCAAAAATTTTAAGCGCGTTGCTTTCGTGACATGTAAAAACGGGTTGATCGGGAACAGAGATCCTTATTCTTTTTGTTTAGTTTTCAAGTTACTGTGTCTTTTACTGCAAAGAATATTAAGTTCCAAGTTTTCATTCTCGGCAATTTTATACATTGATAAAGTTGAGTATAACTGGAGACTAAAATATTTCATCGTTTAATTTTTTTTGTGGTATGGAACTGTTTTATTCGTCAGTTCATGCTCGTATACACGTACATATAGATATATATATATTTCAATACTTTCATGTTGCTTATGGAAGTGAAATGATGAAGTTTTAACAAACTATACTGTATACATTGGAGCATGGGAAAATTTATCACGCGCAACGTCTGTTGTTGATTGTCGACACGTAACTGTAATGGCATATTTGAGTTAGATTTTATTTTCATTTTTTTGTTCAATTTCCCTTCGTGTTTCCCAATTTTTTTTAGCTGCGAGTTCCCTAGGGAATTTACGAAAGTTTCAGTATATTATCCGTAAGTAAAGACCAAATTCGTTGTATATAAATTGTATTCAATCGTAGTTTTTCCGGATTCACTTTTAGGCATTTGGATTCGTATAATATTGTGGAACATAATAAGGTAAAGTACCCAGTACTTGAACACCAATAAAAATGGACCCAGTACTTGAACAGATGTTTAGAATTATTCTTATATATAATCTAAATATTTATT